>CM077799.1:2872209-3102831 GCA_039737535.1 Lagodon rhomboides
ACACACACTCATGTCACACAGTCATGTCAATGATCAGAGATCATTTCACAGAACAAACAAAAAAACAACAGAACTTCAAAGGGACCTTCATTTGTCTCTGTTGAACTTTGGTCTGGGTGACAGCCTGGAAGTTTGCTCAGAGATGTGGTTGAAAGGGTTGTTCTTGGATTACCCTTTGAAAGCAAACAGCTAAGAGATAAGTAGGTTCCAGTCTGGTGAGAGGAGGCTGGGTTGCGGTCCATGACTTCTGTCATTTGCTCCAGCCTCCTGCTCATGGACCACAGCAGGGGAATGTGTGTGGCTCTCCATCTGATGGAGGCTCCTCTCAAAGCTCAACCCCATCTCTGCCAGCTCCCCCTGCAGCCTGTCAAACCAGGCACGCTGAATGTCCAAGAAGTCCTGATAATCCAACCTTCGGCCCCATTCTTTTGGTGGTGTGGTGGCATGTGAGGAAGTAGTGGTATATGGGGATGTGGTGGTTTGTGAGGACCAGGTGGTGTATGAGGACATGCTGGTATATGGGGACATGGTGGTTTGTGAGGACTAAGTTGGTATATGAGGACATGCTGGTATATGGAGACATGGTGGTTTGTGAGGACTAGATGGCATATGGGGACATGCTGGTTTATGGGGACATGGTGGTATCTGAGGACTAGGTGGTTTATGTGGACATGGCGGTATGTGAGGACTAGGTGGTATATGAGGAAATGATGGTATATGGGGACATGCTGGTATATGGGGACATGCTGGTATATGTGGACATGGTGGTATCTGAGGACTAGGTGGTATATGTGGACATGGCGGTATGTGAGGACTAGGTGGTATATGAGGAAATGATGGTATATGGGGACATGCTGGTATATGTGGACATGGTGGTTTGTGAGGACTAGGTGGTATATGTGGACATGGCGGTATGTGAGGACTAGGTGGTATATGAGGAAATGATGGTATGTGGGGACATGCTGGTATATGGGGACATGGTGGTATGTGAGGACTAGGTGGTATGTGAGGACATGCTGGTATATGTGGACATGGTGGTTTGTGAGGACCAGGTGGTATATTTGAACGTGGAAGCATGTGAGGATATTGCTTTCTCTTCCACCGCCTTCCTCTTCCGCCGCTGGTGGTCCTGAAGCTACCAGTGAAGCAGACTAGAACATTTCGCCATCATGTTGTATGATATTATCAATATAAAATTGATAGCTCGCCTGACCACTGTTTTATCCCCATAATTTAAACTTGTCAACTTTATCAATTTCAGTGTCATAAAGATGATTCATTGTCATTTAAGTATACATGTTTTTAAATTGATTAATGCAACATCTTTGTGATTTTTGCTTCAATAATTTCACATACAGTACAACACAATGCAAGTTCATTAAGCTGTTGCAGAATTTTTTCTTTCAACAGTGGATTCTAGATAATCAATGTTACCCTAAAAATACTTGACATATTCGCTTAGATTAATTTGGCATTTTCAAGTGTATTGTAAAGTATCAGCTATGGTACAATAGTCATGTACACAAATCCTGCTAAAATTTAAGAGTTTAAGCTTGTTATAACAAGTATTGGTCTCATTAGTAAACTCACACTGAATATCCAGAAACACAGGATGGCTCCGCACTGACTCCCATCCTTCAACAGCACATTTCCCAGAACCCTCTGCATCAGCCTCGAACTGGGGTGCTTTGGGCCACTGGTTGCCCATTTGTGAACCAGACAATTGTGGTATTCTCAGGAAGATTGCAGTGTGTGTCACATGTTACAGATACATTTTGTCCTTTTCTCACAATGTCAGGTTCAACACAGGCAGTCAGATCTGTGATACATGAAGAAACAGAGTCATATACACAGGAAATCAACTCAGAATATTACAACTTGGTCATTCCATGCCAGCTCACCCTGAATTCAAAATGTTTCACAGTTTATGACAGGGATTACCTTGAAAAAGATAAATGTAATAACTTCTATTCAATACTATAGCTTTTTTTATTATTTGTCTAAGAGCTGACTTCCATAATTTTTGCAGTTCTGTGTATTCTAAGCCTAAATAATTGTTGCAGAATGTTTTACAATAATCAATATCAATAATCTAATTTTTTACCTGACCGGTTTTCAGAAAAAGTAGTATCACCACTAGTTTTCACATTGTTGGAAACAAATGTTGATGCTGTGCATCTAGAAGTTATTTGGGCCTGGTGCCACATATCTTTGTATAAAAGCCAGAAATCTTTCACACTTTTTTGCTTGCTTCAAACATGCATGACACCTCTCGGTTTACTCCTCAGGGAGTTTAAATTGATCGGCCACTGTTTTGATACTCAACCAATCTGTTTGAGTATTTTTTTAAGAGAAAAAATACAAACTTCTTGGACTTTTTTTTCCTATACAGCAAACTATATTTAATTGGATCGTGGACACAACAGGACGTGTGGACATCATCCTGAGCTTGATCAACTTTTTTTTTTTTTTTTTTTTTACATTTTAGAAACCAAACAACCAATTGATTAATTAAGAAAATAATTGTCAGAATTTTCAAAAATGAAAATAACCATTGGATGCTGCTTTAAATGAAATGTGGTTTTCAACTTACCAGGACTTGGAGGAGTCAGTACAGATGGAGAAACATAATCTTTAGATTGTTCTGATACAGTAACACTATTGTCTGTGGTAGTTTTACTTTTTTTGAGAACATATGTGAATCCCATTTGAAGCAAGCTGCCGCTGAGATTTCAGTGTTGAAAAAATAGTTGAATGGTGACATCTTCTGGTCCAAAAGTGACATTGCACATGTTTAAGGCAGCACTGACGATGACAGCAGCTCTGCCTTCACATACTGTGTGTGTGACCTCTACTCAGGATTTTATTTCCTCAAAAATCATAGTTGTAGTTCCAGTGCTGGTTATACTTTATATTTGCATGGACAGAGTTTGCCATTCACACTGTGGCCATTTTATATTAAAGGGTCTTCTTTTCAAAATTCCAGTGAAATAAAACCAATAATGACTTTTAGTAATTCAAAAATTAAAAGAAGTTGCAGACTTATTAAATTGCATTTTTGTGATTATTTATAATAATACAAAGGATAACAGTTATCGACCCCTTGCTGGGACTGGGGGCATTCCAACAAAAAATCTAAAAGAGGAAAATTCTTTGAATAAAGAGGTTCCCAAGAAGCCCAGATTTCTGTTCATACTGTACATCTTCAAGGTTGTAAGAGCAGAAATCTGAAGAAACTAGGGAACTGTTCTAAATCACTGCCACAATGTGAGAAGTTAACGACTGGAAGTCAGTAAAGAGAAACTTGTGTTAACTTGCTCTTTATTGTCTTAAATCCCGGTATTTTTGTACAATTGCACCTAAATCATGTTGCAAGGAATTCAACTCTTGTGTGAATTACGTTCCATCAAAGTATATACACTTTTAGGTGTTTTACAGTCAACAGAAATATAAACCTTTTCCACACAAGCTAAGACTACAGGTGCAGTACTCAAAGATGACAGTAAGGTTGAAGGGGGCGCTCTTCTCCCTCTCCAGCTGGTTGACAGCTGTGCAGAAGATTGGTCCAACCAGGTCTGAACTCTGAATACCAATGATGGTCAGCACACTGGTCGTGGCCTCCTGAACACCGGTGGAATGATAAAGAGACTGGAGTAATGAGATATCAATTAGGAGAATTATTCAGCTTCAGTGCAGGAAATCAGAGCGAATTAAAACCTGATGAACAGTCATGAAGTCTCACCTTTTTAATAACAACTCATGTGTTGTTAGCCATGACGGGTGTGGTGCAGCTCATCCAAGTGAATTTGAGGAAGGAGCTCTTGGCAGAGCAGGTGAGAACCACAGTGCTGTTAAGCTCGACAGTCTCAGACATGTTGGCCCTGATAGTTACATTCATCACCAGGCTCTGCAGGTATGAAACACAGTCATTTGAATGGTGATGTGCCGAGTTTAATGGTTCTACTCCCATACGTCTATACTGTAAGACATTAGAATCTCCCACAACTATCAGTCGATGCTCAGGAAAGATTGGTGATCTGTGTTGCATCTCCAGCACCTGTTTGAACAACTGTAGCTATAAAAAATAACAAAAAATAACAAAAGGGTCAGGACACACCCTTGTGAGAACCAACGCCTTTATGTATGCAATGACAAGACACAACAAGCCTTGAGTGGTGAATGGAGGAGAGCTCAAAATACTTTTCACACTTGGCAAGTTGTTGTTATTTTCCACCCATCTATTTTTTTTGCCCATCTATGTTGTTCTCGGGACACTTTACCAACCTAACATGTGTCTATTTGACGACCTGGGAATGAGACTCAACAATCAACTATCTTTGTGGTGCGTTCAGGAACAGCTGGGACAAATCCTACTGATTCTACCTTTAACTTTAATAGTCTTTGAATTATTAATATGACATGAGCTTCAATTAGCTTTGACCACAAATGTCCTTCAGAGGGAGACTTTTTACTCTGATACTCTGAGTACATTTCAGAGCCTGTACTCTATTACTTTTACATAAAGAAGCATCTATCAGTAGTAGTAAGAAAGCAGCTACTTGGATTCATTTGGTTAAGTAAGGGTTCTTTCTTAATTTGCCAAAACATGTCAAGCTGCTACAGAAAAAGTCACCACTGTCAGAAGGATTCATCCTCTTGGGAACATGAGTGTCTTCACCTCATGGAAAGCAAGAACAGTTCTGTAAAAATCAAACAGTACAATAACTATTATCCTCAAATATTCATCCAATCTATTTTATGTTTTTCCCTCCTCTTCACCCAAACTGTCACTTTACTGAGATGGATCTGATTATTAATCAATCATCAGTGGACTCTGTGACTTGCCCTGACAAGACCTGAAAGAATCCAAACGAGTCTGTCACACAGATGGGCCTGTTCCTCATGTTCCCGTAAATCCCTCTAAATGTCAGAGGTTTGGGGCCCCGCCGTAAACACTGTGGGGATAGACGTCAGAGAGCTGCGTCATTTAACGCAACAGGACCGGAAACAGTGCAAACAGGCCTTCAAAATAAGAGCCCTAACTTAATCAAATGAATTCAAGTGGCTGCTTTTCTTACCACTGACAAACACTTCTTTATGTAGAAAAGTACGTTTTCTTTACCGATATCAACATATTTTGAATATGTGTACAGGTGTGAATGTATGTCCAAACACTTACAACGCAAATTAACTAGTATGAAAAATCAATATTACATTTAAAATAAGAGGGGAAAAGGTCTCCTGTGTTGAGTATAAGACGGATAAAACTAGTCTTGTTCAAGCACGTTGGTATTCAGATTACATCACACAGATTTGGCAGTAAAAGCCTACTAAATCCTCAACATCTAATCCAACGTGTTGTGTTTTAAGATATTTTAAGATAAATAAATCAGTTATGCACTTGAATATAATTTTGAGGAACTTGAACCTACTCACAACATTTACTTAGCTATATTTCCGAGGATAATAGTGTAAACTTACTACAATACATTTATTTAACAGCTAGAGTTACTTCTAATTTATATCAATATCTCACATCGAAACACTGCAATAATGAATATAAGATAAGGTTTCTATAATAATCCAACTTAACAAGGCTATTATTGAATTTTGTCTGTGCAATGAGTACATTTTTATTTAGTTTTCACTTGTAGAAAGCTGCTTCTAACCTGTGATTTTAAAGCTTTTATGTTTGTTTTACTCAGATTTTATTTATTTTTGCCTCCCTGTTTTATTAATTCTGTATTTATATTTATGATTGCTCCAATAATACTTGAAAATTGTTACTTCCATGTGACTCCTCATTGTTTTGCTGTGTTTTCTATATTCACAGTACTTTGTAACTTAGTTGTTAAAGTGCTGTAATAAAAAAAAAAGGTTTTTTAGTGATTTTGTTGTAAATATTTTTGTGCTTTTTCATTAAATCCAGATGTTTTGAGACAAACACCAGGCGCATTTTGCAACTAAAATCCTCCTTTTAACCCTCTTATGAAGGCGCTGTGCACTGCTGCTGCCTCATAATCAATGCTATATTTGTTGATGATCATTGGCCTTATGATGAGGGTTATTAACAATCTGACAAGTTGTTGTTGTTGAAGTTTCAAAGAATAGATTTAAAACCCTGCTGTTGGTTTATAGAGCACTCAATGGTTTCTGATCTTGCTGCTATGTTCTGAACCGTCCGGACCTCTGAGGTCTTCAGGTTCAGGTTCTTCTTTCGGTCCCTGGAGTCAAAACTCAACATGGAGGACCAGCGTTCTTGTTTTTAATGTATTTTAAATGCAATTTTTTGATGTATTTTTAATGCCCCTGTAAAGCACTTTGTGTTGCCTTGTGTCTGAATTGTGCTGTACACATAAACTTGCCTTGTCTTCTGAGTCTGTGGGCTTTATTTTGAAAGTAGTAACAGGAAGCCCCCTCCTTACTGTGAGCTACTTGGCTCCAGTTTAGACTTCAGACTTTATAAACAGGCAGAGGAGAGCAGAAGTTGTTTTAGAAGTTGATTCCCACTTTCACTGGAACTTTTAAAATCTTTTTGTCACACCACTGCTCAGATGTCGACCAGCAACGCGGCCTGTGAGGGGATGTACTCCAAACTGATAGACGAGACACCATATGACGATCTCAACCACAGGCCAGATGTTGGAGCAGGCGGTAAGAACTCAGCACAGGAATGATAACAGTCCTCTTTAAATCTAACAGCTGTGTCGTTGATTTCCTCCCAGGATGAGATTGGAGGAGCTTCTTCAGGTCTTTTCTCTCTTATTGATTTAAACCTCAACACTAACTGATAAAACACATTATGTAACCATGGCAGCAGTGATGAACATATTTTACTGTATACTAAATTATATTTATTATATATTACATATAAATTCACAGGCAGATGAGACATTTTTACAGCATGAATTTGTAAAATCTCTGAATCAGGAGCAGTAGAAGACTTTCAGGAGTTATGCAATGGGTGAAAGGCCAACAGGACACTGTCAAGTCTAAATCTGTTCATAAAGAGTGTCTGTTTTGTCTTTAAAATGCTTGATGTGTTGATTAAATTTGACAATTGGCTGATGGCAGGAATTCAAACCATCCATCGTAACCAAAACTGAGTCAGTGTGCCACTAAATCTCCTAGTTGTCAGTTAATCCTGAACCTGACAGACCGACATCAACCGCATGAATCAGCGTGGGAACAAATCTCTGTGACAACTTCAGACAAATTAAAGTCATTTCCTTCACTGCTGCAAGTTTAGTTTGATAATTGTAGCGCAGCCACATTTCCCACGTCCTGTAACTGCTCCGACATGTTTTCTTTACAAGTCTGAACAGAGCAGACGAGATTCCTCCACGGATAAAAGCTCATCAGCGTGAATGTTTCTCACCTGTTGCAGCTGTGACAGGGCTATATTAGAAAGTTTTGTTTTTGTTTTTCAATTATTACACTTTTTTGGGGGGATAAATTATTGATTGTGGCTGAGTCTTTTTTAAAGGGTAACTCCACCAATTTTAAACATCAAAGTGTTTTTACATGTCCTACTGCATATGTGTCTTTTGTGGCTCCAGAGGACACTGTATGTAGCCTGATAAACTGCCTCCAGTTGCATTGTGGGTAATGTAGGTGCCAAATTTTAGAGCATGTGGAATAAGAAAGGTTGTATCTCTGTATCGATTTTGATCATTTGGTCTTAAAGTGTCCATGAGTCAGTAGACTGCTTTTCAAAGCTTGGCGTCTACATTACCCACAATGCAACATGGCCACTGATTTATGATAAATCTAGTAAACAAGATTTTCAAGTCTTTTTCTCTCGCCACCTCCAGCTCACCCAGTCTCCCCAGTCAGAGTGATACCCAGGCCGAGCGGACCCGGGGCCTACCGCCTCGCCACCATCTGCCTGGCTACACTGTGCGCCGTCCTGTTGATCTCCATCATCGCCGTTGCTGCACAGAGTGAGTACGCGGACTGCAAGCTGGTCTGAAGAACGCAGAATTGTCTGTCACGTGTATAGTCTTGTTTGAATTTCAAAATAATTCGTTAAAGTCTAAGAAGTATGTTTAATCTTTACGTTCTCTCCATAATCACAACATTGACATATTTATTTGTAAAATATATCAACTATACCGAGATTTCATAGTTTCATAGTTTGAAGTCTCGTGACTTGTTTGATGTCTGAATAGAAGTTAAGAGTAGAAAAAGATTAAAAGAGTGTGAAAATGTGGGATTTCTGAGATTTTGTGTCAATGGATCACAGGACCAGGAAGCCACTGAAAAAAATGACAATTTTGATAAAAAAATTTGACGAACCTTCATTAAAAATAATAACCAAAAATAAAAGAATCACTAAAGTCCAATGAAAAGAGGTGTGTCTCGTTCAACCAGTACAGGAATACATTTTGGCACTGATTTGGAGCCAATGGTTGACATGTCTTGGAAGCTATTGAGAAAAAAATGTTTTTTTTCATAAGAAATCGCAAAGAAAGAACAGAAGAAGCATTAAAATCCAATAAAAAGAGCTCTGTCCTAATTGTCAAGTGTACAAATGTATATAGTTTAATTTGTGCATTCACTTTTGTAGTCTCTTTGTATTCTTTGAGTCACCTTTCTATGTTAAGGAACAAAGAGGAGTTGGTTTGAGCTCATTTCACGATAACTTCCCATTATTTCTTACGGTAAATTTTACGCGAGTTACATGCCAAAAAATTACACGGAAGAGTCCGTAATAATAAGTGAGAATATGAAGGCAGAAGCAGTGAATTTAGAATTGCTGATTGCGTGGAATAAAAGAGGATTTAGCGGTTTGACCTTTGCAACACTAACATTTAAGGATTGTTTTTGCCAGTAGGGCTCCATGATCGTAAAGCTATTCAGCACATGTGTGTGTTGAAACAGCCACACAGTCAGGAGGCTGCTTCTGCTTTTTAGTTGGCTTGTTCGCCAGTGTAGTGAAAGTGTGCAGCGAAGATGATCAGAGTCTTTAAATGTGATAACTAACATTCTCAGCTTCGTGACAATAAATATATATATAGATAATTATCACTCCTTAAGAGTTCTAACTATTTTCAGGAACAAGTGTAACAGGATTATGCAGTTCAGATGTGTTGATGTTCAGTTTGTGGTGATGATTGGAGTAAATAAGCGCATTATTATCATTGACTGCATTTTATACAAGACTTACCAAAGTTTTATTCTGTCTGGTGTTCCGTCACAACTTGTTCAGAACAACTTAAACAAAGAGGAAATACATTTGATTAACACGATTTAGCATTCATTTATATTTTATGTTTCTGGTCAGGGTGGTCCTGTTCATGTGTGAAAAACTTAGTATGTTGCATTGTGGGTAATCAATACAGCAGAACCAGAGATGTCACCTTTTTTGATTCCACATATTCTTCTTCTTTTCTTTAATACCTGGCGCCTACATTACCCACAATGCAGCTGAACCTTTGAGCGACATCACTGGCTAAAATACCAATTTAAAGGCTCACCCTCGAGGATCTTTGATACAGGAGCACAATAACCTTTTATTACCTGAACAATGTTGATTTTTGGAGGCCGATACTAAATAGTTGGGAGTTTAAAAATATCCTAACACAATAATTTATCACACACATAAAGCAAAAACATATCGATGTGTTGGACTTGGAGTCTTGTTCGGTCTGACCCTGAACCTTTCTACTCTGCTTGATATCATTTTCCCGTGGTGATCTGCCAAAATCATGCTGTATCCATTGAGTTTTGAGTCCATCCTCCATTTGTTCTGCAGATAAGAACAAACCTCAGGGCGGTGGTGCAGAGACCTCCGAGATACAGAAGCAGACGCAGGACAAAAATGTGTCGGCTCTGGTCGCCTCCATCAGCAAACTGCAGGAGGAGAAAAAGCAGCTGCAGAAAGAGAGAGATGAGCTGCAGGAGAAACTGGCTGCCAAGATGGCCACTAAAGGTACAGTGTGTGGCACTTACTGTCATCCGTCTGAACGAGAGATGTAAATTCAGACAAATAATTGTCTATGCAGACGAGACTGTACTGTTCGCTTCGGTATTTGATTGTCTCTCCGGGTCATCAGCTCCCGAGGTGATCAAACCGACGACAAAGGCGACGCCCCCCATCGCCTGCCCCGTGGACTGGCACCTCTTCAACAGCAGCTGCTACTACGTCTCCAGAGTCACAAGGGATTGGGCGGAGAGCAAGTCGTACTGCGAGAGCCAGGGAGGTCACCTGGCCATCATCCTCACGGCCGAGGAGCAGGTACAGTCGACGGGCTTCTCAACAGGTTCTGTGTCAGTTGAAGTTTAATTGAGGGACAGAAGAAAGTGATTCAGAAAGTAGAGCCACTTAATTCTTTCCAAAAGGTTTATACTAATTCATTTATTCTAGAAAATCAGATTTATACACTTAAATGTGCATTTTTTTATACATATTTATACACATTGGTATTGAAGACATAAATCTTGCAATGCAACTAAAAAAATATATCACTGTAGTTTTTATGAAACATTACTTAAACATAAAGAAAAAATGGATTTGTCGAGGACTATTTTCAGCAGCGGATTAATCCACATCTCGGTACTCTAGTGAGTATTTGAGGCAGTAGGATGCTGCAGTCCAACAGTGTGGCTCAATTATGTGTTTTTAATAGTTTTTGAGGCACCAAAAGGATCATAAGATGATAATACTAATGATATAGTTTCACCAGCGTTATTCTTTCATAAAAATCACAATCATTGAACATAATTTGGGCTTGCTGTCACCATGCTGTCTGCTGATAGGGCTTGGGATGTCTCTCCTTTGATATATTAAAACATTTCACTTGTGTGTGTTTCCTCTCAGACGTTTGTGTGGGGGCTCCTTCCCAGAGGCCACTGGAACGCCTTCTGGATTGGGATCTCTGACGAGCACACAGAGGATCACTGGAAATGGGTGGATGGAACCCCGCTGGTCGGAGGGTAGGTTCACTTCTTTGTCCGCCTCCTGACGCAGAGTCCTGGCATCACATCTTGGCTGCATCCTCCAGTAGAAGTTCACATACTTGTGTAAAAACAGACTCTGGTGAAAGTAGAAGTACCGGTTCAACTTGTTTACTCCAGTAAAAGTAGAAGTACTGATACAGCTTCTTTACTCCAGTAAAAGTAGAAGCACTGATACAGCTTCTTTACTCCAGTAAAAGTAGAAGCACTGATACAGCTTCTTTACTCCAGTAAAAGTAGAAGCACTGATACAGCTTCTTTACTCCAGTAAAAGTAGAAGTACTGATACAGCTTCTTTACTCCAGTAAAAGTAGAAGCACTGATACAGCTTCTTTACTCCAGTAAAAGTAGAAGTACTGATACAGCTTCTTTACTCCAGTAAAAGTAGAAGTACTGATACAGCTTCTTTACTCCAGTAAAAGTCTTGATACAGCTTCTTTACTCCAGTAAAAGTAGAAGTACTGATACAGCTTCTTTACTCCAGTAAAAGTAGAAGTACTGATACAGCTTCTTTACTCCAGTAAAAGTAAAAGTACCGATACAGCTTCTTTACTCCAGTAAAGTAATAGAGTACAGGCTCTGACATGTCCTCAGAGTATCAGAGTAAAAAGTCTCCCTCTGAAGGACATCTGTAGTCAAAGCTAACTGAAGCTCACGTCATATTAATATAATTCAAAGACTATTAAAGTTAAAGGTAGAATCAGTAGGATTTGTCCCAGCTGTTCCTGAACGCACCACAAAGACAGCTGATTGTTGAGTCTCATTCCCAGGACGTCAAATAGACACATGTTGGGTTGTAAAGCGTCCCGAGCAGCAACAAAGAGAGAAAATCAGAAACTCTCTGCAGATACGAGACACTAACACGCCTTTTCTCCACATTCCAGTCTCCCTCTCTGTCTGTTCACGGCTTCTTACGTCTTTTACGTAAGGCGCCATGCGATGAAGCCAAATAAAAATAATTCATAATTCTCCTCAAATGTATCAAATAAAGTCAGTCAGTATCGTACCTGAAACATCTGCTCTACAGTCACAAAGCATTTGTGCTTCGTTACTTCCCACCTCTGCAGAATCGTACCACACGAGTCAGTGTTTGATATGAAACACTGACTCGTGTAGTAGAGAGTTGAAACAGGCGGTTGGAGGATGTACAGTTCTGATTTGTGCCTGAACTGTGACTCCTCCGGCTCCAGACTGTCTGTGACACACACACACAAACACACACACTTGGACAAACACACACACACACACTGACTGACCATTGAACATTGACCTCTTGCATACCTGCGGACTTTGGCTCGTGTTCCAACCCGCCTGCTGCACAGCGACGGTCGTTTGGGCCAAATTAAGCGAGTCAGGTGGACGGAGGGAGGACACAGCCGGCGAGGGGAGAAGGGGGAAGTAGATGAGGCGAATGACTCGAAAGTCATCCGTTATTTTAGGCTGCACACACGTATTTTTAATCTAACACCACCATGTTGATGGAAAGTCGGTGAAGTTTTGCAGTCCATAAAACATTTCTGGAGCTAAGTAGCTGGGGAACAAAAATACAAATAAATTATAATAAAGTGTCTCCACGAGCCTGTAGAAGTCCTGAGATACCAAACTGATTTGAAAAGACCAGATGTGAGCTAACAGCTGGAGGGAGGCCAGGCTCATGTCTGCCTGCAAACAGCAGCTCTGAGCAGCGTTATGTAAGTGCTGCAGGGCGCCGCTCTGCAGGTGAGCTCTGACCTCTGACCTCTGACCTCTGGTGAACAATAAACATGTCAGATCCGAAAAAGGAAACTGTGCGAAGCTTTAAAACACAAAGTCGGGTCTTCTTTATCTTCCACGTTGTCTTTGGCTGCTCGCAGAGGTTTACTTGGACAGCTGCAGTCACAGTGTATCACAGGACAGTCATTCGTCCTCGTCTTGTTTTCCAAAGTGTATTTCCCATCTTTTTGCCAGCTCAACAGATCTTCCACTAACCATCTGATTTCTCTTCCTCATTTCGAGAATCTTTGCTGATGACTAACCCTGTTATCATTCCTCTTTTGCCCCAAACATTCCTCCCCCTTCCTCTTTCCCTGCTGGCATGTTTCTTAATATGCCGGCCCGGCTCTGCTCAGCTGACACCGGCTGATTCAAACTACTTTTTACACTGTCTGCAACTTTCATGTTTATCTTAGTGTGTGTTTGTTGCTGTGGAAACTGCCTGATTAAATGAATGCATGACTGAAAAGGATCTCTGGCAGGAAATATTCATATTTATGTTTCTTATTCGTGTACGATCACCTGAAAATAAGCTGTCGGTATTTGAATCTTTCTTAAAAATCTCTGCACGACTCTGTCTCTAAAAATCTCTGCACGACTCTGTCTCTCCTTTCTGTTTTCTCCCTCCCGGCCACACTATCTGCTTTCTTTGCAGCTTGTTAACTGTAATACTGCAGGCGATCAAAACCCCTCGCGCACCGAACAACATCGCAACCGCCACGTATACTGACAAGTTCCTTCTCTCCTCTGACTGTAGTTTTTGGGAGGTCGGCGAGCCCAACAACCACATCGACGAGGACTGCGGCTACATCGTGAAAACGCGCGTGTTGGAGCGAGTGGCCATCCGGAGTTGGTACGACGCCCCCTGCAGCATGTACTGGCGCTACATCTGCGAGAAGGAGGTCGGCCCCGGCACCAGCACCGCCATGCCGCACTGAGTCATCGCGGCCTCTGTGGTCGTCGGAGGGAAACGAGGAGAGGAAGGAGTGAAGCAGAGTTAACAAACTGAGGCGGATATTTGTCTCCACATACGCCACCTCGTTTAAAAAAAATCAGATATTGATATTAGAGACATTTTCCCTGAAATGAATACGTGGTGTGTTAGACGCACGGAAGGTAAATATCACATGTGTATTAAAACTGGTTTAAAGTATGAAGAGCTGAACACTGCAGCAGTTACTGTACTGTTGTCTTTATCAGTTCATCATCTCATATTCACGTTCAAGTTCACGTATGATTCCTGTTTTATACAGCTTGTAATTGTACATTCATATTCTGTTTAGCGACGTATTCGTTTGCACTACAGATAATTCTTTGCAGCTGATTTAACGTCAGCGAGTCGGAGACACGACTTGAATATATCGACAGTGAAACCTGATTTAAGAAACCACAGTGAAACTCAGGAGGAACTAACAACTCGATCCTCTTTTCCTCAAATAGAAATTCATTCATTTACAACCTCGGTCGAGTCACTTTCTGAAGTCTTGGAGGACGACTGTGGTGCTTTCATGACTTCATGTGACTGAATGTGTTTTACAGTCGTGGTCCGACAGTCAAACTTTGTCCAGCCACACGAATAATATCATATTTTTTACATTCAATTCAACTTTTTTAGCGTGTGGAACGGGCTTTTTATCAATGAATGGTGTTAGATTGTTATTGATTATACATAATGGGAGTGTCATGATGTTAATTATGTGTATGATGATTATTGTAACGTGTTTCAGTTTGATGCACTTTTGATTGAGCAACATAAATCAAATACTTGATGTTTTGTGAATCTTGTAAATAAATAAAGATGATTGTTTTGTATCTTAGTGTCTCACCCTACTTTTCTTTACACTTTGTGAAATATTTTTTACTTAAAGTTGAGTCACTTTTTATCATTACAAGCCAGCAAGGCTTCGAGTCACACCACTGCATGTTTGTAATGACACCTGGAGACATTTGCGTTTGCTTGACGACCAAAGCAGGTGTTTTAAGTCAAACTTTGATGTTTTCCTGAACTTAACCAAGAGGTTTTTTGTGCCTGAACCTAAACAGTGTGTGTGACGAGAGAGACAAAGAAAATTCAGCCTAAACAAACATAAAGTTGGAACATGAAGGAATGTTAAGTTCTAACTTTTCCGTGGTTTTGCAGAAACGTACTTGAAGTTTTATACTCCAAAGGCCTCGCTGAATAAAACCCAGGTGTGGTTTTGTAATTGCTGTTCACTGTGTGTTTTTTATGGTGGGTTGTCGTATACGTTGTCTATCTGACTCGTACGGTGCTGTGAAGAATAATTTCTGTGACCTCTTAATGCTCTGCAAATAAATGATCTGGACACTATTGAACACCAGGAGCAGCAACTGGACTCCTTCATCTCTGAAACCCATGTAACTTTTAGATATTTAACACACTTCTGATTCCTGGTTCACCCAGATGAGTTTATATTGAGTTTCTAGGCCACAAACAGCTGATCAACATGCCGGTAATCAGTTAAATAATGTTCGGTACATGTTTTCTTCAGTCGCTTGATTTGAGTCAATTTTTTTATTCTTCATAAGTTGCAATGCATCACATTTTCTCAGTGTCAGCACTTTAAACTTATCATCATCAGTTATTTGTTTCATGATGGTTTGTGTCTCGTCTGGTCCTTGTTGTTGCTGTCGTCGGCCAGCAGGTGGCACTACTAACACAACATATAGTCAGTGTGTAGAATGACTGCAGGACACTTTTAATAATAACAGAGATGAAGAATAACTAAAGCAGATTTTAAATGTTCACATTTGCTCATGATGAATTTCCTTCTGCTGCATTTTTTTGATGAGAAAGTGTCAGTTTTTCATCAACAAAAGTAGAAAAGAGACTCCAAGTTTTTATTTATCAAACACACACGAGACAAAACGAAAGCTTCCTGATTAACTTCGAATGAACTCGTCTCCATCTGTTGTACAAAAAAAACAAAAGGAAAGGAAAAGTCTAGGAAAGTCTACAGTTTTAATAAATTTCTCACTGAGTCGATCAAACGAATTGAACTTTATAATTCAGGAAATTCTTGAAGCAAAAAAACACAAAGAACAACAACAGAGCATTTTATCGTTTATATGAGATGAATTCAAATCTTTGTCGATGTAGATTTCCGGTTTCATTCTCACTTCACATTTACGAAATCAGTCTTCTTCTCTGCTCTGAAGGACCGACCACGTCACCTTGTCAAAGTGGGCTAAGAGTCGGCCTGAATGCAGGAGCCAAAGGTGGAGGTGGAGGTGGAGGTGGACGGGGGGGTTTTTGCTGAGTGCACCGTTTGTACGCATGCTTCCCTCCCTGAGCTCGTTACCACAGGGAGTTATCAGGAAGTCAGCTAGCCCTCTTCTGTCACCCTTCATTAGGATTACAGGCCGACACTTACTGAGAGAGAGAGAGAGAAACACTCGGGCTCGTAACCACAGAATAAAGTCTCCCGTCAACAAATCAAACAAACCAACCAGAGATACTGTGACGCACACGTAGACCCAAACTGTCTGCAGAACGTTTCCCTTCTCTGAAATTAGATGAACTGTTTTTAATGTACATACATCTCTTTATTTTCCAAAGACTTTAAGGGGTTTGTTCAAGAGATGCAACCAGGAACAGTTAAGATTTTTGAGAAAAATGTACGGTTTGAGACGGCGGCTGGCGCGTCATACAGTCCCAAAGCTTCACTTTTTGACGTTAATGCTAGACTTATATTTAAAGACTCCCTCCTGAAGCCATTTTAGAGAAAGCGATGTGTAAAAATACATCTGTAAAAAATGAATTCCATCATTTAAATGATCTTAATTTGAGGCCATTTTTCAGATACAATTCCACTGTTCCAGAAGTGGTTTCAACATTAGTAAGAGTGACACCACTGGACATTTTCCAGCTGTGTTTGTTTCAAAAGAACGAGGTGAACATGGTGCCTAAACTCAGGCAGAGCAACCCAAAGCACAAGCAAGTTTCTGCAAAACCACAAATAAATTCAACCTGAACGCTTCTTTATGTCGCAACTTTACGTCTGTTTAGGTTGTTTTTTGTATTTCTTTCTTGTCACAACGCTGTGCTTATTGTTAAGTTTAGGCACAGAAACCACTCGGTCAGGGTTAGAAAACATCATATTCTGGCTTTAAATATCTGGTGTGGTCGCCACAAAAACATCTGGAAATGTCTCCAGGTGTCCTTAAAAATCGTAAGAAGGGACTCGAACTCCAGACAGTTTGTTTGGCAGCCTCCACCTCATGATGTGAAAGTCAGCTAATAAACATATAATGTGAAGGTGATTTGCACGACAACCTTGCAGGTCTGCAGAAACGTTACCTGCTAACATTATATCCTGGTGGCTGGGTTGATTATTATGCTGCAGCTCAGCACTGTGGGAACACATAGAGGATACTTTGCATCAAAAAGAAAATATTAATTTGATTTAAAAACTAGCAGTATGTAGGCCTTTGACACTCAAAATGGATCTTAACCTGGGTGTGTTTGACTTATAACGGAGCCAGGAAGCCAACCGAGGCTGCGTAACGGTGATGTCACCGTACGATGTCACCAGACCTGAGCCAAAACCTTTTGCATCAGTGACTAAATAAAAGTCCTGGCTGAGGTGAAGTTAATCTACAGGTCTCCATTAGAGGAGGCCATCAAACATCACCGATGATCTCAGCGGGCGTCACATGAAGACAAACGGAGGATTAGCGGGACACTGAACCAATGAGGGACGAGACCTGTGGCTTAGAGCGGCGCTGGAGTAACTAGGCCACATTACCTGAGAGCAGAGGGAAACATTTCCCTGCAGCGTTTTAATCAGCCAACTGGCAACTCGACATGAAGATCATCTGATGATCTGAGTTTTCTCTCTGAAAGCTCCGAGGTTGGAGGGTTTAGTCTCCAGACAAGACTGCAGGAGTCGTTCTTTGTGTCCCTTGACCTTGACAGGTGTTTGAAACTCACTCAGTGCACTTTCTCTACAAACCCCAGCAGACATCCTGAAGTCAGGACATAAAGGTTCATCCCAAGATCGCAAACACATATTCTTCCTCTCACCTGTTGTGCTGTTTGGGTTTGAGTTGCAGAGTTTTGGAGATGTCTGTCCTCTCTCCAATATGATTTAACTAGATGGCAAACAGCTTAAAAACTCAGCAGCAATGTCTCTTTCTAGAAATCATGACCGGGTTACTCAAGATAGTCCACAGACCTTGTTGTGAGCAGTTTCATGTAGGAACTGTTTTATTTCCATCAGTGGTCCAGTCTCCAGGATATAATGTCAGAAATTAACATTTCTGCAGACCACAGATACGTCCAAGGTTGACATTAAATGCTTATTAGCCGACTGTCACATCAGGAAGTGGAGAGGAAGGTGGTGTCGTTAGTCTGAGTCACACCACTGGCATTTGGAGACGGAACCGGCTATTTCTCACAGGAAGTCAGACCGTCTCCGTCTGGGATCACGGCGACACAAACAGGTAATTTAATCCAAACCGAACACTAACCAACCGGTTTTTGTTGAAGCTGCAACATAAAGAATCTTTTAGTTCTAATTCTCCTGTGGTTTTGCAGAAACGCACTTAGCGAACATTTATTGCGATGGTTTTGTTTTTTCTGTTTTACTTATTTTTTCCTGTTTTATTTTGTAGGGTTCATCCTTGTGTGTCTTCCAGCCGTTTGTCTCGTTTCCCCTCCCTGTGATTGTCCTGATTAACTTCACCTGTCCCTGATTGTCCTCCTGTGTTTGTTCCTCCTCTCTTTGTCAGTCCTGTTTCCCCAATGCGTCTTTAGTTTGTACGATATCAGTCACAGCTGACTTTATTAAAGCTATTCTGTCTGCATTTGGGTCTTCACCTTTCTGCCAAACTCATACAAAAAACTGGCTTTCTGTTTCTGAAAAATCAGCCCTTCACACAAAGACTTTACAAATACTTTGTACTGTTTGTGCAAAGACAAAGATCTGGACCCTGCAGGCTCCCCGTGACTCCCTTAAAACATAAGTGGGGGTTTGGACTCAGACTACAGTGTAAAACTTCAGTGTTTTCATTAACATGAGAGGAAACAACTTTTCTTTATATTAGTTACAGACACCTTAAAGTTTCAATCAAGTTAACCCTCTGAAAGGCATGCTGGGAAATCGGTTGCAACGTCAGTTCCAAAAAAATAAAGAGTAAGTGGAAATACAATCAATCAGGTATCTGTTCTTTACCTGAGTATCTCTTTGACTTCTCCTCTCTACATCTGAGCACAAATATCTGAACTTTCTCCTCCTCACATTTTCAAAACAAGCTCGTTACTTTAGTTTGATGCGTTTGAACATCACGAGACTGATGTCGACCTATCAGAGTAGATCATGAGACAAAGACGTAAAAGACGTAAGAAGACAGAGAGGGAGACTGGAATGTGGAGAAAAGGCGTGTTAGTGTCTCGTATCTGCAGAGAGTTTCTGATTTTCTCTCTTTGTTGCTGCTCGGGACGCTTTACAACCCAACATGTGTCTATTTGACATCCTGGGAATGAGACTCAACAATCAGCGATCAGGAACAGCTGGGACAAATCCTACTGATTCTACCTTTAACTTTAATAGTCTTTGAATTATATTAATATGACGTGAGCTTCAGTTAGCTTTGACCACAGATGTCCTTCAGAGGGAGACTTTTTACTCTGATACTCTGAGGACATGCCAGAGCCTGTACTAAATTACTTTGCTGGAGTAAAGAAGCTGTATCAGTACTTCTACTTTTACTGGAGTAAAGAAGCTGTATCAGTACTTCTACTTTTACTGGAGTAAAGAAGCTGTATCAGTACTTCTACTTTTACTGGAGTAAAGAAGCTGTATCAGTACTTCTACTTTTACTGGAGTAAAGAAGCTGTATCAGTACTTCTACTTTTACTGGAGTAAAGAAGCTGTATCAGTACTTTTACTGGAGTAAAGAAGCTGTATCAGTACTTCTACTTTTACTGGAGTAAAGAAGCTGTATCAGTACTTCTACTTTTACTGGAGTAAAGAAGCTGTATCAGTACTTTTACTTTTACTGGAGTAAAGAAGCTGTATCAGTACTTCTACTTTTACTGGAGTAAAGAAGCTGTATCAGTACTTCTACTTTTACTGGAGTAAAGAAGCTGTATCAGTACTTTTACTTTTACTGGAGTAAAGAAGCTGTATCAGTACTTTTACTTTTACTGGAGTAAAGAAGCTGTATCAGTACTTCTACTTTTACTGGAGTAAAGAAGCTGTATCAGTACTTTTACTTTTACTGGAGTAAAGAAGCTGTATCAGTACTTTTACTTTTACTGGAGTAAAGAAGCTGTATCAGTACTTCTACTTTTACTGGAGTAAAGAAGCTGTATCAGTACTTCTACTTTTACTGGAGTAAAGAAGCTGTATCAGTACTTTTACTTTTACTGGAGTAAAGAAGCTGTATCAGTACTTCTACTTTTACTGGAGTAAAGAAGCTGTATCAGTACTTTGACTTTTACTGGAGTAAAGAAGCTGTATCAGTACTTTTACTGGAGTAAAGAAGCTGTATCTGTACTTCTACTTTTACTGGAGTAAATAAGCTGTATCAGTACTTCTACTTTTACTGGAGTAAAGAAGTTGTATCAGTACTTTTACTTTTACTGGAGTAAAGAAGCTGTATCAGTACTTCTACTTTTACTGGAGTAAAGAAGCTGTATCTGTACTTCTACTTTTACTGGAGTAAAGAAGCTGTATCAGTACTTCTACTTTTACTGGAGTAAAGAAGCTGTATCAGTACTTTTACTGGAGTAAAGAAGCTGTATCTGTACTTCTACTTTTACTGGAGTAAAGAAGCTGTATCAGTACTTCTACTTTTACTGGAGTAAAGAAGCTGTATCAGTACTTCTACTTTTACTGGAGTAAAGAAGCTGTATCAGTACTTTTACTGGAGTAAAGAAGCTGTATCAGTACTTTTACTGGAGTAAAGAAGCTGTATCTGTACTTCTACTTTTACTGGAGTAAATAAGCTGTATCAGTTCTTCTACTTTTACTGGAGTAAAGAAGTTGTATCAGTACTTTTACTTTTACTGGAGTAAAGAAGCTGTATCAGTACTTTTACTGGAGTAAAGAAGCTGTATCAGTACTTTTACTGGAGTAAAGAAGCTGTATCTGTACTTCTACTTTTACTGGAGTAAAGAAGCTGTATCAGTACTTCTACTTTTACTGGAGTAAAGAAGCTGTATCAGTACTTTTACTTTTACTGGAGTAAAGAAGCTGTATCAGTACTTCTACTTTTACTGGAGTGAAGAAGCTGTATCAGTACTTTTACTGGAGTAAAGAAGCTGTATCAGTACTTCTACTTTTACCGGAGTCTGTTTTAAAACAAGTATCTGAACTTCTACTGGAGGAAAGTCTGAGCAGACTGTTGCCACCTCTGTGACGAAGTTGTGACGCTGTATAAAATGTAGATAAAAACAGAATTCAGTCATCTGCAAACAACAAACAAACAACAGTTTCACAAAGTGTTTCTGAGCTCATGTAGTAAAGTATTGAACCTCGCCCCGTCCTCACTTGTGATCCACTGAGCCTTTCGAGGGTGCTCCTTTCATACCCGATCATGATACTATCACCTGTTACCTATGAACCTGTCGGCTCAAACCACAAATCAGATTACTGGTTGTCAAAGGAGGCAGACCGAACGAGATCATCTCTCAGCGACGACCAATCGCTGCTCTCCTTCCTGTCAGGGCTCAACCCCAAAAACCTCCCCTCCCGTCCTGTCTCACCGTCGGCATCCAAATATATCTGACCTCCCGCGTTTCTACCTTCTCTCTCTCATTCGATCTGAAGGAAGAAGAAAAATATTTCCAAAAGACAGATCTGAAATTTGAAAAAAAAGAGGCGTGACAAAAATGCTGCGTTTGACTCTTGATCCACTTCTTCCTCTCTGCCTCCGCTGTGTGTGAGGCGTGACGCATGTTTTGCCTGACCTGCTCTAATTCCCTAACGAGATTGCACGTTCCCGGATATCCCATTAGACCCTGATTAACCGGGCTCAGCTCATTAGCTCTGACAAACCAATTCACCCCTGTCACCCTCCGCCACAGGCTATCCATCCATCCATCCATCCATCCATCCATCCATCCATCCATCCATCCATCTATCCATCCATCCATCCATCCCACCCCAAAAAACATGCACCAGAGAACAAAGTCACCTCTCTCTTATTTCAGGATCTCTAATCAGGAATTACAATAATGTCTCTATTCTCAACATTTGTGCATGCAAAATTGATTTTAGCTGCTTTGTTAAACAGGTTTATTGCACCTTTACAGTTAGTTTTGACTTCTGATTTGCTTTCATGCATCAGCAGCTCATCTAAATTGATCCGCCGAGTCATAAAACACCAGAATATTCTTTGATTTGTTTGACTAGATGCATGATTGATGTTACTTTTTGCTTCCTTTTTGGTGCAACAGGTGTAAAAAAAAAAAAAAAACCTCCACAATCTTTTCTCTCCTCCGTCATATTCTCACATTTCATCGCCACCTGTTCCCTTTCTCCTCCCGTCCTTGTTCTTTCATTTCTTCACCTGCTCTTGTCTTTTGACCTCATAACCTGATTTTCTCTCTCCAATCGGTTTACCTGCCTCCTCTCGCCATGTTCCCTCTCCCTCTCTCTCTCTCTCTCTCTCCCCCCTCTCTCTCTCTCCTTGCCTCTCTATTTCCATCTTTGAGCTTTATCCCTTCATCCCTTATCTCCTTCATCCCCTCCAATCCTCATCTGTTCTTCACTGTGGTGGAAGGGACAGAGAAAGAGAGAGTTTTTCACAAGTAAGCTGCTAGCAGTCTGCCGGGGGAGAGCGTCGGAGGAGCCAGCTCGCAGGTGGTGCACCCTGGGATTGTGGGAGTCTAAAGAACACAGAGCCGGAGATACCAGGAGCTGCAACAGGTGCAGAAGAAGAGAAGAGAAGGTGAGTTTCCCTCTTTTATGCTCCTGAAGTTGCTTCAGGTGCTTCTTCTGCTGTTGGAGAAGGTTTGGAGCGTCGTCTCACTTTGTGAGATTTTAAAGAAAAGATCACGAAGAAAGGATTTTTGTGTTTTTTTTTATGAGGTTTGAGAAACAGGAAGTGGATCCTTTCCTTCAATTTGCAACACGGAGATTGATGGGAAACTTGGTTATTGACGGAGATTTTCCACACATGGCCGGCTGTGCACCATGAAACCTAGCTGCAGCTGAAGTTTGAGCTTTTTGGAGAAGCACGAGCTTTCCTTCAGTGTTCACTTTCTCGTTTTATAAAACTCAGCTGCCGTTTCTCATGCAAAAAGGCAACCCCTGCTGTTTCAAACCGCGTCTTGAAGCGTTGATTTCTCTCGTGAATGACTTATCACCCGATGTAATGGTTCCTTAAACCCTTTGAAGGTGATCTTTGGATTGTAGGGAAGCTGCCAAAGAGGATTGGTGCCTCAGGTGTGGCAGCGGTAAGCTGCAGCCTCGTCCATCACACGAGGCCAAACCTCATCCGGCGCTCTTTGTCTGCACACTCCTACGCTGCAGGTTTCAGTTACTACTGGAAACGAGGCTGTTTCTCGCTAATACAGGACGCCTTTTTCGACTGTCGGTTGTAGAAAACACTTGAGAGCAGCTGCGTGTATGTGTCAGAACAGGACGGTCGAGGAGGAGCTGCTGGTGTTTGACTGAAACAAACCCTCCACGTCTCCCACCGCACTCGCCGCCCTCCCCTCCTCCTCTCTCTGATCCCGAGGTAAAGAGCAGTCAGTAATCGGATGACAGGAGATTTGACCGGTAAAGCTTCCCTTAAGATCTCCTGCCCGGGATTTAAAGCCCTGTAGCAACCGCCACCGCCGCTGCTGCTGCTGCTCCTCCCATATCCTCCACCCTCCACCCTCCATCCTGCATCCTGCATCCTGTCACAGGTTCAAGCTGCTACCTGCACAGCACGTAGTCCTTCACCTCCACCTCAGCAGATCTGCTGACCTTTGACATACATGCAGGGACGAGGAATAATTACTCAGCTTCTCTTTAGAGTTTCCATTAAAAGGCTCAGAAAAAACTGAAATAAATGGAAAGTTCTTATCACAGCTTGCAGAGGAAAGACGGTTTTAGACTAAAAGCACAGAAAACTGATTGTTATATATTATTATACTGAAGTTATACACCTGGTGAGCAGCGCTTTATCCCAAGGTGACATCTCGAACTGGCTTAGTTGTGTCCGCTAAACATTTAAAAACTTATTTGCAATTTGTAATATACAACAATCATGTACAAACTCGTTGACTCAACTCACAAACTGCAGCGTTTGCACCACATGTTCACTGCTGCAAACTGCTAGAATACTAAATAAATGATATATAACACTTAATTAATAGAGCAGACTTTACAAAGTGCGTTGACAATCGAGCAAAAGCAGGAAACTCAGGACGACAGTAACACAGAATAAGTCTCGTCCAAGGTGAAGTTAAAACAAGAAGGCAGAGCAGAAAATGTAAAGAAGTCGATTTGAATCATTACAAGTTAAAGGAATAAAAGTGATAACAGGTAAAAAAGAGAAGAGAGACGATTATAAGACGAATACGATGATCAGAAAATGTGTTGAAGCTGTTGCACAGAGCGTTTAAATAAAAAGAGGTTGAAGTTCTCTCTTCGTTAATTTTGTCTCACTTACAACCTTTAAAAGTGGCTTTTTGTGTCTTAATATCAGGCGAAAAAACGTTGTAAGACTCTGAGCAGCAGGGTTTTTACTTTAAGATATCAGAAGATTCAACATTTTGTCTGGTCGCTCTCAGAGACGAGCAGCAGGAGAGGATAGAAAGATAGAAACGAGATAGAGAGAAGAGTTTCCTCGTCAGTTAGCAGAATCGTGCTCGGAGGTAGTTAGCGTTCAATTAGTCGGACGTCAGTATCCTATTACAGAGTATTAGGCACAAACAGCGAGCTGCTGCACGCAGGGCTTCCAAGACATCAAAATGATGTTGAAGTACAAGTCAGGTCGACGGTCAGAGTCGCAGTCCGTCAGAGAAAACATCAAGCTCACTGCTTAAATATCACTTCAGCCACTCGTCACTCTCTCCCTGCGACTGAAGAGCTTATTTTATCAGGTCTGTGCGTTTTGGGTTCAAGCTAACGAGCTGATGGTCGTTAACGAGCAGCGTAAATGTTGAATTTTATCTGACAAAATGTGGACAGAAATGCTTCACAGGGTGAGAAACGAAAGCACCGCGTGTGTTGATGGCTGAATAAAGTGAAATTCTGATGCAGCAGCTCGAATTAAAGAACTTAAATTGAGTCAGCTGATGAAACTCGAAGAGGAATGAATTTTCTGGGGAACTCTTATTGGATGTTTAACGTTAAAACTCAGATATAGTTCAGGGTCCAGGTATATATTTATACCTTAAAGGTCCACTTTGTAAGGAAGGAGACATCTGGGAGTCATTCCCGACTCTTTTAGGATCGTAGGTTGGGTCGGTCGACTCAAACATCAACCATGAACCTTTAAGATCAGACTTCCTTCTGATCTGATTTATTCGTATCCCTCTCCCCTCCTTTCCTTCACATTCCTACTCCTTCCTTCCATCTCTCTCTCTCCTTCGACCTCTCCCGTCTCTTCACACCCTGAACATCTTCTCTGAACCGGTGTTCGACCCGCCGGTGTTACAACTTCAGGCGGGGATTAAACCCGTCAGGTATGCGTCTAATCTTCGCTCTAGACTTGATGGTGTAACAGCAACCCAAGTTGATCCAGATCAACGTTATCAGGGTCACTGAGTGACGAGCAGCCGGGTCACCGGACCTGTGTGTACCTGGACGGTACTGATCGCTGGCAGCAGAAGGATCCTGACAGCAGCCGTGTGGAGACGTTGAAGGCAGTAAAACTCCTGCAGGAGATGTTAGTTCTGACTTGTTGATACTTTAAATAATTGAGAGAAGACAGATGTTCTCATCGTGTAAATAACTCGGTTTGAATTATTCACCCAGGCTGTTTCCCAAAGATCCCAACAACGCACTGATTGTCTTCTCTCTCTCTCTTTTTTCTCGTTTCAGAGTTTCGTTTCCCGTCAGTAACATCCCCGAGCAACTGTCGCCATGGCAGCTGAGAAAGCTGAAATGGATGCGCTGAAAAAGGAGTGCGATGGCCTCCGTGCACAGATCGAGGTGAGCGGCGCCGTTTAAATTCTAACTTTGGTGGAACAGGATGAACTGCAATCAAAAATTAAAATACTGTCAGATCAGCTGTTTCATGTTGTTAAACATATTAAATAAATATCACAGTGTTTGTTAATATCTCTATTAGCGGCCGGTGTCTTGTAACAAATACATTTTCATCTTTGGCGCTTTGTTAAAAAGTTAATTTAGCTTCGGAAGTAGCAGAAGTTTCTCAGGACCATAAAGAAATCATTCCTCTGTCAGAATTAGAGTCTTAAAACTCAAAATAAGCCAAATTTGAGACGCATGGTTTAATTTAATTAAAACAATATGCAGAGCTGAAGATCAAACCATTATTATTACCACAGGGACTATCTCTACTATTTTTTATCTATTTTATTATTATCAAATGTCATGTTTATTTCAAAATAATGTTTTTATTGCCTCTTATTTTCTTTGTATGATTGTAACTCACCTTATTTAATTGCTGCGATGTTGTGCATTAGTCTCTAAGTCATTTGTTTGAAAGGTGCTGTATAAATAAAGTTTGATTGATCAGGTGATTTTGCTCTTATCGCTTCAATTAGCGGCACAACTTATCCTCCTGCCTTTACGTTATTTAGAAAAGCTCCAACAAATCGATTGTAGTTGTTTTTATTTCATAACCTCGAAAAAAAGGAAGAATTTTATTTGTTGTTTCAAACCGTTCATACGACTAAAAACACAACTCGACATCATCTTCTTCATCCTCAACGCTTCTCTTCTCTTCCTCTTCCCTCCGTGGTGTAATTCCCCCGTGTGGCCACCAGGCGGCCCGTAAGGCCGTGAATGACAGCACCATGCCTTCAGCAGCAGGGGGCGTGGCCGCAGTGGGCCGAGTCCAGCTGAAGCTCAGGAAGACGCTGAAGGGTCACCTGGCTAAAATCTACGCCATGCACTGGTCAGCTGACTCCAGGTGAGGAGGAGATGGTTTCAGTCACATTCTAGTGGACGAGTGTTCGACTGAGTCCCGATCGTGTGATAACGAGTCAGCATGAACAGCACAGCAGCAGCTAAATGGAACTCAGCCATAATTACGTCATAATTACATAATTGCGCTTTGGATAAAGTTTCAGGTTTCAGCTTCTCGCCACAGTTTCTTGCAAGAATTAGCTTCTGATTCACAGTTAAGGTTAGTTTATCTGTGACCTCGCAGACATTTAGCGTTAAAGAAACAAATAACTTTAGTAATATAAATCCTTGTGGCGTCGTGGTTGTGGGAAGGTCAGAGCTAAGAAGCTAGCTGACTAGCCAAGATAGCTTTGGACAAGAAAGAAAAACAATATTGTATTATAAAAACAATGCAGGATCCATAACCTGAGCGCAGCAGAGAGTCAATTAAGGACGATCTTTGGATCTGCATCAAAACACTGCGATACAATAAAATAGGCCTACATCATCTTTCTTGGCTCGTCAGATTGTTTTTGTCTGAAGAAAACGTTTTAAAATGGGACATTTCATCGAAATGAAGCTAAAACTTTAGCAGCTAGTCTCATTTATCATTTCTGATTTTGGCTACTTTGGTGTAAAACCCAGAACTTTCTCTCTCGTGTGAGGATGACATCGTTAAGCTGATGGCTGACAATGAGCCGCGTGGCTAGCATTAGCTTGATTAACTATAACTTTGGCTAACTAGCTAACGTTATTCAGACAATTTAAAGCGACCACGAGGAGCTTTTAAGTGTTTATGAAACATTCTGGTGATTCCTCTGATGACTATAAACGACCTGTAGCAGGAAACGAGACCGAGATTATATCACATATAGATACATTAGCTCAACACGATCCATCCTGCAGGTCTCTCCGTCACTCGCCTCCGAAACAAATGCAAAGATCTTAACGACGGATCGAACCACTTTTGTCCACAGGGGGGCGCTAGAATCCACAAAAACTGGAACTTCCTCATCGTCACTTTAAACAACTTTCTGTCGTACATTTTATAACCAGTCGGCACGAAGACAACATGTAGATCACTGGTGAGCCTTTATTAATTAACTGTGTTCCTGTCGTCTCTCTCAGGTCAATGGTCAGTGCATCACAGGACGGAAAGCTCCTGGTCTGGGACTGCTTCACAGGAAACAAGGTGAGCATGATAAAGGTCTCGTCAGGTCGATGCAGAGACGAGTTTATATCTGAGCAGAGCTGCACGAGTGGAAGCTGACAAACACACATACGCTGCAAATTTGTCCAGAATCCAGGTTCCCGTAACACAGACCTCCGTTTAACCAGCGTTATCACCTCGTTATCATCGGTGATCAGCTACTTGAAGTGTCAAGACAGAATAATTCATATTTTATTCATCATCTGTTGGATACCGGAGAGGTTAGTTTACTGAGACGCAGCTAAGAAACATGATATGATGTTTTGTGAGTTAAACGAGTTGAGCTGTGGTCGGTCGACGTAGTTTAACCTTCCCGCAGGAGCTTCTAATCCTCACATAATTAGATCAGTCTGGATTTCAGCGGTGAGTTAAGCGTTCAGTGACGGTTTGACTTCTGGAGTGAAATCACGGACGTGTGACGGCTGTGAATCATCTAAACTGAGATATTTCTCTCCCTCCCCAGTTGGTGGCTGTCCCGCTAAAGTCCGCCTGGGTGATGAGCGTCGCCTTCGCCCCCTCCGGTAACCTGGTGGCCAGCGGCGGTCTGGACAACATGTGCACGGTGTACAACATCAAGGCCGCCAGCCCCAAGACCCTCAGGGAGCTGGACGCACACACAGGTGAGCAGGACGCCGTCTCGTCTCCGCGAGCGAACTCGGACGGACTCGCACAGGAAGTGACGCGTTGACTTGTTTCCTCTCAGGTTACCTGTCCTGCTGCCGTTTCCTCAGCGACACTGAGATCCTGACGGCCTCTGGCGACACCACCTGGTGAGTTTATGATCGTGACAACTGACAAATTCCTGTGTCAAGTGTGTTTCCCAACCACTTCAGACGAAATTAAACACATTTTAAATAAAGTTAATACAGTTTTTTGTCGGCTGCAGCATCACATCTGCTCTGTGAATCAGCTGTTCTGAGCTCTGCTTTGAGGATAAATCACAAACCGACAGAAATAAATCTATATTTTATATTTTTGTACTTTTTTTACGGTCTAGAAAAAAAAAAATGCACCTACAAGACATTTACCTTCGAGACTTTGAGACAAATGCAACTAAAATACTGAAAAGAGACGATATTAAAACTAAGATTGACTTTATCTTAACTGATCACGTCTGAGTTACTAAGTTTAGGAGACTATTAAATTGAATTTAATGTTAACAATTTAAAATCATTCGTCTGCTTTACCGTGTAAATCTGAAATAATCTGTATCCAGTGTGGACTTTTTATTTTATTCACTACAATCGAGGGATTATAATCTGCATGACGACATTATTAAAGGACAACTACAACATTTTGGTCAATAATCTGATTTACTGTCTTTAAAAGTTGGACTGTAGAATAACACAAACAACCATCTGTCAAAGTTTCCTCTTTACATAATTGTTTTTATGTTCTGAACACATTTAGAAATGTTTTATAAGATTGTGTTTGTTACTTTTGTTGAACTTGGTGATGTGAGTTTTTAAGTTTCAGTCCGTTCTCGTGTCTTAAATGTCCTTTTTTTTATATCCTTCGCCATGACGGGGCTGTAACTAATATTTATCTTTTTTATTTTACTATAAACTGATCATTAAATCTATAAAATGTAGAATAAAAAATGCTCGTCACAGTTTCCCAGAGGCCGAAGTGACGTCTCCGAAACCAACAGACTCTTCATTTACTGTTATGAATGACCAAGAAAAGCAGCAAATCTTCACGTTTAAGAAGCCGAAACCGTCAAATAAATGACATTTCTGCTTTAAGAAGGATTGAAACGATAAAACGATTATCGATTATTCAGCTAATCGCAGCAGCTCTGCTCCGTGATTCGTCCAAAACCGACACAAATTGGCATTTATGAATCATCTCTGACCAAATAAATCCAATCGGACTCGGGGTTAACGCTGCTCTCCTCCCTCCTCTCAGCTGTCTGTGGGACTTGGAGACCGGCAAGCAGAAGATCATCTTCACCAACCACATCGGAGACTGCATGTCGCTGGCCCTCTCCGCCGACATGAACACCTTCGTCTCCGGAGCCTGCGACTCCCTGGCCAAGCTGTGGGACCTGAGGGAAGGCGCCTGCAAGCAGACCTTCTCCGGACACACCAGCGACATCAACGCCATCTCTGTGAGGACTCACACACACCTGAAACAACACCTGTTTCCATGAGTTCCTATCATTGTCTCTGACGGATGTGTCGTTTCTCAGTTCTTCCCCAGCGGAAACGCCATCATCACGGGCTCCGACGACTGCAGCTGCAAGATGTACGACCTGCGCGCCGACCAGGAGGTGAGCAACTACCAGGACACCAGCCTGAACGCCGGCGTCACGTCTCTGACTCTGTCCAGCTCAGGACGCCTTATCTTCGCTGGCTACGACGACTTCAACTGCCACATCTGGGACTCACTGAAGGGAGAGAAAGTCGGTGAGTCGGGGGGGAAAGGATTCACAAAAACCTGTTTAATGTGTTCAGTCATTCATTTTATTTACTTTACTCACTGACAAATGACAAGCTGCACCGTTACCTCAATCTAAAAAACTATAAAGAAAGAAAGGCGACAAACAAACACAACAAGAAGAAGCAGAAAAACAGCTGACTTCTCTGATGTGATATATCAAATGTTGCACATCACAAATGTTGGATGAAGGGAAGTTTAAAAAGGAGAAAGATTTTGCTGCACTTAAGTCCAATTATTCACCCCAGTCTCCAGAATAAATGTGAGATAAGTTTGTTTCTGCAAAACGACAAAGTAAAACCTGCACGACAGGTGGAGAACATCCAAATCTGCATCATGAAACACTTGATGAGTTACGTTTTCATCGCGTGTTTTCATAAAAGTTTAAAAGAGACGATGAAGCAGCTGGTTTGTTCTGTGAGGTCGGTTTACATCCAGCTTTTCTGGTAAACTTAACTCTTTCTTTTCTTTTCTTTTCTTTTCCTTTCCTTTCCCTTTATCATTTCCTCCCGTTGTCTTTCAATCTTTTCTTTTCATTCCCTCCCTTTTGCTTCTTTGCTCTTTCTTCTTCTTTCCTGCCTTTGTTTGTTTCCTTTGCTTTCATTCCTTCTTTTGCAAACTGTCTTCCTTTCCTTTTCTGCATGCCCTTTTCCTCTTCACTTCCCCTTCCTTCTCTCCTCTTCTTCCTTCCTTCCTCTTTCCTCCTCCAGGTGTGCTGTCCGGCCACGACAACAGGGTGAGCTGCACCGGCGTCCCTGCGGACGGTATGGGCGTCTGCACAGGATCCTGGGACAGCTTCCTCAAACTGTGGAACTGAGGCGTCCCGGCGGAGGAGAAACACCGGGAGGAGGAGGAGGAAGAGGAGGAGGAGAGCGAGAGGAAGAGGGTGAAGATAGATGGGGAGGAGAGGGAAATAAAGGAGGAGGGTGGAGCGTTGTGATTCAGACGGTCTTCCTCTCTTCCTCTCTCCCTCTCGGCTTCCTCTTCCTCGTTCACGTATGCAAAACCACTGAGAGGCTGCGAGCGAGTCGACTTGTATAAATGGCATCAGGTAGCCGGAGCGCGACGCATCGCGCCGTACGTACACCACAGTTCTGTTGTTGTCGAGACGATTTTAAACACTGGAGAAAAAATTGTTAAAAAAAACATAGCACGTTATTCACAAACGATGAAGATCAGCTCTTAACTGAGAACGTCAATTTTAAAACTCATTTTAGATTTTTGACAATAAAAAAAAAAGAGAAAGAACACGTGAATATTGAAAATAAGACTGTAGGCGTACAGATTTATTTTTATCGTATTTGAAGAGCCCTGCACTTATTTAGACGAAAGATCGACATGTACATTTATTTGTATTTTATAGTTTAACGCGTTTTAGGACGGAGAGTTGATGTACAGTGTCTTTTTTTTTTTTTTTTTTTTCTTCCTTTCCTTTTTCTTTTTGTTTTCGGGGCTGCACGTATCCAAAGTACGTGTACGTGTGTGTGTGTGTGTGTGTGGTAGAGCCGCCATCTTGGGTCCTCTGCTAACAACCCTGCAGACTCTGTGTTGATCCAAGATGGCTGCTGCTGTTTCCCCCTCACTTCTCACCGTGAAAAGATCTGAAGAAGGACGGAGGTTTTTGGAAGGTGGAGCCGGGCGGCCGAGAGGACCGGCTGCCGGCTGTCGGGCGGTGTGACCTGTGAAAACGTTCTGTAAAGACCTGTAAACTTTATTTTACTCCCCCGGATTCAGCTGCATCTTGTAGTACTTTTACACTCGTGCAGTTTCCTCTGTAAAAAGACGAAAAATGTTTGTTGAAAATCTTTCTAATAAACATAGAATTCTGCATTAACACAACGTCACGGCCTCTGTGTTTGTGTTCGTGTGGCCAATCAGGAAGAAAGAATTCAAACTTCTAGTAAATGATTTTACACATTTACATGTTGCAGACGAACGAGTCAACACACAACAGCAGGAGGACGGACACATGTTGGTGTAAAATGTTTATTCTAGAGGTGGAAACTAACACGGTTTAACTTTAAAGGTCCACTGTGAAGTGTTTTAAGTAATTTATTAGCTCAAATCAGCGTCTTCATTCATAAATAAGTCCTCATTTGTGTAAAATGATCTCTGCCAACAATCTCACTTCTCCTCCTGAGGGAAGAATCACTTCTCTGTATTTCCATAGGACGGGCGAGCTCTACGGAGGCTTCCATGTCCTTCCGCTCTATAAAAAACGATGAACTGGTGAGAGGGACAAAAAGCTCTACGTGGTACAGATAAGGCTAAAGGCGTTTTCACTCAGAGCCAGCGTGACTGTGGAACGGAGAAGGAGCTTAGCCAGACGCGCTCGTCAGCTGCAGTTTGAAGTCTGTTTGAAATAACGTACCTCATCACCCGAAACTAAACTTGATGAAGTGCTGTTTGAAGACATGTTGTTGTCACAGCTTCTTGAATCTTGACACATCCCGCCTGCCGTAGTTCCAACAGGCTGCAACGCACGTTTGAAAACGCGAGGCGCTAGAGAGCAGTATTCGTTTGGATGCAGAATAACATTTAACCACCAGATGGGAGAAATAATTCCACAGTGTGTCTTTAAGATTCATCTGCAAGAATATCTATTTAAAAAACAAAAACATGGAGGCAGAAAATGTCCCATCATCCTGGGATGTGTTGTAGTTTAAGTCAAAGTCCTGCAATTGGTGGATATTTTATTATTTATTCATATTAATTTATATTTCTTGGTTGATTTCAGTATTTTTATATAGATAATATAGAAATTATTAATAAATTGTGTTTCTCACTCATTTATTCCTGAAGACAGAGTTTATGTTTCTACATTTTACAGGCAGAAATTATTTAAAAATGTAACTGAATGAATGAAAAAACTCTTTTAGTTGTTTTTATGTGGTATAAACTGGTTTCAAGGTTTACCATAGTAGCCTATGGGAATTTAAGGGTTTTACTAACAGGACATGATATAATGTGAAATTATAGTAATTTAAAAAAAAAAGAAATAAATGTTTATATTCCTTTAAGGATCATTGTACACAGTATTTATTATCCATTTACAGTGTAATTGACATCAAATGCAGCTTTCTAATAAACAAATGTTAATAAATAGTTTTGTAAAGCATTTTGATGCTTATTAACATTGAAATAACTATTAACTAGAGTTTAATTAACTATAAATGTGCATATTTCATTATATATAATTGTTTATTTTATTGATATGACAGATATTATATTATAACGTGTTTCTAAATATTTATATTAAGACATGAAAGTACCAGAAAGAAACAGCGAAGACATCTACGGCTCTGCTTTAAGATGAAGGTAACTAGTAATATGTGATATATTGCATTTTGAAAGTGCACCTTTACTTTCAGGCTGCAGTCTACAAATGATTTTAATTTAATCTATTAAAGAGTATTAATGGTCAAACACGTCCAATTTCTTACGATACAGCACTTATAATTAATCTATTAGTTGTTTTGTCTGTAAAATGTCCCAGACTGATGGAAGAGCAGTGGAGTAACTACGTCACATGAGCACAGAAATATGGTGATGAAGCATAAAACAGAAAAGGAAATGACGTCAGCACAGAGGAGGAGGGCGATGTTTCACCAGCAGGTGGCGCTAATGACCCAATAAAATATTTAACTTTCTTTATAAACCAAAGAAGAAGAAGAGGAGGAGGAAGGTTGTGCGCCAGTGTTGATGCTCATATTTCCGACGGCACCTGAAGCGCACACAGCCGGACCCGTCCTCCCTGCAGCAGCACAGACCCTCCGGACCTCCACCGGCTCCTCACCGCCCACCAGCCCCCGTCAGAGGCTCTCCTCACCGGCTACCTGCCCCCCGTCAGCCGCCATGGCGCTCCGGAGGTTCTTCGTGGGAGGAAACTGGAAGATGAACGGAACCAAGGAGAGTCTGGAGGAGCTCATCAGCACCCTGAACACGGCCAGCCTGGACGAGCAGACCGGTGAGTGACCGACCCATCATCATCATCATCATCATCTGATCCACCGATCGATCAAATAATCGATCAGTAATCAGACTGAGAGAGGAAACACTGCTGCTGCTCGGATCACATAACGACCTGGAGTCATGTGATGAGGATGAGCTGCAGAGAGGCCTCTGACGTCACTGCCCTCTGTCCTGCAGAGTAACTGAGTACTTTTACTCCAGTACTGTATACTTTAAAGGTACTTGTACTCTGTCCTGGTTGAGTATAAGTACACAAGTATTGGCATCAACATATACTTTATGTTTTAAAAGTAAAAGTACTTATTTTAATTATAATATTACTGGATTACAATTCATGATTACTTTAATGTTGCACCTGATGAAGGTGGAGCTACACTAATGATGATGACGTCATCATGATGATGAAATGTAATATAATCAATAACATGTCAGTCAGAGGGGAAAGTATTTCTACTTTAAGTATGTTTATGTGGAATGTAAAGAAAGTACATCTACTCAAGTACTTGAATACAGTTTTGAGGTCGTAGTTACATCCCACCACTGATCAGCTGTTATTGATGAATCGATCATTTTACATTTTTACTAAACAATAAATTCTACAACGTCTACAGAATCAATATCCTGTACAACATCTGAGAGACGTCTCCGAAACCGAAAGATAATCGATGACTCAAATCAAACAACTAAATCTTCACATTTGAGAAGCTACGCTCGATCAATGACTCTACCCATCAATCAATTATTAATGAATTATTAAGTACAGTTGTGAGGTCGTATTTCTAGTTTACTTAGTTACATTTCACGGCTGGAAACTATCACAGAACAGTTAATTCTTTAGTCTATGAAATATCAAAAAAAGCGGATAAATAAGTTGTTTTGTCCAAAACCAAAAAGTAATCGATTACTAATCAATATCAAACAGAGAAAAGCAGCAAATCATCAGATTTAAGCAGCGACAACCGGACTTAAAACATCGAACACGTGTTTAAAATTCAGAAATCAGACTTATTCTCACTTTCATTCAGATTTAAAAAATGTTTCGGAACAAAAAAACCACAAATATTCACAAATTTAAATAAAAAGTTCGACACATGGAGCCATTTTCTCAGTCAGACGGTTTAAACAATCAGATTTAACGTTTCTAACTAATCAATGTTTCTTATAATATCACAGGTGTTTGAGTTTGTCGAGCACTTTGAACATCAGCACTCGAGGTCGTTGCTGTTTCTTGAGATTTAAACACATAAAATCATTTATCTGCACCTTTTCTTCCTGTTTACAATCGTTTACGTGACGTGTTTGAAGAGTTTAGATGATTCGAGACGACGTGCAGCGCGTTTAAAACGAAACAAATGAGCCTAAACGTGCTGTTTTATTGCTTCAACGTGATGACGGCCTCTCAGCCGCTCTGAGACTATTAGTAAAGGAACTAAAGATAAATGTAACCCAATTAAATTTAATTAAATTAACCATTTCAGTCCAGAGCTGAAAGGCTCATTCAGGCACTTCTTCACTTCACTTTCTCCTGCTGACGGCGTCCTGCAGACTTCAGATGCTCAGTGTTTGAAGTGAAGATTAAAGATGGATTAAATGTAAATTAACATAAAGAAACAGACGAGTTGATGTGCAGATAGATGATGATGATGAAGGTTCATAAAGAAGTAGATAAATGTCAAATTAAAGTCAGGATGAGCTGGAAGAATAACGTTTTGTCTCAGAGGTGGTGTGCGGCGCTCCGTCCATCTACCTGGACTTCGCTCGCTCCACTCTGGATCCCAGCATCGGCGTCGCGGCCCAGAACTGCTACAAGGTGGCCAAGGGAGCGTTTACAGGCGAGATCAGGTATCAGCCGAGCGAACACACTCATGAATTGTTGAACGGACTGATGAATATCAAAAATAATCTAATCCTCTGCTGGACATTGTCTCCTGTCCCTCCAGCCCGGCCATGATAAAGGACTGCGGCGTGGACTGGGTGATCCTGGGACACTCCGAGCGCCGCCACGTCTTCGGGGAAAGCGACGAGCTGATTGGACAGAAGGCGAGACACTTTATCACTTCGCAGATTTGTGTTAGTCACAGTCGAGTGAAGTCAGGAAGTCAAAGTCGAGTCGTAGGGCAGAAATTTGCTATAAAATGTCAAAAGAAAATGTTCGTCAGAGTCAGAAAACCCAACAAGTCTTCATCTAGCTTCATAAATGACAAAGAATAATCCTTAAAATCTAAGAAGCTGGAACCAGGAAGTGTTTCTGGATGTGTTCGTGCAGCAGCAGCTCAGAAGGCGAGCGGTGTTGTTGTACCTGTCGTGCAGCAGCAGGTAAAGTTCTGGTTCTGTTGGTCTCAGGTGGCCCACGCTCTGGAGAGCGACCTGGGTGTGATCGCCTGCATCGGGGAGAAGCTGGAGGAGCGCGAGGGAGGCACCACAGAAGAAGTCGTCTACGCTCAGACGCAGGTCATCGCAGGTGAATATGTTACAGCACTTTTGGTCTTCACACCGAAATACATCAATATTTTTCTCCTTTCTTTGATTGAAACTTCCCTTAAAAGCCTTTTTTAAATTCAGTTTACGTACAGAAATATGTTGAGAATCACAATCAGGAAGCTTTGATTCAAAAAATAAAATCAAATTAATAGAAAGTGAGATAAAACAGTAAAACCTGAGGAATAAATAAAGCAACTGAAATGTAAAACGAGGAAGCAACGAGCTGCTCCTCTGATTGGTCTTCAGCTCCCGTCTCGTTAAGGCCCCTCCCCCTCCTGAACACCCGGCCTCCTCTGATTGGTCAGCTCTCACACACCTGAGCCAGCAGCACCGCTAACAACAACAGAGCAGCTGTGTTGAATCAGTTCTTATCTGACAAACCAGATGCGATGTGATGTCACGATGTCACAGTATTAAAGGCGGGGCTACTGACGAGGCGTTCAGGAGCAGTGTTCTCTGTGGGAGAGAGGAGCTTCCTATTTATAACACGGAAGGAACGGAAATGAAAAAGCACAATCAGTTCTTCCTCTTCTTGTCTTCTGTGACGTTTCTCAGTGACTTTGTGTATTTTACCTCTGAGTGAATCAGCGGTTTTGTACATTTCAGTCGTCTGACGGAGGAATGATGTTGTGTTGTTGTGTTGCAGACAACGTGACGGACTGGGGGAAGGTGGTGCTGGCGTACGAACCCGTGTGGGCCATCGGCACCGGCAAGACGGCCTCGCCTGAACAGGTGACGCTGACTCACCGCGTCAACATTTACTGCTCGGTCACCTGACGCGACACCGAGCGTAAAATCAGAGGACGGTGACTCACATCCTGTTATTTATAGCAGCAGCCGGTGCGTTTACTGTGACGGCGGGTGTGTTCGTGTCACCAGTAAACATCGAGTCCTGCAGATCCGGTTCCTCCAGTACGAACTCACCTGAGGCTGCACATTCAGCTGGTGACTTCAGGTTCTTCAAATGCCTGAAATGTCTTGAATTTTATAAATATTAGCTCCTAAAAGCCTTTAAATAAGATCTGTCAACTTTTCTGATTGCACAAATCTACACTCTTAGAAATAAAAGTTCTAAGTAGAACCATATAAGGTTCTTCGGCTTGTCCTCATAGGAGAACCCTTTTTGGCTCCAGGTAGAACCTTTTATAAAGGTGGAGGGTTCTACCTAGAACCCAACATAAAGGGTTATACCTAGAACTGTGTGTAAGGTTCCACCCAGAACCCCCCATGAGAGGTTCTACAAAGAACCCACACAGGATCTTATACCCATGCTTTCAACAATCCCTGAAGAACTCTTTCTCCAAAAAAGGGTTCTCTGGATCAAAATGGTTCTTACTGGAACCGTTAGTGTTACCAAGAACCCTTTCAAAACCCTTTATTCAGGAAAGGGTTTTTAAAGGGTTCTCTGGATCAGAATGGTTCTTACTGGAACCGTTAGTGTTACCAAGAACCCTTTTAAAACCCTTTATTCAGGAAAGGGTTTTTAAAGGGTTCTCTGGATCAAAATGGTTCTTACTGGAACCGTTAGTGTTACCAAGAACCCTTTTAAAACCCTTTATTCAGGAAAGGGTTTTTAAAGGGTTCTCTGGATCAAAATGGTTCTTACTGGAACCGTTAGTGTTACCAAGAACCCTTGAAAAACTGTTTCTTTGGGAAAGGGTTTTTCAGAAGCAAATGGTTCCAGGTAGAACCTCAGCCCTTGTAGAAGAACCCTTTTAGAACCCTTATTTCTAAGAGTGTACCACTGATCAGATACTGTCTTTTTACTCTATATTTGTGTTTACCTGTTGGCAAAATGTAGATTAAGTCGCTCTAATGACGATATTCTCACATAAAACCTGCATTTTATTTTTACCTGCATGCTTGAATAAGAAAAACATTCCGTATTTGTCTAAAAATGATCTCAACAGGTCGTAAAAAGCAACATGTTGAAGTGTCTGATGCCTGTAAACACCCTGGACATACGGGAGATAAATCACGATATGTTTAGAAATTTTGGGGGAAAAAATACGAGCAATCAAATCTGTTTTTAGCTTCGTTTACTGTGTGTTTTGTCTCTTAGTTTGGCAGATAAATTAGCCTCAAAATACAAGTATCACAAGATTGCGACACCTTCAGTTTACAGGAAGTAAACTAACTTTAAATGGTTCCACTTTTTTTGGTCTGTGTGTCCAGGCTCAGGAGGTCCATGAGAAGCTGAGGGCGTGGATCAGAGCCAACGTGTCGGACGACGTGGCCGACTCTCTGAGGATCATCTACGGAGGTCAGTGACGACCTTTGAGGATGTTTGTCCAGAGTTATTTCTGTACGATACTATATTTTATACACTTTCAGCTGTAAGTCAGATAAAGATTAAAATTAGAAGATGCAGGACTGGACTGTTTCCAACATCATCACTTCTTCCCGTCTCTCTCCGTCCTCCAGGCTCGGTGACGGGAGCGAACTGCAGAGAGCTGGCGTCTCAGGACGACGTGGACGGCTTCCTGGTGGGCGGAGCCTCGCTGAAACCCGAGTTCATCGACATCATCAACGCACGGGCGTAACAGGAAGCAGGAAACCAAACGAGAAGCACCCGGCCCTTTAGATCGTCACCATGTGTCCTGCAGACCGGGCCGACCGATCCACACAGAGAGTTTTATTTTGAAATTATACGCTGGATGAGGAAGTGTTGTGTCTTTGTTAGAGCGAACAATCAAACCGCTGACTGTGTTTCTTCTTTTCACCGTTCAATCAGTCCTCGTGTTTTCAGATGATTTAATGTTGTTTCTCTCAGAGGAAATCATCTCAGCTTCAGGGTTAAAAGTCTGTTTTTCATTTTGTTATTCCAGAGGTGGAATGAAAAGTATTTGATGCAAACATTTCACCGTTTCTTTAAATTCCTCCTCGTCATCAAACTGTGAAAACCTTCATGAGCGATATGAAACGTCGGTATCAGGTGAACGGATCGGTCGCCCGGTGGTTTCGTGTGTGTTGTGTTGTGATGTCGTATTAACGATGCACCTTCTCTCTCACTCAGCTGCACTAACTTGTTACTTCAGGGCCCTTCACAATAAAAGCTCTGGACCGGAATGTACTTCAATATAAAATATGTGAATCGAGACTTTTATTGTGAAGTAGTCACCAGTAGGCACAATAAAGCTTTACGTAGTTACACTTTACTGCTGTACGTTCAACACTGGATGTGAACAATGTCGGAACTGAATGAATAAAACCTGGCACCTACATTACCCACAATGCACCTGACAGTCTCAGATTACTTGCAGCTTCCTCTGGAGCCACAAAGGACTTTATACTACTTGTTTTAAAGTTTGTAAACACACTTTAATGTGTAAAATTAATGGAGGTACCCTTTAAGTACACATTCAAGGTACTTGTACTTCACTTAAGTGTTTATATTTTTTGCAATTTAACTGTCTACGTCTAGTTAATCACATCTCAGAGGCAGATATTGTTCTTTTTACTCCACATTTATCTGTTAGCTTTAGGTACCTCGTGGATTCAGATGTGGATTATTAATAGAAAATATAAATAAGCTAATAAATGATGATGTATTCTTGTGGATTTAACCACACAGCATGTGTGTAAAGTGGTTGAAATGAGCTTTAAACACATATTTCTCTCACTGAAACAAGAAACACGGACACAAACCAGTCAGCTGTGATTGAAATTGTAAATTAACATCTTTTTATTTGACATATTTTCACATTATTTTCAATGACAAGCGTTCTCTTCTTTTTTTTGTCTTTTTTTTTATTCTCTTTCGTCTTTATTGACACGGCTATTCTATCGACATTCAGGAGGAACAGAAGGAACGAAGGGGTTTGTTTTTTTTTCTCTTTTTCTTTAAGACTTCAAGCATAAAAGACAAAGAATCAGAATCACGTCGGGGAGGAAGGAAGGAAGGAAAAGAGGAGTCTGAAACCGAGAAACAGACGAGACGACGAGAAGAAGAAAAAAGGTGGGACGAAAAGAGTTCTTGGAGGAGGAGGACAGGTGGTGGAGTGCAGGTGCTTCGGTGTCCAGGTGAGTGTGTTCAGGTGTTTGTGTCGTTCTGTTGTTTTTTCACTCCGTCCCTGAAACTGCTGCTGTTGTGTTTCTCTCTGCGAGTGCATCGTCCTCGTCTGGTGATAAATCTTATCTCTTTCAGTTGCGTGCGTCGGTCTACGTTAATCTATTATATCTCTACGTATTTATCTCTCTGTTTTTTGTTTTTTTTTACAACGATAATCTTTATTTTTGCAGGTCTGTCCTCCGGCTGTACATGAACTATTCCTTTAAAACTACAGTAACAGTGCATGTCTGGCTTAGAAATTAGATATTTATCATAATATTCCCCTGCATGTGCGTGAGCGCATTTTGCATCTGCGTATTCTATATGTGTGTGTGTGTGTGTGTGTGTGTGTGCATACAGCATCACCTCCCTACCTGTAAGTGCATAATTTAATTTATTTAAATCTTCTTTTTTTTTGCTCTTTTGTTCGTTTCTTCGTTAATCTGTGTGATCTTTCATTCGACATGGCTCGCTCCATGTTTGTCGTGTCTGTCAGTTTAAGTGTGTGTGTCACGTGTGTGTCACTGTGTGTGTGTGTGTGTCAGTGTGTGTGTGTGTGAGTCATTCGTCTGTGTCAGATTCACAGGGCGCTGGGGTTCCTGAAGTTATGGCCTGCAAAGCGAGCCTGGTCGCCCAACTCCTCCTCGATCCTGCAGAGACGGAAAACAAGAAGAGAAGACGACGAGAGAGAAATTATTTTAAAGCTTCAAAACACATCGTGTATGAAAACATGTGGCTCGGAGACATTTCCAGATGTTTAATGTTTCTCCACGGGAAGTCAAACCACCTCCATCAGTGATCGTGACGACCAAACCAGATATTTTAAGCCAAACCGTGATGTTCTCTGACTCTGACCAGGTGGTTTTTGTGCCTCAACCTAATAGGAAATTCACCATGAAGAAATGTAAAGTTCTAACTTATCTGTGGTTTTTGCAGAAAACATATTTAGCTAACATTTATTCTGTCCGTCAGCAGAACTACAAACTGCTAAAAGTAACATTTACGGCGTAAAGATGAAGCTGGTGTTTTTCTTCCTACTGAAGAGGAGCAACTCGATATCTCATATATTTTTTGACTCTGAGACATTTCCAGATGTTTAATGGCGACCAAAATCGTCTGTTTCTCCACGTGAAGTCGAACCACCTCCATCAGTGATCGTGGAGACCAAAACAGATATTTTAAGCCAAACCCTGATGTTCTCTGACTCTGACCAGGTGGTTTTTGTGCCTCAACCTAATAGAAAATTCACCATGAAGAAATGTAAAGTTCTAACTTATCTGTGGTTTTGCAGAAAACATATTTAGCTAACATTTATTCTGTCCGTCAGCAGAACTACAAACTGCTAAAAGTAACATTTACGGCGTAAAGATGAAGCTGGTGTTTTTCCTCCTACTGAAGAGGAGCGACTCGATATCTCATATATTTTTTTACGTCCGAGTACCCAACCGGTGATGGTTACTATGGTAACAGCATGAGAAGACGTCTCAAGGAAATTGAATCAAATGCAACTGGATTTGGTTTTTGCGAGCAGGAACTGATGAAGTCTCTTGGATGAGAGGTGAAACGTCTTCAAGACAAAAACCAAATCCAGTTGCGTTCGATTCAATTTCCTTGAGATAACTATGACCTGGATGAATGAGAATATTCACAGGCTTCATGAGAAGACGCCGTCGTCTGTGCTAGGCTGTTTGTCATTTGTGATAGTTTCACATAAAGAAAAGAGGCGTCCTGGGAAGATACTTGTCCCAAACACTTTCTATCGTACCCGGGATGCCAAGTCCTGGTTTTATCTTTTAAAAAAAGTCTCAGACGTTTCAAGAGCAAACAAACAAACAGGAGGAAATGTTGGGGACTATTTTCCCTGGTGGATTAATACACATTTGGTGGTTTTATTGGAAATTCAACATAAACAAACGTAAAGTTCTAACTGATCTGTGGTTTTGCAGAAAACATATTTAGCTAACATGTATTCTGTCCGTCAGCAGAACTACAAACTGCTAAAGTAACATTTACGGCGTAAAGATGAAGCTGGTGTTTCAGGAGTGACTCAATATCTCATTTATTTTTTTCACGTCTGAGTAGCCAGCCGGTGATAGTTACTATGGTAACAGCATGAGAAGACGCTGTCGTCGGTGCTAGGCTCAGTTTGTCATTTGTGATAGTTTTACATAAAGAAAAGAGGCGTCCTGGGAAGATGCTCGTCCCAAATACTTTCTATCGTACCTGAGATGCCAAGTCCTGGTTTTATCTTTTAAAAAAAGGCTCAGACGTTTCAAGAGCAAACAAACAAACAGGAGGAAATGTTGGGGACTATTTTCCCTGGCGGATTAATACACATTAGGTGGTTTTATTGGAAATTCACCATGAAGAAACGTAAAGTTCTAACTGATCTGTGGTTTTGCAGATAACATATTTAGCTAACATTTATTCTGTCCGTCAGCAGAACTACAAACTGCTAAAGTAACATTTACGGCGTAAAGATGAAGCTGGTGTTTCAGGAGTGACTCGATATCTCATTTATTTTTTTATGTCCGAGCAGCCAGCCAGTGATAGTTACTATGGTAACAGCATGAGAAGACGCCGTTGTCGGTGCTAGGTTCAGTTTGTCATTTGCTGAGTGACAGTTTTTACATAAAGAAAAGAGGCATCCTGGGAAGATGCTCGTCCCAAACACTTTCTATCGTACCTGTGATGCCAAGTCCTGGTTTCATCTTTTAAAAAAGGACTCAAACGTTTCAAGAGCAAACAAAAAAAACAGGAGGAATTGTTGGGGACTATTTTCACTGGCGGATTAATACACATTTGGTGGTTTTATTGAGTATTTGGGGCAGCTGGACAAAAATATGTGATGGACAATTTCCAATGAGTTAAATACAACACACGTTATTATGTGAAAGAAAGGAACTGAAACCAAAAGGATCTAAAAGTCCAGATATGCTTCGATTTTGACTTGTGGCTCGTCTCTTCTACGTTAAAATCTCTGGAATACTCCTTTAAAAACCCATCTGCCACCGTGTGTCGACGCTCGGCAGTATAAATAACTCATTTCTCTCTGCTGCGTCTGCACGTGTGCACGCTCAGCCGCACTGATTAGCGTTTATCGCCGGTTAATGCCGCTGTAAGTCGCTCCACCCTCCACCTCTCCTGCGTCTCCTCAGCAGTCCGATGGGATTACAACTCTGAGCCGATCCCACTTCCTCCCCCTCCTCCTCCTCCTCCTCCTCCTCCTGCTGCTGACTGGCTCGGACACATGGGGTGACACCGGCGCTGCTGTCGCCTGTCACGTCAATTAGCCCTGTGATGCTAAGCGCTAACAGAGCAGCACCTGAGGAGCCGTGCTGCAGGAGAGGTGCTGCCAGACTCTGAGCCGAAGAAGATACAGACGTGGGAATTACATTTAATTAAGCAGGGACCGATTTCAGCTTAGTTCCCAGTTGTCATTATGTGTGTAAACTGGTTTTTACGACTGGTTTTAATGAGTCTAGATGGTGTAAAGACAAAGTTTATATCATATCAAGTCTTTACTTTTCCTCCAAGAGAAGAAATGATTCAAACTCTCACTGAAGAAAGAGATTATGAGGCTTATGCTGACACATCAGTCTACAGGTGCTGTCTTTGGGCGTGTCCTCATGGAAACTGGTTGCACCTGAGAGATGGGCGGGGCCACGAGTACAAAAGCTCTGCCGCCCTCATCTTATTTCAGCTTCCACGCGGGTTTCTGAAGGTGTTTGGTTGCTCAAACCAGGTTTTTAAAAGGTGTTGTGTCGTCCCGTCCTCCCTCCCTCTCTGCTACTTTTTGATTTACATTTTGTTTTGCTGTGCAATTACACGAAACAAGACTATAAACAGGAAACGATTCATGAATGAGAGGTCGTTCCTTCCAGCCTCTTTGACCAATTCTGCATGTGAAGACCGTCAAAAAGAGTAGAAGTGAGAGAATTAAAGTGTAACTGTTGTTGAGGGAACATAGTTTATTGTTTTTTTTAATTTCTAAACACTGTGAAACAGAGAATTTGTTCTGACTTCTGAGTTAATTTAACCCTTTAAAAGTGTCATTAACTGTTCAAACTCCCAGAATTTAAATCTAAGATCTTAAATGTTTTTAAAGAAACTGAACACATCGCGGGAAATTTGGGATTTTGCGGGTGCGTTCAAGTCCGGGAGCAGACTTCACCGGACTTCAGGGAATCAAACAATAAACATTACTTGAATCGTGTGGACCGCAAATAAAACTTTAAGGTTAAAGAGGTCTCACAAACTCTCAAGCCCCGTTTACACGAAGGGAAAACGCAGATATTTCCAGGCGGTTTGGCCTCTCATTTACACGAAAAACCCCGTTTTTATCACAGAAAACGATTATTTCTAAAAACTCCGGGCAAAGTGGAGAATTTGGAAAACTCCGGTTATGTGTTGTCGTGTCAGCTGGGAGAAACAGGGTTTTAGCTTCTCACGCTCATTAGGCTATGCGCCAGAAAATGCTTAACATCATGTGAGCGTTGTTTTGAAAGGAACAGGAAGTCGCTCGTGTTATTCGTTGTTGTTGATTCTGAGGATTCTGATTGGCTTGCATGGCTTTATCCTTCTCCCTACACTGCCGCCCAGAGGTTTGGCAGAGTTAGAATGGCGCTCGATGGCGTATTTATGCGGGTTGATGTAAATGACAACTTTTTTGAAAACAGAGGGGGGGAAATATTCGTTTCTCTAAATACCCTGCTACGTATAAACGTGGCCTTAGAGGTGGAGATTTGGATGCAGCCTTGATAGATTGATTGGAGGCTACATGGAGGATTTAGTTCAGGTGTGCTCTCTCTCTCCACCTGCAGCAGAAACCTGGCTCTCTACAGGCAGCGACTGTTTGTCCGAGTGAAAATATATAAAACGGCGTCGTCAGTTTTCTCCGTCAGCCTGCGACAGTCTACGATAAACCTCCTCCGAGTGCTTTTCTCACGTTACCTAGTCGACACTCAGCTTCATTAAACTGAGAAATTGTGGTGAAATGAATTGAAGAAGTTTGTGTGTGTTCGAGGAGGAAGGCTGACCTCATGAGCTGGTTGTACTTGGCCAGCCGCTCAGATCTGCAGGGGGCGCCGGTCTTAATCTGCAACACAGAGACAGTGAAAATTATAACTTACATGATAAAGACAATACGGAACTGGGAAATGTTAAATTATGACGTGTGTGTGTGTGTTTACCTGTCCGGTGCAGAGTCCAACCACCAGGTCAGCGATGAAGGTGTCCTCCGTCTCTCCTGAGCGATGGCTGACCATCACGCCCCAACCGTTCGCCTGAGCCAGTTTACACCTGAGAGACACACAGAGAGACTGTTGTAATTATAGAAACTCAAAGAAGATCACACAACAAACACCACCTCCTGTTGTCGTGAGTGTAAAGCTGCAAAGATAGAAACTATTTCCAGCGGCGAGCGACACGGTGAACATGTGACCGTAACCCTCGGAGCTCGTCTTTGATTTTATAGGTCACGTAGCAAAACCCGAGCAGCTTCACGTCAGGAGTCTGCTGTTCAATGGTTTGTTTGTTTTGTGTCCTGAACTGAATTTCCAAACCCAAACTGAAGCAGACACAAGAAGAGGGGACGCAGGAAGTCATCTGAACTGTTTCCTTGGGGATAGTTCAACTATGGGCTTCAAACATCAGCATCCTGCAGCTGAAACTTAAAGGGATATTCTGGTGTAAGTTTAATCCATGGTCTAACACACCTTGACGCCGAGTAAGACTCCCCTCGAGAGGTCAAGTTAGCTGACCGCTAGCTTAGCTAGTTTTAGCAACCTCAGAAAGACCGCACGATAACAATACACTGCAGCTTATGTCTCCAACTAGAAACCGCCATCAAAAAGCCACAATTAATGGTGAGAACAGCAGCAAACTTCAGCAACAGTACATGTACAGTCCCAGCACACAGTACGAAGCATCAAACATCTGCTAGCTTTGCTGGATTTGTATTAAAAACACAGCACAACTCACCCTCTCCTCCAGCAGCCTGCCTGTGTGGGGAAGCCCTGACGAGTCGATTACCGAGTGCAGGAGATTTCTGCAGCTCAAGGATGAAAATGTCTGATTATTACTCCATGGAACGCTCAGTTCTTATTATCGAGAGCTGACAGGGAAAATAAGTGAAGTAATGGAGTAATAATCAGACATTTTCATCCTTGAGCTGCAGAAATCTACTGCACTCGGTAATCGACTCGTCAGGGCTTCCCCACACAGGCAGGCTGCTGGAGGAGAGGGTGAGTTGTGCTGTGTTTTTAATACAAATCCAGCAAAGCTAGCAGATGTTTGATGCTTCGTACTGTGTGCTGGGACTGTACATGTACTGTTGCTGAAGTTTGCTGCTGTTCTCACCATTAATTGTGGCTTTTTGATGGCGGTTTCTAGTTGGAGACATAAGCTGCAGTGTGTTGTTATCGTGCGGTCTTTTCTGAGGTTGCTAAAACTAGCTAAGCTAGCGGTCAGCTAACTTGACCTCTGGAGGGGAGTCTTACTCGGTGTCACGGTGTGTTAGACCATGGATTAAACTTACACCGGAATATACACCGCTTTTTGCATCTAAATACAATCATATCACGGCACCTGATTTATGTTTTCATTTACATACATAAATTAAGACGATTCCACTTGAAATTGCTGCAGTAAAATGCACAAACGTGCACATAAAAACATCAACAGACTGCAGGAAATCAGGTGTTTGATGCTTGAAATTCACGACAACCTACACTTTCTGTATCCGGACGGCCACCGCTGAAGAAAAACGAGTTCCTGCGCCGACATCTCAGCGTGCAGCACAAACACACTGTGTGTGTGTGTGTCTCCTTAACGAGATCACTCTGAAAGTTAATTAATCTAAATGTGATTCATTTCGTAACTGCAGCTCATCTGTCTTGTTAACCAGCTAACGACATGACAATTAAGACGCCGCCGTTGCCTCGGGGTCAAATCTGAGGTTGTAAAAAATGATCGAGCCTCCGTTGGGTTTCCGCGCTCAGACGGCCGAGCTGTTAGAGGAACATATCAGATTAACGACGCGGGAAAGGTTTTTTCCGTCTGACGGGCGCGATACATCATCTTTACTGTCATCGGCTCGGTTTCTATCATTTTATCTTTCTCTCCTCCTCCTGCTGTAATCCAGTCACACTGTCGTGACTGATGGCTTCATAATCCTGAGTGACGTTTTGTTAAGTCTGAGATGGATGACACACAAATACAAGACAGGAAACATCCTGAAATACTGCGACCAAACAACCCAAAGGGAGATTCTGGACAGCATGCCACCGTTACAGAATGATAAAAAAGGCATAATGTGTATCACAACTTTAGCATCCTCTGTTTTTACACATTTTGTCTACACAATGCTGCTATAATTCTGTGTGAGATTGTGGATAGCATGCCACCTTTGCAGAAGCAAAACGGCACAACAACGTCAGCATCTTGTGTTCTCCCAAAATCCTCTTCCCGTTTAACATTGGGGCTTATGGGGCAGTTGCTGGAGTTTGTGTCGGTTAGATGCAGATAATTCAAAAACCGTACATCCTCCCGATAAAGTGGACACGTTGCCAGACAGAAGACAAGTGTGGCTACGTTCTTGGAAAATATCACTATTGTAGTGTGAAATCTGTGGCTAGGATCGTCATCTAAAGAAACATTTTCGGAGAGTTTTTTTCAGGCTCCCCCACTCTGCCAGTTGGTGCTGCGCGAACATTCCGCAATACACACACATTGAAAATCCTGAATTTTTCTGAATTTTTTCGAAATCACTCACGATCAATTAAGGGTCACCGTTCAAAAACTAAACATCGTAGAAAGAAAGTTCAAATACAACTCAAATAGATGAGACTTGTGCCTACATTTTAAAGTTTGAATGGTGTCTCTAGGTCAAAGTCTGCCAGAGCAGGAGATGTTTGAAAAACCTCGATGATTTTGCGACTTTTTGACCCCGTCCCATTCATTCCTTATGGGAAGTTTTTCACAGTTTTTCTTCAAAATAAGAGCTTTACATTGCACCCCATCGGAGTTTAGAACTGGGTTCTTAGCGGGGGGCTTTTAATTTGAAAGTAGCGACCACTATTAGCTCGCCGCTACAACAACAAGCGGACAACCAAGACAGCTACAGAGAGCGAGGAGACGCTAGCATCTCCCGGATCTCAGCGGCTTTCCAGCTGCTCATCTTCGTGGATGAAGTGACGAACTGACTGCTGTGATCAGCTGTTTCCTGGTTTTAAAACTCCCGGCTGTGGGTGCGCAGCAGTGCACGTCATCCACACCTCCGCCCATCTCAGCATTTGCCGCCACATTGCCGCCTCGGATTTACAGCAATGGAGGCGCAAATAAGTGTAACGTTACCCTCCGAGGGGCAAAACTGGTGGAACAAAACAGACCGCCAACTTGCCGCCTTCTGTCTAAATCCGCGGAGCGAGCCACCAAAAGGACGGCAGATTGGTGGCTTACTGCCCAGAATAAAAATGGCTATTGATGGCACACATTCAAGACTGAAGTACTGACACTCTCCAACAAAGATCCTGAAATACTGCCGTCAGAAAGACCCGTCATTGCACCGGCATTACTTTTTTTACAGGGTATCACCCTAATGCATCCCCAGCTTGAGATTTTGGATAGCATGCCACCGTTCCAGAGGCATCTTCCAGAGGTTTTTACGTGTATTTTAACAATACTGCTGTAAAAAAGGCCGATCATTTCATTAGGGTTGCTTTGTCGCACTGAACCAGACAGAGGCGGTACAACACCCCAGTGTGATTGTGGATAGCATGCCACCGCTCTGGAAGCATGAAGAAGGTGAGGCGTACACACACTGCAACACTGCCGTTAAAAGAACAATCACTTCACCAGCTTTGCTTGTTTACAGCGAGCCACACGAACAATGCCGCCCCAGCTTGTGATTTTGGACGTTAATTCGGCTCCATTATTTCCTTCTCTTTTGGCTAAAAGGTACAATAACAATCTGTGTCGGTATGTTTTAAACAGAACGACGAGGTGGAAACGTTCCCGCCTTGAACAGGCTGCATGAAAGAGGATAAAGGTGTCAACATCTATGACATACGTGTACGGAACAGTCCCAGGAGGCTGCGTCAGTATATTTGACTGACAGCTAATCTTCATACTAAAAACCTCCTGTCACTTCCTGTCCCTCATTAATCTTCTGCAAAGGCCTGTTTGCCGCTGCTCTTCTCTGGCACAAGGTCAACACGGCTGACAGGTAATGAGTGATGTGACTGACAACATGCTGACTGGGCGTGTGTGTGTGTGTGTGTGTGTGTGTGTGTGTGTGTGTGTGTGTGTGTGTGTGTGTGTGTGTGTTTCCACATCTGTGCCCAACAGCAGAACAGCTGTGTCCCTCTGTTCGTCCCTATGGGCGTCTCTGTCGTCTCAGCTGAGATGGATGACCTTCTGTGGCCGGTCCAAGTTCACCGTCCTGCTCGAGGCGGCCATATTAGTTTCTTTCTCTTCAGACTACGTAACGTAAACTAAAGAGCAGCCGCTAACCGACTAAATAAAGCAGACGTACGCCTGTATGGCCTCGGTGACGGAGCCGATCTGGTTGACTTTGAGCAGCAGGCAGTTGCAGGCTCGCTCCTCGGCAGCTTTCTCTATCCTCTTCGGGTTGGTCACCGTCAGGTCGTCTCCAACCACCTGGATCCCCACCTGAGCCGTCAGACGGGACCAGGCCTCCCAGTCGTCCTGGTCGAACGGGTCCTCGATGGACACCACTGCCACGCAGAGAGGAGAGGGGAAAGGTTAATGAAAGATAATTTGTCTCAACATCAAAAGATCAACAAAACTATATTCCACCTGGGTAGTTGTTGACGAAGCCCTGGTAGATGTCAGCCAGCTCCTCTCCGGAGATGTGTCTCTCCGGATCCGGTGGGGATTTGAAGTCCAGGTCGTATTTCCCGTCGCGGTAAAACTCTGAGGCGGCCACGTCCATCCCGACCACCACCTTGTCCGTGAAGCCGGCCTTCTCGATGGCCGTCTGCAGCAGGTCCAGAGCTGAGGGGTGAGGAGGGGGGAGGAGGCAGAGAGGAGATGTGAGATAAGAAATATAAGATAGAAATATTAATGTTGTTATTTACTTTTGTGCTCCGAGCTTCGTCTCTCCGGCTATAAACAGCTGCAGACACAACTGAGTCAACCTCCTCCAGACGTTCACAGGCAAAAATACATATTTTTATTATTTCATAAATAATATTTATTTAGTTTTATTAATTTTAATAAAGGTTATTACAAGCAGAAGAAGTAGAAGAAGGGGTAGAAGAAGGAAATGAAGAAGAATTAGGAGAGAAGAAGAAGGAGAAGAAGAAGTAGAAGTAGGAGAAGTAGGAAAAGAAGATGAATAAGGAGTAGAAGAAGAAGTAGGAGAGAAGAAGAAGGAGAAGGAGAAGAAAAGAAGAAGTAGAAGGAATAGAAGTAGAAGAAGAAGTAGGAGAAGTAGGAAAAGAAGAAGAAGAAGTAGACGTAGGAGAAGAAGAAGTAGATGAAGGAGTAGAAGTAGGAGAAGTAGGAAAAGAAGAAGAAGAAGGAGAAGAAGAAGAAGAAGTAGAGGAAGAAGGAGTCGGAGTAGAAGAAGTAGAAGGAAAAGAAAAGAAGGAGAAGAAGAAGAAGTAGAGGAAGAAGGAGTAGAAGTAGAAGAAGTAGAAGGAAAAGAAAAGAAGAAGTAGAAAGAATAGAAGTAGAAGAAGAAGTAGGAGAAGTAGGAAAAGAAGAAGAAGAAGAAGTAGACGTAGGAGAAGAAGAAGTAGATGAAAAAGAAGTAGAAGGAAAAGAAGAAGTAGGAGAAGAAGAAGAAGAAGAAGAATAGGAGAAGACATACGAGTGAAAGTAAGTTCTTCTTCCCTCAGAGCAGAAACACCTGATCGATCACGTAGTGTAAATGTTTGCTACCTCTTCTTCAGGAAGTGTTTCCTGTTTTCTCTCTCTTGAAAAGTGCATGAACTACCTCCTCGTCCTCACCCTCACTGTTCTCCAGGATGTTGGGAGCGAATCCTCCCTCGTCTCCCACGTTGGTGGCGTCCTGGCCGTATTTCTCCTGGATGACTCCCTTCAGCGTGTGGTACAGCTCCGCTCCTATCCTCAACGCCTCCCTGAGGGACGGACAGAGGGAGGGAGGACGACGTCATCAGAGAGACGGAAATACAAAGATGTACAGATGGAACAGACGAAGAAGTTAAAAAACGACAAGAGAAACAATATCAGAAAAGAAAGGAAGTTTAAGAAGAAGACATAAAGTTGGTGTTTAAAGATATAAAGTGAGAGGAAACAAATGGCAGAAAGCTTCATGTGAACTTGTTTTGGAGATGAATTCTTACTTGAACGATTCAGCACCAACAGGAAGAACCATGAACTCCTGCATGGCAAGTTTGTTCCCTGCATGGGAACCTCCGTTTATCACATTAAAGGCCTGAAGAAGAAACAAGGAGAGGACAGAGGAGAGGAGAGGAGACAAGGAGAGGACAGAAGAAGAGGAGACAAGGAGAGGACAGAAGAAGAGGAGAGGAGAGGAGAGGAGGAGAGGAGACAAGGAGAGGACAGAGGAGAGGAGAGGAGACAAGGAAAGGATAGAAGAAGAGGAGACAAGGAAAGGACAGAAGAAGAGGAGAGGAAACAAGGAGAGGAGGGGGAGGAAACAAGGACAGGACAGAAGAAGAGGAAACGAGGACAGAAGAAGAGGAGAGGAGGCAAGGAGAGGACAGAAGAAGAGGAGAGGAAACAAGGAGAGGACAGAAGAGGAGGAGAGGAAACAAGGAGAGGAGAGAAGAAGAGGAAACAAGGAGAGGACAGAAGAAGAGGAGACAAGGAGAGGACAGAAGAAGAGGAGACAAGGAGAGGACAGAGGAGAGGAGAGGAGAGGAGACAAGGAGAGGACAGAAGAAGAGAGAGGAAACAAGGAGAGGAGAGAAGAAGAGAAAACAAGGAGAGGACAGAAGAAGAGGAGACAAGGAGAGGACAGAAGAAGAGGAGACAAGGAGAGGACAGAAGGAGAGGAGAGGAGACAAGGAGAGGACAGAAGAAGAGGAGAGGAACCAAGGAGAGGACAGAAGAAGAGGAGACAAGGAGAAGAGAGAAGAAGAGGAGACAAGGAGAGGAGAGAAGAAGAGGAGAGGAAACAAGGAGAGAAAGAGTGAAGAGGAGAGGAGACAAGGAGATGACAGAAGAAGAGGAGAGGAAACAAGGAGAGAAGAGTGAAGAGGAGAGGAGACAAGGAGAGGACAGAAGAAGAGGAGAGGAAACAAGGAGAGGACAGAAGAAGAGGAAACAAGGAGAGGAGAGAAGAAGAGAAAACAAGGAGAGGACAGAAGAAGAGGAGACAAGGAGAGGACAGAAGAAGAGGAGACAAGGAGAGGACAGAGGAGAGGAGACAAGGAGAGGACAGAAGAAGAGAAGAGGAAACAAGGAGAGAAGAGAAGAAGAGGAGAGAAATCAAGGAGAGGACAGAAGAAGAGGAGAGGAAACAAGGAGAGGACAGAGGAGAGGAGAAGAATCAGGGAGAGGAGACAAGGAGAGGAGACAAAGAGCAGTGAAAGAGAGTTTAACGTTTTATCAGCTTACAGATCTTCAGTTCATCTGGAGTTCACATCTAAAACACTCCTGAGTGTGACATCATTATTCAGACTGTTACAGTTCACACATGACATCATCAAATATGTTGTTACTATGTGTCACATTAGCAGCTCGTCCTGATGCAACAAAGTTTGTATTTTACGTTTAAACTTATATAAACTTATAAATGTTTCCTCAGTCGTCTCGTTAGCTTCCTGTTTGTCAGACTAAACCGTGTCAGCAGAACAGGAAACTGTCCCGCAGCGTGTTCATCAGAGTGTGAACCCTGTGTGAACACCTTCACAGCGAGGTGTGTGCAGGTGTCGTGCAGTGTGAGTTTGAGTCTTACGGGAACCGGCAGCACCAGCTCCGTGTTTCCGGCCAGGTCGGCTATGTGGCGGTACAGCGGGACTTCTGTCTCTGCGGCGCCGGCCTTACAGATGGCTAGAGACACGCCCAGGATGGCGTTCGCCCCGAACTGAGCTGTGGACGAACAAAGGTCAAAATAAGTTTAATTTAAACTTCATTAGAAAGCAGATTTCCTTTAATGTCAGGTTCAGTTTTAACAGTTATTGTATGTGTTTGTTCTTCAGGTAGTTAATTGGACGGATTTTAGTCGCCTTAATGACAGGAAATACTTTTTTGGTCATTAAATACACTCTTAGAAATAAAAGTTCTAAGTAGAACCATATAAGGTTCTTCGGCTTGTCCTCATAGGAGAACCCTTTTTGGCTCCAGGTAGAACCTTTTATAAAGGTGGAGGGTTCTACCTAGAACCCAACATAAAGGGTTATACCTAGAACTGTGTGTGTAAGGTTCCACCCAGAACCCCCCATGAGAGGTTCTACAAAGAACCCACACAGGATCTTATACCCATGCTTTCAACAATCCCTGAAGAACTCTTTCTCCAAAAAAGGGTTCTCTGGATCAAAATGGTTCTTACTGGAACCGTTAGTGTTACCAAGAACCCTTTTAAAACCCTTTATTCAGGAAAGGGTTTTTAAAGGGTTCTCTGGATCAAAATGGTTCTTACTGGAACCGTTAGTGTTACCAAGAACCCTTTTAAAACCCTTTATTCAGGAAAGGGTTTTTAAAGGGTTCTCTGGATCAACATGGTTCTTACTGGAACCTTTAGTGTTACCAAGAACCCTTTTAAAACCCTTCATTCGGAAAAGGGTTTTTAAAGGGTTCTCTGGATCAAAATGGTTCTTACTGGAACCGTTAGTGTTACCAAGAACCCTTGAAAAAACGTTTCTTCTGGGAAAGGGTTTTTCAGAGGCAAATGGTTCCAGGTAGAACCTCAGCCCTTGTAGAAGAACCCTTTTGGAACCCTTATTTCTAAGAGTGTAGTTAAGTAAGTATTCAAAGAACTCACTGACTGTATCGTAGCTGCATTTTGTTGGTAACGTAGATTAAAACTTTTATTTGTAAAATAGTAGATTTTTGAGTCTCATCAAATAGAAATACTACTTGATTATGACTGTAAAAAGAGGGTTATCGACATGACAAGAGAATGATAACCTGGATATTTTCCTGCGTTGACGGAAAGTAAATTAAAATCTGTTCACGACACGATTTCATTACTCTCTCCGCCTGAAACGACTCGTCGGCCTGATTGTAGATTAAAACAAACAAACAGAGCATTTATTTATCGAGGCTGTGAGTTCGTGTTCGGAGCAGCGATCCGTTCGCTCCGTCTTGTTTTCCCCGTCTGTTTTTTACGCCTCTGGCTGTGAAAACATTTTGACTTCACAAGAGAGTCTGAGCTGCTGGAACGAGGAGTTGTTTTTCGGGGTCGTCACGACTCGTTTTTGGCCTCACATTTGTTTTCTGTTCCGTCCATCTCGATCATCAAGTTGTCCAACTGCTCCTGCTCCACCACGCTGATGCCCTGCAGACACACAAACACAGACGTTAATCGTCTTTAATCTGTTTATTCATCTCCAGAAACGTCTGTTTGACGTTCTGACCGAGTTCTGTTGAAGTGCGAGCTCAGACCGATCCGTCTCTAATGTCACGTTCAGGAGCTCCGAGCCGCTCGTCTGTTTTTTTTTTTTGTTTCCCGCCTGACTGATCACCAAAATTCATTTCCCGGCAAAACATCTGCTGCTGGATGAGATTACCCAGACTGCACTGCTGCAGATATCTGAATCATTCTGTCGTACACACACACACACTCACTCACACTTTATCTCACACAAATACATTATTGTCATCTTTCATTCACAGTATCTCTGCAGCACACACACTTTTCTCCAGCATTACTGATAACCACAGTCTTTATCTTATTCTCACAGCTTCCTGTGCACATCGATCGGGTGAGTTTCACCTGCTGTTCAAGGTCGAATCTGATCACATTTAAAGTCACATAATGGACTATTTTTTTTTCAGCCTCACCAGCTGATTCAATCTGACCGCAGACCGTGGAGACGGCGAGTTTGTAACCTCGAGTTCTACGTTACTGGAGCAGGAAAAATACAAATGTGGGAAATGTTTTATCCAGTTTAACTCTCAACAAAACTCACATCACTTTTTGTAAACTTCGGCTACAACCTGGAAAAACAGCAAATTCCCAAAAGTTGTGCCTTTGACAAAAACAAGAGTATCAGGTCTGCTAAATGACAAATATAATCGTATGAACAGTTCAGTGACTTACAGAGGCTATGAGGGCCGGTCCCAGAGTATCGTTGATGTGCCCGACTGCCTTCAAAACACCTGGAAGAGACGAGAGCTGAGTCAGGAAAGAGAAACTGAAGTCCTGCAGAGATAGTGGACGAAGCTGCAGCTTGAAGACTGTATGGTTGAGTCCTTGTGGGTATTTAACCTCTTAAAACTGTTTTCAGCTCTGTTAAAAGAATAGTTTTGCACTTTCTTAGCTTTATACATCATTACTTTCTTGCGTAGACTTAGAAGATGGATGTTATTATCGTGTCTGAAAGCTAAATATAAACCCACCGTACACTACCTGTCCACCGTCAAACAGCAGACGAAGTTAGCAGCTAGCTGTGAGGAAAATGGAAGATCTCACCACTAAAGATGATTTTAAACTTCACTTCATCTAGAGGACACAAACACAAACACAACTCTACTGGACGACAATGTTGCTCTGCGTCTACGTCAGCCTTCAGCATAGAGCTTGTAGCTACGTTAGCCTTTGGTCCTCCAGCCTCACTTACTGCAGTAACTTTTTGTTTTTTGGATTATTTCTTTGGCATTTCAGTCTCGCGGGCCTGTCTGGCCTGATATCTCGAGGCAGACAGGATATCGGGTCAGGAAGGAGGCATGACATGCAACAAAATAACCCAGAGTCAGAACAGAAATGTGTTTTTCTCCAAAGTTTAGCTAAGTCGAATATTTTGTGACTTTTGCCGAGAAAAATGGCAAAAAAGTTGTGTTAGAATTCCACATTAGCCTCTGGTCTACCAGCTTCGTTAGGTCACTACTGCACAGGACAGTAAAAGTTTAACTCAGGTACATTTTAAAGGTTGTAACCGAGAGAAAACAACATGTACGTTTGTTAGCATTCAGCTGAATATCATGCTTTACGCAGATGACACGACTCCGTACCTTTGCCCTTGTAGCGACTCTTGTCTCCATCTCGGAGCTCCAGAGCTTCGTAGATCCCTGTGGACGCTCCGCTGGGCACCGCAGCCCTGAACAGACCTGAACGTCGAACACAGAGAGAGAAAGAATTAAAGATTTAAATGAAATTAACAGACAGTTTTACCTCGACAGACTTCTGTTTGGAGCAGGACTATGACTCTGACATTAATGAAGGTAGAGAAAGCTGGTTTGAGGAACTTTAAGGTGAGATTATTTTGTTGTAGTTGAATCTTCAGTCGTGTTTGATGTTCAAACTGAACCCACTCAGCAAACACATGACTGCCAGCATCCTTTAATTGATTATTCATACATACACATCTACACAACAACAACTACATTTCACCTCGTGCGTTTCTGAGCGTGAGCCAGACAGTAAAGAATCACCGTGGAAGATAATGATCTTTGGGCAGACATTCAGCGGAGCTCGGGGGAGGGGATGACTAAAAATCTGTTTGCAAACAACTCATGTAGCCAAGTTAAGTGCTACAGGGAGACATGGTGACAACTTTCAGCTTCCATCTGAAGGTGTCATCGTGTTGGTTGTTACTCAGAGGAGGAGGAGGAGGAGGAGGAGAGGCGACCCGCTGCGGTACCTGCCAAGAGATTCTGGAGAACCTTGCAGAGGATTCTGATGAATCAGTGAAATAAAACTGAATCTGTGAGAAAACAAACTGCAGCTACGTTTACAAGTCTTTACTCTACTGTTCGTTATATAGATTAAAACCGATGCACATTTAACTCTTTCCAGTGTTGGTTGATTGAAGTTTTGATTCTAGCGCCCCCTTTTGGACAAAAGCGGTACGACACCAGCACCGGCTGCTGTAAAGATCTTTGCTAGCGAGTTCCGCAGGATGGATCGTGACAAGGTTAATGTATTTATACGTGATTTTACATGTGATGTATGTGATCGGACCCGAGCACAGGCGTTAATAATAACTATATAAAAACTGTTACAGGTCGTTTATAAGCATCAGAGGAATCAGAGACTGTTTCATAAACACTTAAAAGTTCCTCGTAGTCACTTTAAATTGTATGAATAATGTTAAATCAAGTCTATGTGTCAATATCCGTACTAGTGATGAAGGCACGGTCGTCATTGGGCAGCTGTAAATAGTTCTCTTTCTCCTGTAATCAAACATCGATCTGAATAGTTTTATTATAAATAATAAATATAGCTGCGTCTCATCAACTCGTATGGTTGCAGATAATGTCGACAGGTGTTCAGTGGTGTATTCATCCCTCTTATCTCTCTAAGTTCCCTGGAGATGCTTTGTTTTATATATTTATTAGGTATTAATCATTAAAAAACAAGTATATTAAGGAACACGCACCATGTCAACACAATATTATCTTAAAAAACGTAACATAGGAGTCATTGTATAATCCAGGAATCTGCTCTCATGTATTTGTGACTTTACATCTGCTTCACGTGACTCAAATGTCTGGATTTTGTAAGATGGCTTTTCCCAGAATGTGATTGTAACTTAGAGTTTTTGAGAGATTTAAATCTTGTCTCTAGTATTTAATGTCACTTGATTTGTGATTATGAAAACATCCTTTTCACTGCCTGTCTTCAGCCTTCAGGACGACTCTCAGCCTCAGTCCACTCGTCACTGAGAGCTGATTGATCTGGACGGAGGTCAACTGAAGGTCGTCTGATGTCAGAAACGATTTGGAGATGCTGTTGCTCCGTCGAGCTTTCTCAACGCTTTTTGGCAAATTCCTGACATGATGAGTCTGAGCAGACGTCATCGCGGGGGAACATTATGTTATTTTTCTTCCTCCGCGGGGCTCACCTTTCTCCGTGCGAAGGTCCACTTCCACAGTGGGGTTTCCCCGGGAGTCCAAGATCTCCCTGGCAACGATGCTGACGATCGACATCCTGAGAGACACGAGAGAGGAGAGAAGGCTCCGTTATGACTGCCTCGGAAAACACGCTGCATTTCTGACAGCGATGATGGAGAAAAGAATAACGTGGAGAGATCTCACACGGGTGAAAAGATCTGTTTTTACATTGTGTAAACGACATGTCGGGGGAGACGAGGAACAACATCAGACAACAAAAACAACAACAAAGCTCACCACACACACACACACACACACACTGCAGTAAATTATGCATCTGTTTATTTTCATCCAGGCTGGAATCTGCCTGATTTTACACCAACAACCAAAACTACCGTGTCGTGCGACTCCTTCGTGCCATACATCGTGTTCACATCACACCTGGCATTAACGTCCGGGTCGATCACATCACAGGTGGACAGCTGTGAGTGCAGGTGTGAACGAGCCCAGGACACATTGAGGACACGCAGCAGCTTCCTGTGAACCACCACGATATTTTTTTAATCCTGTTTGAACTGTGCCGTGAATTTCAAATATGATGTTTGACAATCGTTGGCGCTGCTGTTGCACAGGACGAAACGTGAGTTTGTTCAATCATTTACTCTGGAATAGAACTAGATCACCAATAAACCCTCCTTTTGCAGGTTACATTTAAAAGATTTAGCATTTTTCAACTCAAGACGTAACGTAACAAGAAAGACTACGCAGCCAACCGACCCGTAAGTGACGCGACCGAAACCTTGTAGATCCAGAAAGGAGACCAACAGCGTTAAACAACTTTAACAAATCATCCTCAGACAACCGAGAGAGACGGGGAAGGTCTAGTTTTCCACATCAAGTTACGATCCACTCACATACGGCCAACAAAAACTGGTTAATGCATGCACATCGCTTCAAACTGTTGCACAGAGCGCCTTTAAAACTGTACAAAGAAAACGTCTCTTGCTATAAACTGGAAGACCCCATCGCTCAGACCACAACCAGAGTGCTGACTGGTTCCTGGTCCACACTCCTAGAAAAAAAAGTTCTAAGTAGAACCATATAAGGTTCTTTGGCCTGTCCTCATAGGAGAACCCTTTTTGGCTCCAGGTAGAACTTTTTATAAAGGTGGAGGGTTCTACCTAGAACCCAACATAAAGGGTTATACCTAGAACTGTGTGTGTAAGGTTCCACCCAGAACCCCCATGAGAGGTTCTACAAAGAACCCACACCAGGATCTTATACCCATGCTTTCAACAATCCCTGAAGAACTCTTTCTCCAAAAAAGGGTTCTCTGGATCAAAATGGTTCTTACTGGAACCGTTAGTGTTACCGAGAACCCTTTTAAAACCCTTTATTCAGGAAAGGGTTTTTAAAGGGTTCTCTGGATCAAAATGGTTCTTACTGGAACCGTTAGTGTTACAGAGAACCCTTTTAAAACCCTTTATTCAGGAAAGGGTTTTTAAAGGGTTCTCTGGATCAAAATGGTTCTTACTGGAACCGTTAGTGTTACCGAGAACCCTTTTAAAACCCTTTATTCAGGAAAGGGTTTTTAAAGGGTTCTCTGGATCAAAATGGTTCTTACCGGAACCGTTAGTGTTACCGAGAACCATTTTAAAACCCTTTATTCAGCAAAGGGTTTTTAAAGGGTTCTCTGGATCAAAATGGTTCTTACTGGAACCGTTAGTGTTACCAAGAACCCTTTAAAAAACTTTTCTTCAGGAAAGGGTTTTTCAGAAGCAAATGGTTCCAGGTAGAACCTCAGCCCTTGTAGAAGAACCCTTTTGGAACCCTTATTTCTAAGAGTGTACAACGAGGGATCACCTGCTCAACTAAAATCCTCTGCAGTATGTGCAATGGACTGCTTTTGCAAACCTGATGCATATATTACCCACAATGCAACTCAGCCACTGAGTGACGTCACTGGAGGTAATTTATCTGGAGCCACAAAAAGACTTTATACTACTTTTTTCACACATGCAGCACACTAAAGTTGGTGGAGTTGCCCTTTAAACAAGACATCTGCTGGATTAATGATGGTTTAATCAACACAATGTTGTTTCCTCAGGAAGTCAGCTGTGAAGAATCAGCTAGAACATCAGTATCCTGCTATAATGACCTCATGACCGACTCTCTGCACTCTCAGACTTCTATCTGAAAGAAACAGAAAAGACGAAAGGTTTTGCAGGTACGTTTCAGAAATGACCCTGGTGCCTCCTCACAGTCGCTGCAGGTTCTTCTTTATAACGCTGCTGTTTACCGATGTTGCGTCTTCTCTCCCAGGAGACTCGGCTCGGAAAATCCTGCAGCGCTAACGCAGGAAAGATGCATCTCCGGTTGCCATCTGAGCATTCGCCCCTAAGTAGGTTAGTGCACGGCTGCGCCAGTCTTGCAGACAAAAATCCCTCACCGACTCACCGAGGAGCAGCATTTACAGGATTATATGTCGCCTTTATACAACATTGTGTGGCACCGAGCTGCATTTTCATGTTTCTGCTCCAATCTGTTTCAATTGTTGTTCAGTTCAGACCTCTCTGGACCTGTCGTCTACGAACTCTCTCAGTTTTTCATCACTAAAATTGGATGTTTAACACCAACGTAAGAGGCCCTTTGCTCTATTTATAATTCATTTGGAAATCTATTCGGAGAACAGCTTCAGAATGTATTTTTAGATCAACGTCTGTGATCACAAGAGTAAGACGACTTCTTACGTAACACGTTTTTTATAAACTTCAATGAATGAAGTTCAGTCAGACAACAAAATGAGGATTTCTCAAGCTCACGAAACCAGCTGACAGAAATGACAACATTAGTTCGCTAACGTCACGAGTGAAGAGTAAAAGAGGGCGAACAGTTAACATACGTGACCTGAGACTTTATCAAAACGTTATTTAATCACCACGTAAACTGGAAAAGATTAAAACACCCTGTTAGCTACGTTAGCATAATCAGATTTCATGAACTGGATGAACACAACTACCTCTGAAACACATATTTCTGCTCCATAAAACTGTTGTTTTTGTCAGTTTTATTAGTTTGTGATGGTACAGTAGCTTCCTGTTTACATAGCTGACTCCAGGAAATCGATTTTCACACGACTAAAATCTTTACAGCTGATTTTTTTAAGTTTTAAATGTTTTATCCCAATTACAAAAAGTGATGAAAGTGATCTAGCTCGTTACTAATGAGTTTAAAATTTACTTTTGTTTGCTTTCTGTTTGCCTCAGAGGAGCAACTATCAACAAAACAGGACAATACATGAGTTTACTGATTCATTTAGTCGATAACGTACACGTGAAAGCAGACAGAAATGGTGCCAGGCTGCCAGCGTGGCTTCATTCTCGGTAATTACTGTAATTAAGTCCCCAGTCAACATTTACTTTATATGATAAGTTGAATCATCAAACGTATCTAGTGCCAGTTTAAGAGGAAGTTAAAACAGAAACTAAGTGATGAATTTTTAAACACATTTCTGAACCGTAGCGTGACGTGAAGACACATTCAGGTCAGGTTTGATCTCAGGGCCAGAAATCAGATATGGATTTAAATTAAAGAGCGACTGTGCTGCTGCTTGATGTCCAAAACAAAAAAGTCATCCCACCGTCCAGCCCTGTGTCAGTTTCACTTCTAATTACGAACATGAAAGGACTTGTTCCTCTTGTTCTGTCAGCGACTGAACTGCTCCACATCACAAGATTAAAACGGCATTAATTCCGTTTGATGTATTTTTCAATTTTTTCATCACCGTGACATCATTAACGGACGCGAACCGAGTCTCCGAAACATCAGGAGCTCCGTCCTCATTGTCATTTTTCTCTTATCGTCCTTGTTAATCTCGTGTGTGGGTGCTTTCCCCTCCTCGCCCTCATTGATATTCCAGGCACGCAGCACTGCAACGATATGTCAGGAAAAAAAAAGGCCTTTTATGCCGTCCTCGTCTCCGTACCGTATGAATACTTTATCGATCTGCGAGGAGCTAAATCCGGCTCGCTGCGAGAAAACTGTCACTGTACCGAGGCAGCAGAGGTTCATAGTAGAGGGTGTGTCACATCTTTTCTTATGGTTCCTCTTCAGTGTGCGTTCTTCTGAAGTCAGATCTACGAGCAAGCTGCATCTTAAAGGTTTCTTTTTCCATTTTGAGTTACAAGTTCAGCTGCAAGTTACTGATGGAACTGTTCCATTAATGTGCTCGAGAGCCTTTCCTTATCTTCATCACTATGTAACCGGGAGATACATAAATATATATATTTATTTATCCAGTCGGTCAGCAGACACACAGTTGCTACTTCTGTAGCTGCGTTATTTTAGATCGCACTACCTCGCTCGGCATGACCCGACCCTACTCTGCCTCTGATTGGCTACATCCTGCCCGTTAACTCTCACCAAAGATTGAACAGAGGCGAGATGTCTCACTCCGTAGCTAAAACAGAGCGTTCAAGACGCAGTGTGTAGAAAAGCAATGTGTTTTTTGAAAATGTAAGTCTGTAAACCTGTTCTACTCGGACGCCCCAATAAAAGTATGAACCTGAAAATTAGCTGATATGACCTCTTGGGGTCATCCCTATGTTTTTTTAGAAAAAAGGTCTTATGTTCCCCGTTTTTCCCAAAAAGGGACCTATGTTCCCCTGTAGCAATACATACCGGGGAGCATAGGACCCTTTTTCTGAAAAAGGGTCTTGTTTTGGTGTGAGTCACTAAATCTTGCAGGTATCGGCCATTAAATGTCTGATATGATGATGACTGTGATGTATGAATCTCTTTGGCAGGGTGGCAGCATTTATTTAAACAAGTGACATCACTATGTACCGTAAAGAGGTCGGGAGCGTGTCCTATGTTCCTATGTATGACCCTTTTTCTGAAAAAGGGTCCTAGGTTAGGGTTAGGGTTAGCCCCTAGGCCTACAAAGGCCTATTTGCCATGGAATTTTTCAGTAATGGTGGAAAAAGTTACAGACCGGGGAACATAGGACAGAGCTGCGTTATTTTAGATCACACTACCTCGCTCGGCATGACCCGTCCTACTCTGCCTCTGATTGGCTACATCCTGCCCGTTAAGTCTTACCAAAGATTGAACAGAGGCCAGATGTCTCACTTCGTAGCTAAAACAGAGCGTTCAAAGGGATGCTGCTGCAGCGATGCACCATATGAGAAAAACTATGTGTTTTTTGAAAATGTAAGTATGTAAACCTGTTCTACTAGGACGCCCCAATAAAAGTATGAACCTGAAAATTAGCTGATATGACCTCTTGGGGTCATCCCTATGTTTTTTTTAGAAAAAAGGTCTTATGTTCCCCGTTTTTCCCAAAAAGGGACCTATGTTCCCCTGTAGCAATACATACCGGGAGCATATCAGTCTTGTTTTGGTGTGAGTCGCTAAATCTTGCAGGTATCGGCCATTAAATGTCTGATATGATGATGATGACTGTGATGTATAAATCTCTTTGGCAGCATTTATTTAAACAAGTGACATCACTACGTACCGTAAAGAGGTCGGGAGCGTGTCCTATGTTCCTATGTATGACCCTTTTTCTGAAAAAGGGTCCTAGGTTAGGGTTAGGGTTAGCCCCTAGGCCTACATAGGCCTATTTGCCATGGAATTTTTCAGTAATGGTGGAAAAAGTTTCAGAGTTACAGGGAACATAGGACAGAGCTGCGTTATTTTAGATCACACTACCTCGCTCGGCATGACCCGCCCTACTCTGCCTCTGATTGGCTACATATTGCCCGTTAACTCTCACCAAGGATTGAACAGCACCAAATGAGAAAAAAATGAGTGTTTTTTGAAAATGTAAGTATGTAAACTTGTTCTACTAGGATGCTACAAAAAAAGTATGAACCTGAAAATGAGCTGATATGACCTCTTTAAGGTACGTAGTGATGTCACTTGTTTAAATAAGAGATTTATACATCACAGTCATCATCATATCAGACATCTTAATGGCCGATACCTGCAAGATTTAGCGACTCACGCCAAAACAAGACTGATAAAAATCACTACAGAGGAAAAACTACAATGTGTAGTGGTCTTCCTGTCAATAATCACTGTATAACATATTAAAACTATATGATGTTCTTATTTTCTCTCCACATCTTAACACCTTCACCTTCCTGAAGACATTAAACACTCCACATTTATTTTCCCTCACTCGCCTCTCTCGCCACCTTTCGTCTCTTCCTCTGGGACATAAATCTCCCGCTGTGTTGCTTTTAACCTGCCACGAAATCACATTACTCCTCCTCCTCCTCCTCCTCCTCCTCGTCTTTTCCTCCCTCTCCACTCTCCTTCGCTCAGCACTCCTCCGTCGTACGTGATGCTCCAGGAAACCTCGCTGCCCTTCCTCGCCGTCGGTCGATTACAACGCCGACGACCTACAAATTTATGCTTATTCAGTTCTTGCGCTCATTGTAAGTCACAGAGGGATAAAAGTGTCAGCAAAATGTATAAACGGTGCTCAGCAAAAGAAAAACAGCAGATAAGGTGGCTGACTCGCCGCCAGCACACAGAAACTTCCACTCACAGTCGAGGGGATTGATGCGTGGGTGATTTTCTCTACTGGCCTATATTAATTTTATGGGGGTTTTTTTTTTCCCCTCTCTCTCTCTTTCTTGTTGCTGTTTTGAAGCCCCACCCAAGAGTACTGCAGAACAGTTCCTCCCGAGGGTGGAGCAGCAGGAAACACGACGCACAAACAGCTTTTTTACATCAGAAATTCTGCAGTTTCTCTTGTTTTCTGGTCCTCAAAGCAACAAAACAGCCCTTTACTGACAATTTCAGTCAGCGTGCGTTGAATCCAATTTCAAACAGAACTGAAAATATATCGATACGACAAAATATACATTTCTCTTGCAATTCCTGCACTCTTTAGGAATATTTGTGTCCTTCAGTCGGACATATCGTGATGACGTAGGATGATTGTTTCCGATTTCACCTCCGTCTCTTCACCGGTGACATTTTCAACTGTCTCTCAGTGTCTAAATTAGTGAGAGTGGTGTGAAAATGATGGCAAACACCACTTTGTACATGAGTTTTACAGTTTCGAGAATACGAATGACGAACACAAGCTACCGCCCCCTGGTGGTGTAGAGCGATATCTCTGTACGAGTCAGTCGGCCATCAGCTGTTGTGTTTGCGGTGTGTTCAAGTGCAGCTTTTTAGCGATGTGAGGTGACACGACTGTTTTGGTTTGGTGGGTCAGTTACTTCTTCTTCCACCTCCAGCTGTTTGAATGTCAGTCGTGTACGCAGGACTGTTTCTTCAACATCAGCTGCACATTTTTCATCTCATACTCCACAAACACACGCTCCTCTCATCCGATCTGTCACCACCTCAATGACTTTATCTCCTAACCCTCATCTCCATCCCTCTCTCCTCTCTCTCTCTCTCTCCATCTCTGCCTGTGTCTCTCGCCCGGTTGGTGCACGTTGCCGTGGGTTACGTAAGCTCTACAGCAGCAGCAGCAGCAGCAGCAGAGAGGGAGGACACCCATGAACGCACCACACCACACCTACCGGAGACTGCAGTGCTCAGCAGAAAATATACCAGCGCTAGGAAAAAAAGAAAACACGTGAGTGGGCGAGCCGGGGAGAGAGTGAATGAGGTGAGAGAGAGAGGGATGGAGGCATGCAAGGAGAGGACGACGGAGGTGTGATCGTTATGTTTACAGTCTCTCTGAGGACAGAGGAAGCAGAGAAATCATGAGGTTATAGATAAATGAGGGGTTGAGATGCTGAATCTCTTAAAGATTAAAGGGGCATTTCACTGATTTTACACACTAAAATCAGTCGTGTGACTCAAAAAAAAACAGCTGCGTGATGTTTTCTTTACTGAAGAATAAAAACTCAGCTTGGAGAAAAATGAGGTACAAAACAAAAAGCCACAGTTTTCTCTAACGGCCGCTTGAGCCAGGCTCCAAAAGCGAATCGATCTCGATGGGACCTTGTGTTAAAATGCCAAACTTTACAGCAGAAATAAACAACCTGGTACAAAAAAATTATAATTTTGGTTCCTGTAGCTAATTTCGGTCCAGTCACATGCTAAAACGTTGGAGAGGTCGGCGTGTGAGGACCTAACCGAGTTGTTTTGGTGCTTTTATTTTTGAAAATGTTAGCGGACGTTGGATGTTAAATTCACCACAGAAGAGACCGTGTTACACCAAGTTGCTAATTTCTCTGTTTGTGACTGAATTTTGATATTACTCATTAATTTAAACGATACTAAGCCGGACTGTTGTGCATAATTAAGGGTGTGGGGGCGTTTTAAGCCACAGTTCGGGGCTACCTGCCGGCCTCAGCTCCACTGCTTTGCCCTGTCATGCAGAGCCAAGATGGCAGCTGAGCTCCACGGTGGCTCTTCAGACACTTTTAGGTGACGTCAAAGAGATTATTCATGTTTTACACAGTCTGTAAGAACGAGGAGGGTCGAGCGAAGGATGCAGCGAGTTGCATTCTGGGAGGTGTAGGACTGTCTGGCTCACAAGCAGCTGTATAGAAAAGTGCTTTAAGTGAAAGTCATGGACGTCAGTAATAAATAGTTCACAAATAAAATAACATTCATGTCGCTTCAATTGCATCATCACAAATTGATCAGGAATTCCAAATTAAACTCAAGTTAACTCTATTGGAACTATTTCGATTGTCGATTAATCGGTTTGAGTGATTATTAAAGGAAAAAAAGTCATAATTCTCTGATTCCAGCTTCTTAAATTTGAATACTTTACTCTTTTTTCCTCCTCTACGACTAATTAAACTGAATATCTTCGGGTTGTGGATATTTGGCGGCGACATCTCAGGCTTTCTAAAACATGAATCAACATTTTTCACCACTTTCTGACAATTTATCGAACAAACAACAAATGTAATAATCGAGAAGCAACTGACAGATTAATCGGCAATTGACTCTCTCATTTAAAAACAAATATATAGACGTTACTGACGACGTTGTTCGTCTCTGCACTGATGAGAGTTTCACCTCAAACAGACCGTGAAGAAAAACTCAACGTGCCGTTTGCTTTGACATCTGAAATAACTTCTCCCCCAATAATTATCTATAAAAGAAAAAAAATTACAAAGTTGAGCCATTTTTTCAATAAATCACCACGAGCTTAATTTCAATTTAGGTGAGAAAAAGACAGTGATGCAGCGACGAGCGTCAGAAGTTTACGAGTCAGTGATGGATCAGCGGAGGGAAAACTGTAAAAATCGTTCTCTCGTAACGAGTCCTGATAAATATACGTGACGGGGAAAGGTAATGGACGGAGAGAGGGAGGAGGAAGAGGAAGAGAGGGAGGAGGAAAGAGGAAGAGAGGGAGGAGGGAAGAGGAAGAGAGGGAGGAGGAAAGAGGAAGAGAGGGAGGAGGAAGAGAGGAAAGAGGAAGAGAGGGAGGAGGAAGAGGAAGAGAGGGAGGAGGAAGAGGAAGAGAGGGAGGAGGAAGGAGGGAAGAGGAAGAGAGGGAGGAGGAAAGAGGAAGAGTGGGAGGAGGAAAGAGGAAGAGAGGGAAGAGGAAGAGGAGGAGGAAGGAGGAAAGAGGAAGAGAGGGAGGAGGAAGAGAGGGAGGAGGAAAGAGGAAGAGAGGGAGGAGGAAGAGGAAGAGAGGGAGGAGGAAAGAGGAAGAGAGGGAGGAGGAAGAGGAAGAGAGGGAGGAGGAAGGAGGGAGAGGTTGAGAGGGAGGAGGAAGAGGAAGAGAGGGAGGAGGAAGGAGGAAGAGAGAGAGGAGGAAAGAGGAAGAGAGGGAGGAGGAAGAGAGAGGAGGAAGGAGGAAAGAGGAAGAGAGGGAGAGAGGAAGGAGGAGAGAGGAAGAGAGGGAGGAGGGAGAGAGAGAGAGAGAGGGAGAGAGGAGAGGAGGAAAGAGGAAGAGAGGGAGGAGGAAGAGAGAGAGAGAGAGGTTTAGAGAGAGAGAGAGGGAGAGAGAGAGAGAGAGAGAGAGAGAGAGAGGGAGAGGGAGAGAGGAGAGAGAGAGAGAGAGAGGGAGGGAGAGAGAGAGAGGAGAGGGAGGGGGAGAGAGAGAGGGAGAGAGAGAGAGAGAGAGAGAGAGAGAGAGAGAGAGAGAGAGAGAATGGCCAGGAGGGAGGAGAGTGAAAATGAGGCAGGGCGAGCGAGATAGAGAGACATGGAGGAGAGAGAGAGATAAATAATTAAATGACCCTATTTGGCTGCAGAAGAGAGGAGAGATGGAGGGATGAAGAGGAGGAACAGAAGGCTGATCAGTGCACGTATGGCACACACACACATGCACGCACACACACACACATGCACACACACACACGCACGCACACACACACACACACACAGAGGAAGTGGAGCAGTCTCACACATGCTAATAATTCTCCAGGTTTACACACAAACACACACACGTATAGCTTCAGCTCACAGTTATCACGCACACACACACTTCACATCCGCCCACACGGCACACACACTGCCAAAGATGCAGACATCAAACACACACACACAAACACACACACACACACACACGATATACCAAGGACTCGACCGTAATTGACTCAACGTTCCTGCCGCCAAAACACACACACACACACACACCGAATATCACACATAAACACACACATTCCCACACCTGACATCAAGCATCAAACACACACACACACTTGACCATAACAGACTCCATGATGAAACACACAAACACACACTTGACGGCCATTTTCCTGAAAAAATCAAAGAGAAGGCAGCACACACACACACACACCATCCGTATTCTAACACATCCACCATCTAACACACTTGATATACCGAGGACTCGACCTCGACATGATTGACTGCCTGATGTCTTCACACACACACACACACACACACACACACACACACACACCTGACAGCCATTTTCCAAGAAATCCACCTGAAAAATATGTGCAACAAAATCACACACACACACAATATTTCTGCAACCAAAACACGCACACACCGACTGTAAACACACACACACTTGGCTGCCGGGTCCACTCGTACACACACACACACACACACACACACACACTCCAATGGCATCCATATTAAAGCACATCCACCATCAAACACACTCGACCGTAATTGACCGCCTACACACACACACACACACACAATATTCCTTGTAAACACACACGCATACATAAACACACACACACACACACACACTTGACAGCCATTTTCCAAGAAATCCAACTGAATATGTGCAACAAAATCACACACACACAGATGACTGCAGGACCTGCTCGTACACACATGTAATATTTATGCTGCCGCACACACACACGCACACACACACACACACACACACACACACACACACACACACACACACACACATTGCCGTGCCATCCATGTTACAACACATCCACCAACGAACACACTCGATGTACCGAGGACTCGACCGTAATTGACCGCCTGGTCTCATCACACACACACACACACACACACAATATCTCTGCAGCCAACACACACACCTAAACATAGACACACACACACACTGTAAACACACACACACACTTGACAGCCATTTTCCAAAAAATCCAACCGATAATATGTGCAACAAAATCACACACACACACACACACACACACACTTGACTGCAGGATCCACTCGTACACACATGTAATCTCTCTGCTGCCAGAAACACACACACACACATCCTCTGCTTCCTCTTTACACACACACACATTTGACAGCCACGAAGCAGCATCACACTCACACATACACACACCCAAAACCGACACATACACACACACTGCGTATGCACACACACACACACAAACACACAAACATTTCCTGTCTCTTCTCACACACACACACAGGACAGCCATTTTACATGAAGCGAAATCACACACACACACACACACACACACACACACATGCAGTTACACCTACATCTGAATCATTTCTATCACACACACACACACACACACACACACACACACACAGCATCACCCTGCATCCTCCCAGCAGCCAATCAGCAGCAGATCTCAGAGAGCAGAGCAGCAACAATGGATGCAAAACGTCTCTGGTGTGGATGAAAAGAGGAAGAGAGGGTTTCCTGCCTTTACCTGCCGCCTGTGTGTGTGTGTGCTCTGCCTTTCACGGCGACCGAGAAGATACTGGAGAGGCAGAGAGAGAGAGAGAGAGAGAGGAGGAGGGAGGAGGGAGGAGGGAGGAGAGGAAAACAGGAGGGGAGGGAGGGGGTGAGATGTGTGACAGAGGGGGGGAGGGGAGATGACTCAGAGGGAGATGGAGAGAGAGGAAGAGGAGGAGAAGAGGAGGGTTAATTAAAAAGGAGGAGACGGACGGAGGGGTGGGATGAAGGGATAAGGACGGGGTGCAGAGGCTCGGCGGCCGTCACGGGAGGTAAAAATAGACGAGGGGAGGACGTCGGCTCGTCTCTCTCCGGTGCTGCTGCAGTGGGGTTCAGCCGATGTATATACAGTTACATAATCCATCCTCCAGCAGCACACTCAGACATGATGATGCTGCTCCGGTGTGTGTGTGTGTGTGTGTGTGTGTGTGAAACAATGCAGCAGCAGAAAGACTTCGTCACCTGTAGTCGATCCAGGTACGAGCTTCACGGTTACTTTATTTATCGTTCTACTCACAAAAACTGAAAACTAGCTCGAGTAAAGATGGCCGACAGAGGAAACTAGCATCAAGTCAACAAAACACACTTATGTTCCTTCTTTTCAAATAGTGAGATAAGAAGACGGATGTCAGTTTCACGTCTGTGTGTTCTGGAGTTGGGCGTGGTTAGCCTAGCTTAGCATAAAGCCTGGCTCCTAAATATATAAACACCTCATCGATCAACACGTCTCCTGTGGTTCATTTGTGGAGAAATTAAAGTAAAAATGAGACAATTGAGCTGGACACGGTGACTCAGCACAGCTGAGGTTGCCAGGTTTGGATCGACGTACCTGAACGGGGCACAAAACCAGCTTTTAGATTCGATAGCAGCTTTTAGGAGCGTTTGTTAAACCACAACCTGTCCACGGTTATGTCGATCTGTTGCCATCTTAACAATAATGATATTAATAAACTTTATTCATCAAGCACATTTAAAAACAGGGTTTGACAATCGAGCAAAAGCAGGAAAGACAAACAAAAACTGAAAACTAGCTCGAGTAAAGATGGCCGACAGCCCAAAAAGGGCAAGATGGAAACTAGCATCAAGTCAACAAAACAATATTAAGACTGTAGTTTTGAATGTTCCTTCTTTTCAAATAGTGAGATAAGAAGTTTCATGTCTGTGTGTTCTGGAGTGGGGCGTGGTTAGCCTAGCTTAGCATAAAGCCTGCAGAAACGTAAGGCTACAGCGAGCCTGGCTCCACCTCATCGATCGACACGTCTCCTGTGGTTCATTTGTGGAGAAATTAAAGTAAAAATGAGACATTTGAGCTGGACACGGTGACTCAGCACAGCTGAGGTTGCCAGGTTTGTGATCGACGCACCTGAACGGAGCACAAAACCAGCTTTTAGATTCGATAGCAGCTTTTAGGAGCGTTATTATTGGTGAAGTTAAACCACAACCTGTCCACAGTTATGTCGATCATCTTAACAATAATGATATTAATAAACTTTTTTCATCAAGCACATTTAAAAAACAGAGTTTACAAAGTGATTTGACAATCGAGCAAATACAGGAAAGACAATAACGCAGAATAAACACACAACAGTCAGAAACAGAAAATGTAAAAAACACACAAACACACATATGAGTCGATCCAGGTACAAGCTTCACGGTTACTTTATTTATCGTTCTACTCACAAAACTGAAAACTAGCTCGAGTAAAGATGGCCGACAGCCCAAAAAGGGCAACATCAAGTCAACAAAACAATATTAAGACTGTAGTTTTGAATGTTCCTTCTTTTCAAATAGTGAGATAAGAAGACGGATATCAGTTTCATGTCTGTGTGTTCTGGAGTTGGGCGTGGTTAGCCTAGCTTAGCATAAAGCCTGGAGAAACGTGGGGCTCCTAAATATATAACCACCTCATCGATCAACACGTCTCCTGTGGTTCATTTGTGGAGAAATTAAAGTAAAAATGAGACAATTGAGCTGGACACGGTGACTCAGCACAGCTGAGGTTGCCAGGTTTGTGTCGACGTACCTGAACGGAGCACAAAACCAGCTTTTAGATTTGATAGCAGCTTTTAGGAGCGTTTGTTATTTGGTGAAGTTAAACCACAACCTGTCCACGGTTATGTCGATCTGTTGCCGTCTTAACAATAATGATACTAATAAACTTTATTCATCAAGCACATTTAAAAACAGGGTTTGACAATCGAGCAAAAGCAGGAAACAATAATAAAGAGAATAAACACACAACAGTCGAGTCAGACACGAGGAAGTTAAATCAAGAAAGCAGAACAGAAAAAAACACACAAACACACAAACATGAGTCATCACAGGTTAAAGGAATAAAAGGGTTACAAACTATCAAATCAATAAAGGATGACTTCACATCAGAGGATTTAAGAACAGATAAAAAGATTACGAGCTGTAAAAAGAATAAAAGACAATAAATAGATTAAAGATGATAAATAAAGGCTGTAAAGGACGATAAGAAAAAAGACGAGGGAGGAATTAGAAACAGATAAATAGACTGAGAGCCGAGAAAAGGAATGAAAGATGCCGTCACATAAAAGCAGGTCTAAAAGTGGGTTTTTAAGAAGTTATTTAAAATGTAGGTCAACGTAGGTACGAATCATCTGTGTAGGACGACGTCTCCGTTGGATCGGCTGCTTCTGCTGAGAGACGAACGCCGCTGAAACAAAATGGAAGATGTTAGCGAGGAGAGAGTCCGACGATCCACAGTTTAATAATCTGTTCACACACATGAACCCTCCTGTTGTGTTTGAGCCAACGTCCTGCTCATAAACCTGCTCATAACCCCGGGAACATACAGGACCGTGTGTCATGTAGCTCGGAGCTAGCTTGGAAAAAGGAGGCTAGCTCACTGTCAGCGGCTAACAACAGGAGGAGCAGGTGTTTCTCTGCAGCCCAGACTCACTGGATTACAGTAGTTTTACTTATATAATGAATACCGAGGCTGAGCGATGTGACCTTAGAATAAAAATATGATATTTCAGTATCTTGATATTTTGAATTCCCTCAAAAGGGCGACGAAAAGCATCTCTTGATATTTTTTTTTTAACCGAATACCATGATGTCGATGTCACGACGACCTTCTAAGCATGTACGTGGAGTTCAGCTGTTGTCAGAGTGCCTGTAACATCCGGCACATACAGGACCGTGTGTCACGTAGCTCGGAGCTAGCTTGGAAAAAGGAGGCTAGCTCACTGTCAGCGGCTAACAACAGTATTATCATGTATAATTGTAGGTCGACGTCAGGAGCAGGTGTTTCTCTGCAGCCCAGACTCACTGGATTACAGTAGTTTTACTTATATAATGAATACCGAGGCTGAGCGATGTGACCTTAGAATAAAAATGTGATATTTCAGTATCTTGATATTTTGAATTCCCTCAAAAGGGCTACGAATAGCATCTCTTGATATTTATTTTTTAACCGAATACTTTGACGTCGATGTCATGACGACATTTCTAAACATGTATGTGGAGTTCAGCTGTTGTCAGAGTGCCTGTAACATCCGGCACATACAGGACCGTGTGTCACGTAGCTCGGAGCTAGCTGGAAAAAGGAGGCTAGCTCACTGTCAGCGGCTAACAACAGGAGGAGCAGGTGTTTCTCTGCAGCCCAGACTCACTGGATTACTGTAGTTTTACTTATATAATGAATACCGAGGCTGAGCGATGTGACCTTAGAATAAAAATGTGATATTTTAGGATATATCGTGACACACGATACGTATCTTGATATTTCAAATTCCCTCAAAAGGGCGACGAAAAGCATCTCTTGATATTTTTTTTTTAACCGAATACTTTGACGTCGATGTCACGACGACCTTCTAAGCATGTACGTGGAGTTCAGCTGTTGTCTGTAACGTCCTGCAGGTTCACGGCTGCTTCAGTAAACTGTGTTTCAGACGAGCTTTCTTTTGTTCGCCGCAGATTCATGTCGAGCTGCGTCCTCGCTGCTCTAAAAACAGGCGGGTGAAGTTGTTAATGCCGACTGGAGGCTGATACTGATACACATTGACAGGGCAACGGGGTGAAGCCAGTGTGTGTGTGTGTGTGTGTGTGTGTGTGTTCATGTCTCTGCGCGTTACCTTTGTGTATGATAAATGTCTCTGCATGGGCGAGAGGATCATGGTGGTGCACCAGCTCCTGTGTGTTTTGTGGGTTGATGTGTGTGTTTCTGTGCACCTGCTCGTTTCTAGATGAATTTTTAGGTGTGTGTGTGTGTGTGTGTGTGTGTGTGTGTGTGTGTGTGAGAGTGAGAGAGAGAGTGTGAGTGTGTGAGATAATCTATAATTAAATTCCTGAGTTTAATGGGATTATCTTTGGGAGACAAGCAGCACCACGTCCTTGACATCCATCCCCCTGGTTAGTCACGGGTGAGCGACTGATAGAGACAGAGAGAGAGAGAGAGAGAGAGAGAGAGGAAGATGAAGAGGAGGGTGAGGGGAGGAGAGGAGGGAAACAAGGAGGCAGCGACGAAGAGAAGAAGAAGAAGAAGAAGAAGAAGAAGAAGAAGAAGAAGAAGAAAGAGCAGCGAGCAGAGATCAAAGTGCGATGAAACGCTTGTGAAGCGGGAGACGGAGAGAATCCATCCGGAGGCGGAGGCTAACGGAGAAGTGCCTCGCATCGTAATTATCTCATTTTCTGCCACGTTAGCACTGAAGGTCGACCGGCCTTCACCTGCAGCACAGCGCGGCCAAAACAAACACGCTCGGCCCCGTTAAAGAGAGAACACACAGGGTCTTCATCACTCGGCCCTCCGTAGACCTCCATCGATCTGTTGTGGTTGAACTCTCACAATACGAGTTATTTTATTGACACGTTTAGATTCAACCCCAGACGTATTAGTGTTAAAACCACTGATAAGTCACAGCCAGTCATTCTTACAAAATGTGATGCTAGATTGTTAATTTCAAAGGTTCAAGTAAAGTAAAGTCTCTGATGAATCAAGGACAAGATTCAGTTTTGTGACTTCATCTTCTTTCTCCTGGTAGATTAGTGTTAAAATGATCAAAGTGAACTAATGCACGATGTTCATGCTGTCTAATAAAGACTAGAACTAGCACGAAGTCTCCTTATGTCATCTCTTGTCTTCCATACATCTGTGTGAGGACGGAGACGGAGTTCACTGAGGACAGACTGTTAATTTCAAAGGCTCAAGTAAAGTAAAGTCTGAAGATACGCTTCAGTTTTGTGACTTTGTCCCACTTTACCTTTCATACAATACCATTTTTAGTAATGCAGAAGTGTCATGAATTTAAAATGATCAAAGTGAACTAATGCACGATGTTGTTGCAAAGTCTCCTTTGGTCATCGTTTGTCTTCCATACGTCTGTGTGAGGACGGAGACGGAGTTCACTGAGGACAGAGCTCGTCGGAGAGGAATGCCGTGTCACCGCCCTTAGGTTGTGCTAAAGCATCTGAAATGGCTTTGTGCTGTGACCCCGAGCTCGCCGGCCGACGCTCTGCCCTTCACCTCCCTCTGCTGGTCACCGAGACGCCGACACATGTTTTAGTCTCGAGTCATCCTCGACACAGTCGGGATGGTCGTGGAAATACTTTGGATGCCAGTTTACGTTGTGTTTGTTCTCATTAATGGCTCATTAATTTAATAAGATTAAAGGTCGGTTTGAAAGCCAATAACAGGTAATCTACTCAAATAAACACAGATGATTGGTTTAAACTCATGTGAACCTTTAATTGTTAAATGGATTCACAGATGTTGCTGACCTGAGCAGCCCTGATGATGCCTTCAAGGACTATTAGATATATCTGATGTCAAGTTCAACCTGGAAAACCTGTCTGTCTGGGCCTGAAACATGAGTCCCAGAGCTAAAATATCATCGTCTGCTGCAGCGTTATGTTTCAGCGTGGAGGCTCATTCTTGACCTTGGGAACAAACAGCTGTAACTCAATGTTCACTTTCTGCCTTCTGCCTCCTCAGGAACTTGTTTATCACATAACAAATGGTCTGATATTCACTTTTTTGTCTACCCTTCTTGATACAAATATAAAATATATAGGGGATTGTTATTATATTATATTATTAAGTAAATGTTACACAATTTAAATTAATCATGCAACTGATAAAAAAATACAGATGTACTAAGACCACATTTAGTACAAAACATGTTCCATGTCAAAAACCACTGTAAAAATACTATATATTAATATTATTTTAAACTTTAACTGGGTTTCATCTTTCAACCAACATCAGTCCTGATAATAACGACCAAATATTCATTCATTTTTCAGTATTTTAACCCTTTAAATACCAGTTTATTTACATGATGCCCAATGTTTTTTTTAGTTTTATTGTGAGGCAAAGCCTTCTATAGGACACAAGACAAAAATAAACTGCCCTATCTGGTGGAAAATAGTAAAGACAACTCATCCAGGACCACAGAATGAAAGCCTGATGACATAGGATGCATGATTTGTGCTGTAATGACAAAAGAAAAAAAGGTTTAATTGATTTTAAGGTCACGTGATAAGTACAACAGTTTTAATATAATATGAGATCTAATATACACAGTGTATTATAGACATGAGTGATGCAATATGCATTAATACAGCCAAAATAATCCAAAAAGACATAAACAGTGGCACGAGGGTTAAAAAAATCTGACTGTAAAAAATATTTTTTTAAAGTCAGAAGGTCTAATAGCATAAACATAAAGTCTAAGTTCCCGTAAAACATTTAAAAAGTGAAAATATTTGCTGTTAGAGGTGAGAGAAGTACGGACACCGGAAATCACTAAATTATTGCATACATTAAGAACAATATATCTGGTGGAACTTGAACACAACACACGTCATATTTCCGACTTCCGCAGTGGATGAAGGTGTGGTTTACGGGAAGCACCTGAACGCAGCAAAACATTACCAACACTCCGGCGGCTGGGAACAGACAAGGTAGTCTCTGTCACTGACTTTAACTTCGATTTACTGTCGATTAATGCTGAAATACCCGCACGGAAACAGCATTTTACCTTAGAGCGACTCTTTTCATTGTAAAAACTGTGGCTGTTAGCCGGCTGACGGCTAACTATGCTAACCGGCAGCTGTCAAAACAAACGATTTCCTTTAGCTAACTTTGCTAGCTCGGCTCTGAAATCTCTGCTAAAGTTTTACCGGTGCGATTGTTTTAGCTAACCAGAGCAACTCCAGCACTCAGTTTATCTCTCGTGGAAGACACATCTAGCTCTGAAAAGTGTTGTTTAGTCGTTGTATTAATTTTAAAGTTATTTAAAATCAGGCATTCTTGTTGTGGGTGGGGGTCTGGCGGATGTAACTTCATGCTAGCTACCGACTCAACTTAGCTAACGTTAGCTAGCCTCGCAGGAGTAGCCTAAACTTTTCAGCATGGAGCTTTAGCTGCTTGTAAATGCTGTCAACAGGTTATAACATAATCCTTTCATAACTTTAAATCTGCCTAAATACACTAACTAACGAGCTGGCCCGTGATGAAGACTGTAATTAGGCTTTAGCAAGGTTTTTTGCCAAGTTTTCTATGCGGAAGTGACTAAAACAGTATGAAAATACTATAATTTATAGCTTAAACACTTAGTAGAGTCACATTTAACCCTTCCTTGTTGAGTTAATGTGTTGCTCACTGGTAGCTTTATTGAAGGAATGATCTTATCTTTTCTTTTGTATTTGCAAACCCTGACAGAAAAATTGATTTATTCCAACTCTGATAGTTGATTTAATGTTTGTTTTATGATTTATAAAGCGACCTAAAGGCCAGTGGTTTGCTTTCATTTCACATTGTGAAGATTTACTTTCTGTTTACATAATGAATACTTTGAATTTTTGGGGCTGTATGTAAGAATAACTTAATAGATTAAACACTAATATTCTCTGGTTACAGCTTCTTGAACATATTAATTTGCTGTATTTATTTGCTTTATATCACTTTGATGTAAATATCTTTGAGTTATAATCAAGTAGTCTGGTCACATGAGGGGAATTTGTTTTCACAGTCTGCTCATTTTCATATCTTACAGGAGAAATTTGTGCCTCCATATATGTTCATCACAATCTTTAAAATTAAGACTGCAACTAAAGAATATTATTAAAATAAATCTGCTTATTATTGTCCTGCCCTTCAGATTCCACCGAGCCCAAATTTAAGATAATTTCTTCATTGTCCAAACAACAGTCTGGTTTTGGGGAACTGGAGAAAAATATGACTTTTGTCTTAATGGATCATCAACATTTCTGCACATTAATCTATCAAGAAAACAATCCTAATTTTGAGACAAGACTTTTTTTAATATTTATTAATCTGTTAATGGATTTTTTGGTGATGTGTCCTTAGTATCGTTATGAAGAAGACTACTTTATTGACGCAACTTTTACTTTCACTTCTCTCTGTTTTCATAATGAATGTTTTGGACTGTAGGTGAGAATTAATTTGCTGAAATGGTTAATCGAATTAGAATTGATTAATCACTAGCATAACCTGATTATAGCTTCTTAAACATTAATTGCTGTTTCTGTCTGTTTTATGTCATTTGAAGCTTAATATAATTTGGGTTGTAGATAAATAGTCTTGTCACAGGAGGGAAATGTGTTTTCACAGCCTTCACATGTTCACATCCCAAAAAAAAGTGTGTCTCTCAAAGAAGAAATTACCGATGTGAGTAATAAATATTCAGAACAGTTGCAGATTAATTCTGAATTCTGTCGTTCGACTAATTGAATGAACCACATGAAAACCTTTGCACAACTCGATCTGTTGTTGACTGTTGTATCCAACAACACGACAGACGCTGTGTTTAGATCAGTCTTATCAATCATCGGTGTGAAAACCACAGCTCGTCAGCCTTCCTTAAACTAAACACTCGACTGTACTATAGTTTGTCCACCAAAGCTCAAGTAAAGTAAAGTCTTCAGGAAGTCGAAGTCTCAGAGGAGTTAAATTCAAGTCAAATTTCAATATTTCGTTTTTGTAACTTGTAAGATAAACTCGAGTCAAAGTTTCAAGTCCACATCTGTTGTGTTATGATCAGAAACCTTCTTCCTGTTGTGGTGAATGTACAGACAACATTGTGGGTCTTAACACAGCTTCCCTCAAGAAAGTTACCCACAAGAGGCAGCAGCTAACAGTTATTTTCATTCCTATGAATCAATCTGTTCATTTATGTTGTTATTGATCGCACTGTGTATATGGTGCTGCAACTTACTTTCATTGTCAGGTAATCTGTTGATTATTTTCTCAGGCGATCAATCTCCCAACATATTCAGTTTACTGTCGTAGAGGATAAAAGAAACCAGAAAAATTCAGATTTAAGAAACTGATATCAGAGATTTTAGGGTTACTCTTATTGTAGTGTGTATAAAATGCCTGAATCCGAGTCTACAGAGCCGAATGTGACACCTTGAGATATTCTTGTTTTGTCTGAGCAACGGTCCAAAACTCCAAGATACAAAGGATAATTGGAGAAAAGCTGCAAATCCTCCCATTTGAGAAGCTGAAAGCGGCAAATATTAGTCATGTTCTCTTGTTGAATGACGCGGAAGGATGATCATATTTGCTGTCTTTAGACAAATCAGTCGATCAGCTAATCTCTTCAGCAGCAGAAATCCAGAGGATTACTTCACAGAGTTAAAGAGCAGTATAGATAGTAAAGATAAAAACTGAACCATTCATGTGAATAATCAGCTGCTTCATCTCTAAAGGCCGCTGATGTCAAAACAGGATCGACTGGATGTAGATAGCAGTGTGTACAAGAGGCAGCAGAGCTGAAAAGACATTGTTGCTTCTCTGTGCATGTGAATATCTCCCAAGGAAGGAATTACGGAGACATAACCGGTGTCATGGTCCCTGCAGATGACCGGTTAACTTGCGGCTGACTCAGCAGAGTTCATCACTGCCTCTTTGTTTGGGCCTTTTGGCCGTGGCAGCTGAAGTGGCAGCCCATCGTCCCCTTTGCCATTGTCCCCTTAATGAAGCGGCAGCCTGGGTATGTGAGCTGCTCGCCGTCTGGACGGTCACAGGACCTCCGGCCGCTGTGTCGTAAACACAGCCAGCGTCCACACAGCTGCCACTGTTTCTGCTCGCGGACGCTCGACCTGTCACCTGATAGATGCAGGCTGATGTTTACACGAGGCTGAAACGCACAAGACGAGAAAACGAAGGGCAGAATCCTGATTTTTGTTTGCAGGCTGCAGTCATTCTGCTGAGCAGCTCTGTGTTTAGGATGGAACACAGTCTTTAAATGACAGAATTATTATCTTTAACACTATTTATATGTTCTTCAGTGTTTTATTTTCATTATCAGTTCATCTTAAAGTTATTTTCTTGATTTGAAAACCTCATTTACTGATTTTAATCAGTAAAAAAGTGATCGAATAAACAAACTGACCGTAAAGGACAACACAATTTCATACTGGCGGACCCTGCCACCTTTTTCTAGCTTCAAACAGTGTTCTTGGGATCTTATCTTCTGCTGAGAACAGCTTGTTTATTCTGTTATTACTTTTATTACCTCATTAATATTGTAAACATTTGAAAGAAATTACACAGTGCCCCTTTCAGACGTCACTTTTACAACACCTGAAGCATCTTCGTTGGGGCTTTTCCACCAACATGGAACTGGTTCTTTTGCGATTTGATAACAATTTGATGTGTTCCAGTGATCCTGTCGGTAACCAACGACTTTCTCCATCTCCCTCTCTTCCTCTCTGTCTCTTCTCTTCCTCCTCCTCCTCCTCCTCCTCAGATGCAGACTATAAAGTGTGTGGTGGTGGGTGATGGTGCTGTGGGTAAAACTTGCCTCCTCATCTCGTACACCACCAACAAGTTTCCCTCCGAATACGTCCCCACGGTGAGTAACTGTGACAACACAAACACTTCTTCGCTGTTTGACTTTCTCTTTCCTGTCACACAGGAAGTGGCACCTCTCGTTTATAGTCTGTTTGGACTGAGCTGAAATGAAAAGACCGTGTCGTTTATACGAGCAGCGATCTGTCACCAAAGGCCTTTACAGTAAATCAGAGGAGAAAAATACAGTCATTCCTCTTCAATGACGGATTATAACTGAAGTTCCAGGTGTGCTAACTTTTGGTTTAACCTTCAACTAAAATGTCTGAGACAGTCTGGTTGAGCTGTTCTCTTAGTTACAACCTGTTTACAGTAAACACGACGCTGTCATCGCTCTCATTGCAAAAACACCAAACAATTGTGCAATAAGCTTGAATTTCTCAAAGAGAAAGTGTTGCAACAAGTTGAATGAGACGATTGATCCCATTCTCATGTCTGCACGCTGACTGTAAGCTGCAAGATGGTTAGCTTAGCTTAGCATCAAGGCTGTAAACAGGTGAAACAGCTAGCCTGGCTCTGTCTAAAGGTCTGTCCAATGACGAACTGTTCCTTTAATGTTATATATTGTGAGACGGTGGGGCTCAGAGGGAATCAAACACACAACCTGCCACTGTTACCGACATGTTTGTGAAACGAGTCGAGCAGTCTGGAAAACAGACGTCGTTGTTTGTTTGTTGGTGATGACGAAGACTCAAATTATCTGGTGCCTGCTGCTTGGGCTGATTCTCAGGATTGCAGCCTTTTGTCTGTGTGTGTGTGTGTGTGTGTGTGTGTGTGTGTGTGTGTGTGTGTGTGTGTGTGGAACAGATATATATACTGTGTGTGTGTGTTGCTGCTTATGTTCTCGTCCCTGCAGGTGAGAGACTTAGAGCCTCTCTCGAGTCCGTCTCCTGCACTTCCTGTTTGATCGGTCGCTGTTTCGAAGTGTTGTGTCACGCTGAAGCAGCACGACGTCGACGTTTCCTCGCAGGTTCTGCTGCGTGACATAAAATGTGATGCGGACCATCAGCTCGACTCGACGATCCTGCACACTCTGGACTTTTTTTCGGGCGGGTTTGTGACAGTCAGGAAACAGCTGACTGACGGCTGACTGGCATACCTTTTTAAAAAAGTGCCTAATTGATGGGCAGCTTCGCCGGCTGCTGACGGCAGTTTGATGAGTAATTCTCTCCTGTTTTCTACCGGTACTCTGTGTCCGTCCGTCACTCGTCAGCACAGTTTGATCAGAGCGTTGCAGAACCAACAGTGCTGACTCAACTCGATCATCCTCTTCCTGTCTGACTGTGTGTCGCTCACACCTCCCTCCCCCTGCCTCCATATTTAACCATTTACTATGAAATTATCAGCACTATCTCCCTTTTTCTAACGTCTAGATATTCATTAGATCACCTACGATTGTGCGACGATTTCTTTTACAGAATTTACTAGAAAACTTAGAGATAAAGTAAACAGATGGGAACATCATTTGGCTGATTCACGGCAAGTACAGTTACGTAAAAGTCATAATAAAGTGTTGTGTACCTAACCCTGAATTTAGTATCACCCTGGTCTGTGGGATTTATGAATTTCATTTTGGATTATTGCAGAAAATAATCTCTGTGTCAAACACAAGTTTATGACACTGACACATTTTGTTCGTCAAGATAATCTTCACAAATGAACTCAACTTTTTGTGATTTTCAAATCGTAAATTAAATCTCTCACCGCCACTAAGAGTCTTAATACACAGTTACTATCCAGGTTTTCTATAAACTGATCGATGTACAAGTTGTAAAGTCAGAGTGAGAATAGTGTTTAACTAAAGTCGGCCTGTAAAGACGGACGAGTGAATAGATGAGTCTCCGTGTTCGATGTGAGGACGTTTAACGTCCCCGACAACCTCTGTAGTCTCATTTAGACGCTCGTTAGCAACCGCTAACTGTTTTTAAGACACTGAAGAGCTTCATGATTAAACTGTGGAACAAAACGTGTAAATATCTTCAGCACTTTATTTCAGACATTTGACTGAAACCAGTTAACTTATTTCCAGGTTTATGAATTTCATTTTGGATTATTGCAGAAAATAGTCTCTTTGTCAAACACAAGTTTATGATACTGACACATTTTGTTCGTCTTCACAGATGAACACAACTTTTTGTGATTTTCGAATCGTAAATTAAATCTCTCATGTTAGACTACAAACAGACGACTTCAACTTACCACTAAGAGTCTTAATACACAGTTACTATACAGGTTTTCTATAAACTGATCGATGTACAAGTTGTAAAGTCAGTCTGTTAAGACGGACGAGTGAATAGATGAGTGTCCGTGTTCGATGTGAGGACCTTTAATGTCCCGACAACCTCTGTAGTCTCATTTAGACACTTGTTAGCAACCGCTAACTGTTTATAAGACACATGAAGAGCTTCATGATTAAACTGTGGGACGTTTAATGATTTATTTTATCTCGTAGAACAAAATGTGTAAATATCTTCAGCACTTTATTTCAGACACCAGTTAACTGATTTCCAGGTTTTAGGATTAGAGATCGTGCAGTCGTGTTTCCTTGTCTTTGTCTTGGTCGTTGTCTCGTTGGTGTGGATTCGTCACCTGCTCTCCTTGTGAGTCGTGTCATAAGGCTTCGATCATTTGACCGGGCCGCGTGTCCATTCACACTTTCATATTCAGTCTGAAACATCCACTTCAGCTTCTGCAGATGTATAACAGCGAACATGCACGAACTTCCTGTTTAATCTTTCTTGTGTTGTGTGTCGAGCATTTTCCTGTCAGTCAGCTGAAAATCACCACAATAAGAAATCAGGAGAGAGGAAGTCTCCTGCAGGAAGTTATCTCTGCAGACAGACGTCGCCTCGCTTTAATGTCACATCTGGAACTTTTAATCTGCAGCGTCTGTGTCACACGAGTCATTTCAGGCTGAATACAACACATCTTAACGCAGCGTGTGTTGCACAATGACTGAGCAGAATGTAAATCAGTAATGCAGATCGGTTCATTTAGTGTTTATACGGAATGACACGAGCACAAACTGACCACTTCTTCTTCATCCGGCCGCAGCTCTTTTCCACCGTCACCGCTGTGCTGGGATCAGTCTGTTTCCAGCAGCTTCTGCAGGCTGAGCTCCGTCCAAACGCATCAGCGTCACAAACCTGCATATGCTTTCGTCTGTGTGTGTGTGTGTGTGTGTGTGTGTGTGTGTGGTTTGTGTTTTATTGAAGTATTTCAGTCTGTCTCCACGGCTCGGCTTCAGCTGTGCCTCAACGTATCACACTTTGTTTCAGTCTCGACTTGATTTGACGAGTACGACTTCCTGTGTGTGTGTGTGTGTGTGTGTGTGTGTGTGTGTGTGTGTGTGTGTGTGTGTGTGTGTGTGTGTGTGTTGCATCCTCAACTGCTTTCTGTCTCTCAGTTCTAGAAAAACAAAACAAGTTAAAAACAGTTAAGCTGCTTGTTTCTTGTCTCTCTCATTTTTACCAAAGCGAGCACAGATTTGATGCTTTTAATATTCGAGCGTTTGATTCCCGGCGCCACAGACACTTTTCAGTCGGTACCAACACAGTATTCCAGCGGGAGGCATCACACGATGAGCACTTCCAGCCGCCTGCTGCGAGCCTGCCTGGTTTAATATAGACTAAACAGACGCGGGAGTAAACCCAGCTTGAGTCCGTGTTTGTGCTACTCGCTGTAGCTTCCTCCGCTACAGGCTACATCCTCCAGTTTAACTGGAAACCTGTCTTTGCATACGGAGCGTCATTAAAAAACCAAACCATGTCTGCAGGCTACAGCCGACCGCAGCAGGCCGACGTGTCGAGGCCGCGCTGTGTGTTCAAGCAGGCACGGCGACTATAAAACACTCCCTGCTCCGGCTCGCTGCCGCCGTCGCAGAGCGGCGTTAGCAGGCGTGTTGGGGCCACGCGGCTCGTTGTTGTACAAGCCTGAAGGTACGAGAGTGATGAAACGAGAGCGTGTGTTCACCTGAACGGCAACAAAACAAACCCATCTGCACCCGTGTCTCCTGCTGGAGAAAGGTTATGTCACCTACCTCCACATGCAACTTGGATTATATAACAGCGAAGCAACACAGATTTGAGAGTTTGACAGTTGCTACGGAGACGGCGCGGTCAATAAGACGTGATCAGACTACACCTACACGGACCTGAAGACGTGTCCCGGCTCCGGACCTCTGACTCGCTGCCCACGACTCAGAGAAGGTCTGATGTTGTGCTCCGAAACCGATCACATAATCAGAGCTCTGAGGATTACGATGATGTGTCATCGCGCCGAATGTAGTAACTGAGAAATGTCAACAAACATGGCAACACGGGTGGATGAGATCAGTACAGCTTAAATCGATTGATTACTAACCCAAAAGACTCTTCATTTATTGTAAGAAATGACAAAGAAAAGCAGCAAAATCCTCACATTTAAAAAGCTGGAACCAACAAATGTTTGACATTTTTGGCTTGAAAAACGATTTAATCGATTGTCAGCTGTTGTTGGAGCTCTGTTGTATCAGTCGTCAACAATAGCAGAGTCTGGCAAACGTAAACTCAGTGCTAACAGACTCAGAAATCACAAAGAAAAGCAGCAAAATCCTCACATTTGTGCAGTACAGTATGCAGGAACTCGGCCTTTTCTTCTTTATAGTCTGTACAGTGAACGACATCCTCTGTCCTCAATTTTAATGAGGAAAAACTTTTTATGTGGAAAAAAAAGATGGAAGAAACCTCAGGAGGAGAGGAGGGATCCCTCTCCCAGGAAGGACAGACACGAAATAGATGTCACGTGTACAGAAGAGAACAAAATCACAGTTTACAAATGTCAGACCGGACAAGATAATTAGCAAAAAAGAATGTAAAAAGACTTAAATTTGACAGATTTACAGATATAGAGGGATAGTAAAACTCTTCAGTCCTGAAACACTCAGTTAAACGTCAGTTAAATTAACTGATTGTGATGCTGAGCAGGAGCGGTGACACTTTCCAACACACCTGAATTTGAATTACTTGGATGTGTGAATATCTTCCATGACAAGTATTACTTGCTGTACACTAGACAAGTTACCTGCCCCAAGCTAACTTGAACACAGCATCTGGCTGAATGAATCCAGTAAAAGGAAATTATTACAAGGCTTCCAAAGAGGCAGATTTGATTGGAAACTTTTTAGTGTTTAACAGAAATAATTTAAGATCTGAAAAGTTTGAGTTGCTTTAACAGAGTCGAAGGCAGTTGAAGGTTTCGGTCGAGGTCTATATTTTTATTCAGTGTCTTCATCTTGTGTGGCAGGATGGACAAACATTTTTCTCTCGGAGGGCCAAAACTTAAACTTCATGGTGTGTAACGGACCAAAAGCTTGCACCTATTGTCGTATTGTTAAGATGTTAAATGTTTCTAGGATGTCACGTTCCCTTAATTGATTGACTGTGTCCGACTGTACTCATTTAAAGAGCGCTGACCTCACTTAAAGTTTAATGGCATAAACAGCGATTTATATCATAATTCTTTAGAAGTGAAACATCTGAAAGAAAAGAAACCTCTGGTGGGACAACTTCTCCTTCTTGTAGTTCGTGGAGGTTCTTGTTTTTTGGGTTGTAAAGAGCCGAGTCAAGCTGTCGACTGTTGATGAAAATGCTGCACAAACGTCGAGATGTTTTGTGAATGTGTAATCAACACATTGCTGTAAGCAGATTACTGCCGTGCGTCAAAGTATTTGTGTGCCGTTGAACTTAACAACCAGCTTCTCCGACGCTTCATGTCCCTTCTTGTTCGAGCCCTCCAACCTCCGACATGTGCAGGGTGGAAAAAAAACAAAACAAGACACGTGCCAAATTTAACGAATCACGCCCTCCTCCGCTCAGCGAGAGACAACATCGCCCTCAGATCACTGCGAGGCCTGAAATGATGTGAAACCTTTTATTTTGTTCTGGTGCGACTTTCAGGGGACATTTTTAGACTCAGATTGGAAACTGAAGACGTTTCTGTCTGGTTGTCACTTCTTCTTGGTTGCAGAAAGTGTTTTGGGTTTTGCAGGCCAGAGAATGTGCGTCGTTAAAGCGTGTGTCTCTCGTCGGGAGACGCTCACCGGCCTCGTAAAAAAGACGAGTTTAACACTTCCTGTTTTGCTTTAAAGAATGTCTGAGATCATTTGTCCTTCTGACGATTCTGACTTCCTATTTTCCACCTTCCTCTGTGCTCCCTCTCCGTCTCCCCTCTCTCCTCACCTTCTCTCAGGTTTTTGATAACTATGCAGTGACAGTGATGATCGGCGGGGAGCCGTACACTCTGGGACTCTTTGACACAGCAGGTAAAAATAGTCTGCACGTTGTCTTTTAAGTGCTTTGTAGTTCTTGGAGCAGCGGATGAGAGAATCTTTCAGAGAACAACTGTGGCTTTATTTTAGCTTTACCTTTTGACATTGTGCAGATAATGTTTGTTGTTTCCTGTCAGTCACAGTGTTTGTGTGTCTCCCCCTGCAGGTCAGGAGGACTACGACAGGCTGCGACCCCTCAGCTACCCTCAGACCGACGTCTTCCTCGTCTGTTTCTCCGTCGTATCGCCTTCTTCTTTTGAGAACGTCAGAGAGAAGGTGAGTTCAGGGTTTCCAGCTACAACAATTAAGAGATTTATTGGTCATTGTCAACGATTAAATTGATTCCCAACTGTTTCTATAATCGTCTAATCAGTTTGAGTATTTGAGTAAGAAAGCTAAAGTCAAAATTCTCTGATTCCAGCTTCTTAAATGTGAAAACTTCCAAGATTGTGATTTTGATTTGTGAGGATTTATTTAAGTATTACTGACATAAACAACAGTCAAATGGGGAGTGATCCTCCTCAAACAAATGTGAAAACACGCAACCAACACTGTGTGTCAGAACCCGTTTTTATTCTGGGCAGTAAGCCACCAATCTGCCGTCCTTTTGGTGGCTCGCTCCGCGGATTTAGACAGAAGGCGCCAAACTGGTGGTCTGTTTTGTTCCTCCAGTTTTGCCCCTCGGAGGGTAACGTTACACTTATTTGCGCCTCCATTGCTGTAAATCCGAGGCGGCAATGTGGTGGCAAATGCTGAGATGGGCGGAGGTGTGGATGACGTGCACTGCTGCGCACCCACAGCCGGGAGTTTTAAAACCAGGAAACAGCTGATCACAGCAGTCAGTTCGTCACTTCATCCACCAAGATGAGCAGCTGGAAAGCCGCTGAGATCCGGGAGATGCTAGCGTCTCCTCGCTCTCTGTAGCTGTCTCGGTTGTCCGCTTGTTGTTGTAGCGGCGAGCTAATAGCGGTCGCTACTTTCAAATTAAAAGCCCCCCACTAAGAACCCAGTTCTAAACTCCGATGGGGTGCAATGTAAAGCTCTTATTTTGAAGAAAAATTGCGAAAAATGTCCCATAAGGAATGAATGGGACGGGGTCAAAAAAGTCGCAAAATCATCAACGTTTTTCAAACATCTCCTGCTCTGGCAGACTTTGACCTAGAGACACCATTCAAACTTTAAAATGTAGGCACAAGTCTCATCTATTTGAGTTGTATTTGAACTTTCTTTCTACGATGTTTAGTTTTTGAACGGTGACCCTTAATTGATCGTGAGTGATTTCGAAAAAATTCAGGATTTTCAATGAGTGTGTATTGCGGAATGTTCGCGCAGCACCAACTGGCAGAGTGGGGGAGCCTGAAAAAAACTCTCCGAAAATGTTTCTTTAGATGACGATCCTAGCCACAGATTTCACACTACAACAGTGATATTTTCCAAGAACGTAGCCACACTTGTCTTCTGTCTGGCAACGTGTCCACTTTATCGGGAGGATGTACGGTTTTTGAATTATCTGCGTCTAACCGACACAAACTCCAGCAACTGCCCCATAAGCCCCAATGTTAAACGGGAAGAGGATTTTGGGAGAAAAGCAGAAACTGCCCTGCTTCTCTTCACGCCCAACTTCCTGCTTCACGTCACGTCACATGTTGACGCCTACCAGAGGAGGAAAAGTGGAGGCTGTTTGGAAAAGGAGGAATATTACACCTCCCTTTTAGACAGACAAGGAGGCACATTGCAGCCTTTACCTTGCTGCACATGTGCCACCTTTTCTATCTAAAAGTGGCTAGAGAAACTTATTTTTACTCAACAAAAGTGGATTTAACTGTGACTCTCAGCTGATCAGGTGTTTCTTCCACGCTCCTCACTCTTCTCTCGGCTGTGTTTCTTCGCAGTGGGTGCCGGAGATCACACACCACTGCCCGCGGACGCCCTTCCTGCTGGTCGGGACTCAGGTGGATCTGAGAGACGACAGCAACACTCTGGAGAAACTGGCCAAGAACAAACAGCGAGCCCTGACCTGCGAGAGCGGCGAGAAGCTGGCCCGGGAGCTCAAGGCCGTCAAATACGTGGAGTGTTCAGCTCTGACGCAGGTACGTGCACGGCTTCAACACAATTATGACACTTTTGTGAAATAAATTAGCAGATAAGTCGGATTTTGGAGGCTTGTTTTTACACGTCCAGATGTGGCTAACGAAGGACACCAGAGGACGGTGATTAATCATCATATCTTACATTTGCTTTGTTGGGATAAACAGGAAGTGACCTGATTCTTCTGTTTTTTTTAATTAATTTGGAAAAGGATTCTGAAAAATGACTCGGTTTGCTAAAATGAGCTCAGGACATGTGAGGAATAAATGAACAAACACAAAGTATGTAAGCAGGACATGATAACATCTTAATATCACAAATGTTTTGAGCTAAAATGTGAGGATTTGCTGATTTTCTTTGTCTGTACATCGTAGTGAATTTAATATATTTTGGGTTTTGAGCTGTTCGGACTCGGACTCTGGTTTCTGTTTTGTTGACCGGACGAAATTGAAATTGTGCTGAAATGTCTAGAGATGCGTCGATCAACTCTGCCGTCATTCAGACAGAGACGAGGACGTTTCTCGAGTTGACGACAGGATGTGTTGTGATCTGCTGCGACAGTAAAAACATGGTAGCCGAGGGTTACGTACTGAGCGTTTACTCTGAACCAGAGCAGCAAACTTTATATCCTGCTCACATGTCAATTGGAGCAAATCACAGACGGACTCCTTCCATGTTTACCTTTCACAGTCCCGGATACACCAGTCAACACTGCCAGAATGTGTTAGTCAGGGTTTTATTACAGACCTACAATAGACTTTTCCGTTGAAAGGTTACCAGGCTGCTGTCGCACACAATAGTTGGATGTAAAAGGAGCTTCAGCGGAGTACTGACGCTGAGAACGACGTGCTGAAGGAAGCTTGAGTTGCTGGGAGTAAAAGTTCTGGGTTCTCTGGGTGGAAACAGCTGTAGAGTTAAAGGGATATTCCGGTGTAAGTTTAATCCATGGTCTAACACACCGTGACACCCAGTAAGACTCCCCCTCGAGAGGTCACGTTAGCTGACCGCTAGCTTAGCTAGTTTTAGCAACCTCAGAAAAGACCGCACGATAACAATACACTGCAGCTTATGCCTCCATTTAGAAACCGCAGCTGAAGGATGAAAATGTCTGATTATTACTCCATGGAACGCTCAGTTCTTATTATCGAGAGCTGACAGGGAAAATAACGGAAGTAATGGAGTAATAATCAGACATTTTCATCCTTGAGCTGCAGAAATCTACTGCACTCGGTAATCGACTCGTCAGGGCTTCCCCACACAGGCAGGCTGCTGGAGGAGAGGGTGAGTTGTGCTGTGTTTTTAATACAAATCCAGCAAAGCTAGCAGATGTTTGATGCTTCGTACTGTGTGCTGGGACTGTACATGTACTGTTGCTGAAGTTTGCTGCTGTTCTCACCATTAATTGTGGCTTTTTGATGGCGGTTTCTAGTTGGAGACATAAGCTGCAGTGTGTTGTTATCGTGCCGTCTTTTCTGAGGTTGCTAAAACTAGCTAAGCTAGCGGTCAGCTAACTTGACCTCTCGAGGGGGAGTCTTACTCGGTGTCACGGTGTGTTAGACCATGGATTAAACTTACACCGGAATATCCCTTTAAGAGTTATAATTGTACTTGACACAAAACCTGTGCAGCCAGGAACGGCACAGTTGCATTCTGACACATCTGCTCCTTTTATACTTCATTTTATCATCTCGTCATGGAGGCGTGTGACAATCAGCGGCAGAATGACACCATGTCTGCAGTCGAAGAAGACTCTCCTCTCTTATTGTTCCTGCTCAGTTTGTTTTTGTTTACCTCGCTGAGCAAACACAGCGGCTGAGATGGAAACTCACGCGTCGTTTCTCTCTTTGTGTCTCTTTTCTCAGAGAGGACTGAAGAACGTGTTTGACGAGGCCATCCTGGCCGCTCTGGAGCCTCCAGACAACAAACCCAAGAAGCGCTGCGTCCTGCTATAGACGCCACGAGAGGAAGAGGAGGTGGACGGGAAGAGAGGGCGGGAGTACTGGGAGGAGGAGGAGGGGAGGGAGGGTGTGAAGGTGGACGAGTTAGACACATGTTGAAACAGTGCCTTCAGCCGTAGAGACCTAACGTGGGTGTGGTGTTGGAACAGACGGGCTTTATTTTCATCATAGATACATGTCGATATAATCTGACTAACACGTGTTGAACAACACTCCTCGTTAAACTGTGGGAGGAGGCGGGTGGAGCGATGGTGGACGGACTCACAGAATAGTTTGAATCTTTCTTGCGTTTGAAAAAACAAAGTCCAGTCCAGAAAACTGATGCAATATTAATGACGTTAGCCAAATTCCTGCAGCTAAATTAAAAGACACAGACGTAAACGCGACCCGGTTTGATGAGCAACACTCCCCGCAGCTCCGAGGTTCATCTGGAGTTCAGCAGCCGTGTTTACTCGAGGATTTGGTGACTGTAACCGGACTTCATCCGCACCAGCGGAAAGATTCAGATGACTCGCAGCGGAACTGGCAAATTTAGAGTTTCAGCAGAGCTTAGCTGACCTTTGTTTTGCGGTCGAACAGGAATACAAACACACACGTACAGGCAGTAGTTTAAAGGGACAGTTCACCCCGAAATCAAGAACACATATTATCTTACCTGTCGTCTTTTTTAATCCATCCAGATTGTTTTGGTGTGAGTTGCAGAGTTTGGGAGACGTCAGCTGCCTTCTCTCGAATATGAAACTAGATGACGCTTTGAAAACTCAACTCAGCAACGTCTCTTTCCAGAAACCACAACCCGGTTTCTCAAGATGATCCACAGACCTCGTGGTGCGAAGTTTCATGTGGGAACTATTTTCTTTTCTGCTGAACCGGATCACTGCACGGAAGAAATCCTGCAACGTCCTGAGGAATGTTCTCATGTTCTTCGTTAGCTAGCCTCAAAGCTGCATTATGTCGAGGAACCAGGTTGTGATTTCTGGAAAGAGACATTAAAGAGAAGTCCGACATCTCCAAAACTCTGCGACTCACACCAAAACAATCTTGATGAATAAACAGCACTACAGTTAGGAGTGTTTTTGATTTGGGGTCCCTTTTTAATAATGCTCACAAATAAATAATTCAACCTTCTGTTTGGATCATAAATGGGTGATTGTGCATAAACGACACGGAGGAATCGCCAGATTTGGACGTAATACAACATTTCATTGTTATTCTATCTTCGCTAAAGTCCTTTTCTCTGCAGTCGCGCTGCTCTTTTCCTTTTCTGGACGACACAAACGCTCAGACTCTGCTGTCTTATCATCAATAAATCAATACTACATTCATTCTGAGGCGATAACACGCTGGTATCAAACTAACGGACTGTCTGGGTTTATGGCTCCGACCGAACTGCCTTGTTACGCTGAGTATTGAAAAATGTCTCGTCGTTCGATACCAGATTTCAGTATCTAAGGAGTCGATCGCATCACCGTCAGTGAGCCAGTAAGCAGCAGAAACACTAGGTTTCACCCGGAGACGGGCCTCGACACGCGTATGTGGAATGTAATCTTTTGTTAAAACGTATTTCATAAAATTGGTATCGTTCAGGAACCGATGTCGAAGTCAAGACGAGCGGTGTCGGAATAATTTCAACGATATCCAGCTGCAGACGAGCTGAGGCCGTCAGATTATCTGCTGACGAAGACGAGTGAAACTTTTCTCCAAAAATAGAAGAAGTAAACATTGAAATTGAAAGTTAAGCTCTCAGTTAAAAGGACACTGATTGAAGACGCTGCTGAAACGATGTTTAAAGTGGCTTCATGTTGCATCCTTTTGAACACAAAAACCTTCAGACGCCTTAATTTCTCTGCAGCATCGACGCTCGACTTCACCTCACCTGTTAAACGTCGTGTGTGTTGAATCCAGCTGCTGCAGCAGTCGACTTTAACTGCCTTGGAATATTTCGTTTTCTTACTCGAGAACGTCGCTGCCTTATCGCTTAAAGCCCGGTCAGATCTTTGCTTGGTGAAAGGTTGTGTCCAGAGCTGTTGTGTAGAGAGTCGCGACAACGGAAGTCCAACATGGCGATCGTCACGTGCTTCATGGAGACTTCGGATAGTTAGTTCTCAGCGAGCAGTTTTGATTATTGATCCAATAATTTACAGCACAAGCGGCTCTCTACTCAACCGTCACTTCAGTTCTCAAAATACGACCGTGATGCAGAAATTACAACCCTCACTGTGAGTTTAGACATAGTCAGGCTAGCTGTATCCCCCCGTTTCCAGTCTTTATGCTAAGCTAAGCTAACCAGCCGATTGTTCCAGCTTCGTATTTTTACCCCCCCGTTGACCTTCTCAGCTCAACTCTTTCATGAAACGGTCAAGTTCCTCCACAGTCCTTCTTTCAAACACAAAGCTAAATGTAAAATCAGACAAACACTGATATCCGTGTGGACTAAACCGTTTATCAAACCGAGCAAACATTTCACACACGACCTCCTCGTACTGTCCTCGTACTGTCCTCTCCTGCGTCTCCTCCGGTCCTGACTGGAACCTCAAGTGCTCGACGGTGTGTTAGCACCTCCTGGAGGCCTTAAAGGGGAATGCCGCTCAGTTTAAAGGTTCATTTGTGTCGTCGCTGTGGCCGGCAGCAGATTCATTAAAGTCTCAACTGAACCCCGGACATCTGACCGATGATGTCATCAGTTATACTGTTAGATTTCTTGAAAACAAAAAGAAAATCATAACTTCCCTCTTCTTTTTCCTAAATTATCTGTAAATGATCCCTAAACTGGTTCTCTGAGGACGAGTTTCACTGTTTAATGATGATAAATCATAATTGTGTGTAATATATTAGTTTCTGAGTCTTTAATACTGATGTTGGACGGCAGGAGGAACACTTTAAATCATTAAACTGAAGGTATTCCCCGTTAAAATTAACTAAAATTCCACTTTGCTTTTTTTTTTCCCTCTCCAGTGTTTTTGGAGATTACAGTTTCCTCTCATAATGTATGGATGATTACAAGTATTATATATATTTTCTTTGCTCCCATATTGTTTCCTGGGGAACATTTATTTTAGCAGATTTTGTTTTTGGACACTTGAGTTTTTATTTTTATTTTCTTTTTAGATATTTGTACTATTACTTGACGGTTGAGTGCCAACGGTTTGAGAGCGAGTCGGCCTCGCTCGGCCGGCTCCGACTAACTCTTACGATCCTCGTGATAAGCTTCTAGTGGCAGAAACAAAACAACAACGACGACATGATAACAGCTGGAGCAATAAATACAGATGTGGAGAACTGCTCTGTATCAGAAGATGAATGTTGGAACTGGTGGGTGTTTGGAAAATAATAAAAACAGTACTTGAATGTTGTTTCACTTTGACTTGATTTTATTTTTATTCCTTCGCTCTGAGGCACTTTTTTCTCGTCCCTCCTCCCGTTACTCTTTATCCTGAATAAAGTCGCTTTGTCTTGGAAATAAAATGCATAAAATAATAAAAGGACAATAAAAATGTAAAACTATCCTGTGATTTATGAGAAAAATCTTCAGATTCAGGGAAATTTAGCATTTTCAATACGCACTTTCCACAGCAGTCGACTGGAAAAATATTCTAGATGTGAGATTTTAAAAATACATTTTCAAACTTTCGACGTCAAAATTAAAAAGAGATTATTATGAAAATTAATAGATTGGTGGATAGGATTTGTCAAAATTACCTTTTATTTAATGGATATATTGAATTTGGAGCTTTATGAAACACAGAACATAAGATTTAACATCAAATAAAAGGGCAATATGGAAGATAAGGCCACAATTTTAGTCACAGCATTGACTTTATGTCAAAGATGTCGGCTCAGGGATGTAAAAGCTTTGAGTTGAACACTTAAAAATACACAAACCTCACGAAATACCAAGAAAGAAACACATTTCTTCCTCACTAAACAACAGAAATACAACCACACACCACCTGAATTCAAGTTTCGTGAAACACACGTCACTCAAACTCGACATAAACTGAATAAAACTCATCAGAACAGTCTTGGTTTGTGTCGAACGAACCTAAAGAAACTAAAAAAAATATAGCAAGCATGCAAGATAAAATCTCCTGTTGTTTCATCCCTAATTGTGTATTTAAATTATAAATATTTTAAGTAGTTGCTAATTTCACAAGTTGATTTCTACTCCAGATATTAAAGACGTCACAAAATTAATAATAAAACAAAATAAATAAATCTCAGAAGCTTCCATATTTTATTTTGAAAGGGTAAATCCTTCTGTCTGATTGGCTGGTGTCTTAATCTTTTCCTTCAGTATCGCACATTTTTATTAAAAGTTGGGTTTTTAGAACATTTTATATTATAATTCTTTGAAGTCCTGGAGACGATAAATTAATTTTAAAAAATAATCTTTCAGTATTTAAAAACATAACGAAACAGAAATATTATTTTGCACATTTAAAAACCTTTTTTTTTTAAAAAATTAAAGCTCCTTTAATGGCACCGTACACGTGTAATCTAACTACGTTTGCATCATAAGAATAAATACACTATAATAATTATTAAATTTAAAGTTTATTTGTATTCCAGCGGCACATTTCGGACTCCGTACTCGCTCTGCTGTCTGCAGACATGCTCACGTAGCTGCAGTTCCTCCCGGCGGACACTAGGGGGAGCCGGTCTCCTGGTTTTCAGAGGGCCTCGGTGAAAACAGTGTATGTAAATGACCCGGGTTCATTTTGATTGGCAGACTAAAATGGATCCTCCAGACCGACGTGTCATGGAGGCTCGGAGCCGCTCGGTCCTTTTGTCTGACTGACGGCAGCGAGACGCAACAAAGGAAGCCGTTCACTCCCATCATCCTCTCTGCTCCTCTGCTCCTCCTCGCCGTGAAGCCTTCAGTCCTCTCAGACGAGGTCTTCACTCAAATACTTGGGCCGTTTCACAACACACTGTAACCACAGAGAAGATATTGTGAGCAGGGAGGGATCCTGATTGCAACATGTTCACTGGCTTCTTATTTTAACTGTGTGTTTGACACTGAAGTCTGTCGAAACCCAAACAGCCGGGTCACCTGCAGGTCCTGGTTCTGATACACAACACAGAAACCTTATAACAGGTCGACTTTAATACACAATAGCAGTCAGATGTTGTGTTTGTTCAACTCGGGGCCTTAAACAGGATATTTCCCCCCATTAAAACCTCATCTGTGGAAAATAAACACTTAATTTATTCATTTATCTGTCTATCCTGCCAGGTGTGCAGTTCTGTTAAAACGCACCAAACCCCATTCATTTTATAGTCAATTTTAGTTTTTAAACATAAAACATATCGTATCTTTAGTTTCATCAAATTGCCCCAAATTAAATGGTAGAAAAAGATCTTGAGCTTGATGAGAGTTAACTTCGTCTTTAGGTTTCAGGCTGATTTAGGTTGTTTTTTTGTCTTGTCTTGTTTGTTTTTATATTAAATGTTGTTACATCAGCACATCCACGACTCAGAAGGTCTCATGAACGATCTCTAAAAGCTGTTTCGGGTCTAAATCCCGTTTAGTAAGATTATTTTTCTTATTTCCAGTCATCTATTGACTTCCATTCATTTGCTTCATGGCTTAAAACTCGATTATCAGACTCTGGGAACTTATTGTGTAACATTAAAAGTCAAAACGTGACCTTTTTAATGATGATTTTAAAGATACTTCTACCATTTCATGCACCTTTAGATGAATGTATTGAACTTTTTACTGATTTTCATTGTTGTTCGACAGTTAGTGCCACTCAAGATGAAATATTTTCCCCCGAAATATGTGATTTTAGAAAATAAAATGCATTAATATTGATTAAATCCAACATTATTACAAATAGTTGGAATTCAACCAGTGTTGTAACAAAGTACCAAATAGTCCAAAAGTCTTTACTTTGGTAAAATATAGAAGTCTTAAAGTATCTGATATTAAATGTACTTCAGTATCAAAAGTAACAGTAAAACTACACATATATTTACGTACATGTACTACATGAGTCAACTGATTACCAGATCTCATATTCTGATTACCAGAATTAGAAATAAATATCCGATTGACCATAAAATACTTGAAACATGAGCTGCTTTCACCTTCATACTGCAGGTAATCTGCAGAGTAACTAGTAACTAAAGTAATCAAACTGTAGTGGACTCAAAAGTGATATCTTCACGTGTCAGGAACAGCTGAATCAGCGTTATAAGAACATTTCTCTGATAAACATTTGTACTTTTTCTAAAGATAAATGTTCAACTTGTAATCGAGTATTTGTCATCGTGGTATCGGTACTTTTTCCTTCAGTAAATATTGCTTTTACTTCGTGTTACACATCAAAACGTCCTCTGAGTTGAGTTATTCGTGACTGTGTGATGAGATTAAAAACTAAATGAATGTTTTCCACCTCAGCTGTGATCAGATCACATGAGAAGAAATTAGAAACTGATTAAGATTTAAATTGTTTTTTCATTTTATCAACATTTCATAACTTTTCTAATGAAGTTTTCTGTTTTTAATCCATCAGGTGAAACTTCCTGACGTCCGCGCTCACCTGACGAGCAGGTAAATAGCAGTGAGCTGGAGCTGACTGGGGATCAGTTTCAGCCTGACGTTGTGTGACCTGATGAATCAGTGCCAGCTCCTTGTGTTTACGCGGCGGCCATCTTGTCTGGCTGCTGATTCAGCCCCTGACACTTTGACTGCTGTCTGTCCCAACACGCCTCGCCGCTGCCGCGCGCTGGTGCGGCTGCTGAATATTATTGGATGTCCATCTGACCTCATTATAAGTGCGTTGCCACTGGCAACCAGCTTGGAGAAGAAGGAGGGGAGGGAGGGAGGAGGGGGGTGACAAGAGAACAGTTGCATCATGGGATAGAAACCTGACCTCTCTCTTTTTTTCCTTCCCTTTTTTTTTTCTCCTCCTCGTCGCTCCGAGGACGCACACGTGCACTAATGCACATGTGTACACGTGCACACACACACGCAGCACACGCACACACACGCACAGTTCGCCTCAGCAGACACACACATGAAGAGACGAGCAGAGGCAGGACGACAACAACACGTCTGTTTACTGCTGGATGTAAAGAACAACAACACACACACAGACTCACACACTGAACACTGTGTCTGTGTGTGTGTGTGTGTGTGTGTGTGTGTGTGTGTGTGTCAGTGTTTGTGTGTCTTTACATGTCTGTTCCTGTTGATTTAAAGTTTATCTGAAACTGAGTTTTACTTTAGCGAGAGTTTAGTTTACTGTTTGTTGTGATGTTAGCTTCACGAGCGGCGGCTAATCCTCCTGATTAAACTACAAACACTGATTGCACACAAAAACAAACAAACAAACAAACAAACACACAAACAACAACACACAGCCGTCAGCAGCCATGAATTACATCATTAATCAAGATAACTTCAACCGTTCGCTGACAGAAGTTATAAAACCGACAAGACAAAAACAGAAAACATCAGGTGAATTTTTTTAATTGTGTGTGTCTGTGTGTGTCGGGTTTAGTGTCGTATTTTCATGTCGGATGTTGTGTGTGTATCTTGACTTGTGTGTGTTGAGATCAGATTTATGTCGTTCAGTTACGTTGTGTGTCTTTAATTTAGCATTTTCTACTTTCTGTATTTTTGTGTCCTGTGTGTTGTTTTTGTTGTCTTTCATTTTGTGTGTGTCTGTGTTGTCGTGATGACTTGTGTACAGTGTGTGTTTGACATTGTGTTGTGTGTATGATTGTGTGACGATGTGTTGAATTCAGAACAGTTGTGTGTTTATATTTGTGTTTGTGTGTATTTCTGTCTCCTACAGCGCGTGTTGTGTTTCAGTTTGTGTGTCTGTGTTTGTGTCCGTAAATAGCCAACGTAGCACACGGTGTATTTCACTTTGTGTGCGTCTGTGTTCACGTTTGTTGAGGTGTATTTTGAGTACACACCTCGTGTGTGTGTGTATTTTTGAGTTTGCACTTTTGTGTCTACGTGTTGTCTTCCTGTCTTTTGTGTCACTTGTTGTGTTTGTGCGTTAAATCTTTAGTTTGTGTCCACGAGTTTCATTTTGTGTTCGTATCTTTCACCTCATGTGCGTTTTTGAGTTTTCACTTTTGTGTCGACATGTTGTGTTTGTACCTTTTAATGTTGTGTGAGTGTGTGTGCGTGTTTTAAGTGTGTGTCTGTGTTGTCGTCATGTCTTTTGTGTTTGTACATTAAGTCTTTTTGTGTCCATTTGTTTCGTTTTGTGTTGACGTCCTTCAGCTCATGTAAGTGTGTATTTTTTGAGTTTGCACTTTTGTGTCTACATGTTGTGTTTGTGCCTTTTTGTGTGTCCTCCTCCTGTCTGTGTGTTGTCTTCATGTCTTTTGTTTCACTTTTTGTGTCCAGTTTTGTGCGTTAAATCTTTTGTTCGTGCTCCTTTTTCATTCCGTGTGTGTGTGTTGTGTTGTTATCTTTCACCTGGTGTGTGCGTTTCGAGTTTGCACTTTTGTGTCGACATAATGTGTGTGTACCTTTTATTTCGTGCATTGTGTGTGTACTTTTGTGTCTCTGTGTTGTCTTCATGTGTTTTTGTGTCCGTGCTCCTGTGTTTCATTTTGTGTTCAAACCTTTTTTTGTCTTTTGTGTCTCCGTATTGTGTTTGTGTTTTGTGTGCGTTTCTGATGCATATTTTACGTCTCCGCGTCGTCTTCACTTCTTTCATTCGTATCTTTTCTGTCACTTTCTGTTCGCGTTCGTGCTCCTTTTTAATTTTTCATGCCTCTGTTCAGTGTGTGTGTCTGTTCAGTGTGTGTGTGTGTGTGTGTGTGTGTCAGTGTGTGTGTGTGTGTGTGTGTGTTGTCTGCTCTTCTGCCTCGATGTTCTTGTACGTGAACATCGTTAATTACGGACTTTTTCGTGTGTGTGGCTGCATGAACTCCTGTGTTTTTAGTGTGTGTGTGTGTGTGTGTCTGGATGTATACCAGTTAGCCTGTAATTTTGTGTGTCTGTGTATGTTCTCTCGTGTGTGTGTGTGTGTGTGTGTGTGTGTGGGAGGTGTGTATACATGTGGGTTTGTGGAATGTTTGTGTGTAATTTTCTGCGTCCTCATTGTGCGTGTTTACTTATGTATGAGGCGACTGTAGCTGCACACACACACACAGCTGTATGAACGTGTGTGTTCATATATACAGTGAAACACACACACACACACACACACAGACACACACACGCGCGCTCACAATGCCTTCATCTCTGACATAACTGGTTACCATGCATACTGTGCGACTCCGACTATTATGGGGTGTTCTTTGTTTTGTCACGATGTGCCCTGGTATGGAATGGGAGGGGGGAGGGGAACAGGGTGTGTGTGTTAGCGTGCACGAGGCTGTGTGTGTGTGCTTGGAGGGGGGTGGGGGGGTATACGTGTGTGTGTGTGTGTGTGAGGGGGAGGTATGTGTGCTTTGGTGTGTGTGTAGGTGGGTGGTGGTGGTGGTGAGGGGGGGCAGGGAGAAGGGTGTGTGTGTCGAGCGGAGGATCGGGTGGGGGTTGGGCGTGCGTGTCTGCCGCGGACGTGCGAGCACATAATGTGTGCACGAGGGAGAGTGAGCGAGTGCACGCATGTGTGTGTTTTTTGAGAAGGTAAGAGGGTGAGATAAAATGGCGGCTGGTGTGCGTCGTGTGCGTCAGAGGCCTCAGAGGTGGAACTCAAGTTTTAGGAAACAAAATCAGTGTTTGTCTTTTTCTTCTTCTGCGACTCTTCACTCCTTTTTTACGTATTTGCTCTTCGGTTTAAATCCGAGACGGGACGATTATCACGGCGACACAAAACTTCTTCCAACACCTGAACACGTCACTTCCTGTAACTTCAGTCCGCGTTCAGTCCGTTTAAAGAGCCTGTCTGATGGTTCTGTTTGGTTCAGACTGAAGGTTTGGACCCAGATTTTAAAACCAGGAAGACAATTTTGGGGCCCGAAAATACGTCTCCGCTGATCCAACATCAAATCCTGAAAGAGAGACGAGTCATTTCGCGCGAAATGACTCGTCTCTCTTTCAGAATTTGATTAATTCGGTCCGATAACGTTTGACGAGTCCTGGAAAGATTCCTGGAAAGAGTCGTAGGTTGAACCAACTCTGAACCAGCACCAGCCCGGAGAACCTGAGAGACATTTGACTATAAATGGGACGACAATTGGGTTGAAGAAGACTTGAAACCATGACCTCATTAGGAGACTGTTTACTGAGGTGGTAAATCAAGTCAGAAGTCGGCTCATTTTCTCATAAGCTTCCATTCAATCGCAGAAAAAGAGAAACGAGTCATTTCGCAGACCGCGAAATGACTCGTTTCTCTTTCAGAATTTGATTCATTTGGTCCGACATATTTTTGTGACAGTCCAAAAAATTGCATCCACCATTTTAAAGCTGCTTCTTTCACAATGTTGGATCAAGGGAGACGTATTTTCGGGCCCCAAAATTCAAAAGTCTTCGAATCATTTCCTGGTTTTAAAATCTGGGTCCAAACCTTCAGTCTGAACCAAACAGAACCATCAGACAGGCTCTTTAAATGGACTGAACACAGACTTTCAGTCACAGACAGACCAAATGAATCAAATCCTGAAAGAGAAACGAGTCATTTCGCGGAACCGCGAAATGACTCGTTTCTCTTTCAGGATTTGATTCATTTGGTCCGATAGATGAAAACGCTTTAGCCCTCGTTCAAGATGGAAATCGTCCCGCACGATGTCGGAATCAACGAGGAAAGAAGCAGGAAGTTCGGTAAAAGTATAAAAACAAAATCAGTGTTCTTCTGCTCACATCGTCGACTCCTCACCAAACATATTTTTTAACGTATTTGCTCTTCGGTTTAAATCCGAGACGGGACGATTATCACGGCGACACAAAACTTCTTCGAAACACCTGAACACTTCCTGTAACTTCAGTCTGAGGTTAAAGTCCGCGTTCAGTCCATTTAAAGATGATTCTGTTTGGTTCAGACTGAAGGTTTGGACCCAGATTTTAAAACCAGGAAGACAATTTTGGGGCCCGAAAATACGTCTCCGCTGATCCAACATTGTGAAAGAAGCGGCTGTCATACAATATCGCACCAAATGAATCAAATTCTGAAGAGAAACGAGTCATTTGCGGCTTGCCAATTCACTTAAGCTATGAGCAAATGTAGCCTTTACCACCTCAGTAAACAGTCTCCTAATGAGGTCATGGTTTCAAGTCTTCTTCTAGCTGAACACTTCCTGTAACTTCAAAAGTCCTAGGTCAAAGTTGTTAGTTGCATTTAAAGAGCTTGTCGATGGTTTGTTTGGTTCAGACTGAAGGTTTGCACCCAGATTTTGAAAACCAGGAAATGGTTTGAGGCAATTTGGGGTCAAAGTATTGCCTCCCTGACATTAAATTTCTAAAGAAATACGAGCTCATTTTGCGGATCATGAAATTACTCGTTTCTCTTCAATCCACCCATTCTGTTGAGAACGTTGATCAAGTCCTGGAGATTTTGGAAAGAGTCTGGAGGTTGAACCAACTCTGAACCAGCATCAGCCGGAGAACTGAGACATTTGACTCTAAATGGACGCAACGCCCAAGAACTTTTCAGAACTTGATTCATTTGGTCTGTCTGTGATGAAATTGCGTCAGTCCATTAACTGTTCGTTTAAATTCAGATGAAAGTACGTATCCTATTTTTAAAACCAGGAAATGGTTCAAGACTTTTGAGTTTTGGGTCTTTAATCCCTGACATTGTGAAAGAAGCAGCTTTAAATATGCGATTTTCTCAACTGTCACAAAAATATATCGGACCAATGAATTAAATTCTGAAAGAGAAACGAGTCATTTTGGTTGGTTGTCAATTGCAATGTAAGTTATGAGAAATGAGCCTTTACCACCTCAATAGAAATATTCTAATGAGGTCATGGTTTCAAGTCTTCTTCAATCAAGTTGTCGTCCATTTAGAACCAAATGTTCCCTCAGGTTTTTGGGCTGGTGTGGGTCCAGAGTTGGTTCAACCACGACTCTTTCCAGGAATCTTTTAAAGGAAATCGAAACTGATCCAGCCAAATGAATCAAATCTGAAGAGAAACGAGTCATTTCGCTGTCCGCGAGCTCGTGACCTCACTTCTGTGGATCTGAGCTGTGAGCAGTTCAACCAGAAGGTGATTCTTCCTTCTCGGATCATCTTGGACCTCATGTGGGTCCAGTGGTTCAGTCCAAAGAGTCCAGGAAACACTGGATACTTCCCTGGTTGCAGTTTCACCTGTATATAGAGAACAGGTCCTTTTAAACCTTTTAAACCAAATGAATCAAATCCTGAAAGAGAAACGAGTCATTTCGTGGGACCGCGAAATGACTCGTTTCTCTTTCAGAATTTGATTCATTTGGTTTCTCTTTCTTTCAAACTCAACGGCGACTGGACCGTATTCCAGAAATGGTCACCTCCGGCGCCGTCCTCGGCTGCTGCACGCCGTCACCGCTCCGACAGAACTTCCCATCAGCCCACTCTGCCATTGATCCCTCCGGTGATCAGTATGTGCAGCTCTGTACGTCCTTGTACCGCGACTTTGACATATCGACGCGGCTGCAGACGCGTGATGAAGTTACAGCGACTGCGACTGAAGCTCCGATCAAGACTGGAGGTTGATTTCAGGCCATCAGAAATGTTCTGATTCTGGAGAGATCCGGTGTGATCGAGTCATCTCCGTCCGAAGAGGTCACAGCTCGTAGCTTCTACTCCTGTAATCCGGCCGTACGAGAATGATTTCATTCAAAGCGAAGGGTCGTTTTAAAGGTGAAACTGCAACCAGGGAGGTATCCAGTGTTTCCTGGACTCTTTGGACCGAACCACTGGACCCACATGAGGTCCAGGATGATCCGAGAAGGAAGAGCCACCTTCTGGTTGGACTTCTTACAGCTCAGATCCACAGAAGTGAGGTCACGAGCTCGTGGGAACCCCTACGTTTGGATCAAAACTGTCTGATTGTCTGATTGTATGTAAGCTTATGAGAAAATTAGCCCACTTCTCACTTGATTTACTTCCTCGATCGACAGTTTCCAAACGAGTTTATAGTCTCAATCTCTAGTTTCGGGTCTTCTTCAACACAGCCTCCTGTTGGTACCACCACTGATTTGTTGACTACTTGTTTAAAGAGTCGTGTTTGGCTTTACAGTCGTCGCCATCTTGTGTTTTTTATGGAACCAGGAAGTGATCATATTTGGATGAGAGGGTGGAGCTGGGGACGAAATCCTGGAAAGAGTCTTGGGTGAACCGCGAAATGACTCGTTTCTCTTTCAGGATTTGATTCATTTGGTTTAAAAGGTTTAAAAGGACCTGTTCTCTATATACAGGTGAAACTGCAACCAGGGAAGTATCCAGTGTTTCCTGGACTCTTTGGACTGAACCACTGGACCCACATGAGGTCCAAGATGATCCGAGAAGGAAGAATCACCTTCTGGTTGAACTGCTCACAGCTCAGATCGAAATGACTCGTTTCTCTTTCAGAATTTGATTCATTTGGTCCGATAACGTTTGACGAGTCCTGGAAAGATTCCTGGAAAGAGTCGTAGGTTGAACCAACTCTGAACCAGCACCAGCCCGGAGAACCTGAGGGACATTTGACTCTAAATGGGACGACAATTGCGTTGAAGAAGACTTGAAACCATGACCTCATCAGGAGACTGTTTACTGAAGGTGGTAAAGGCTCATTTTCTCATAAGCTTACATACAATCGCAGAAATGACTCGTTTCTCTTTCAGAATTTCATTAATTTGGTCTGATATATTTTTGTGACGCTCCAAAAAATTGCATCCACCGTTTTACAGCCGCTTCTTTCACGATGTTGGATCAGCGGAGACGTATTTTCGGGCCCCAAAATTGTCTTCCTGGTTTTAAAATCTGGGTCCAAACCTTCAGTCTGAACCAAACAGAACCACAGACAAGCTCTTGGGTTTTCATCTTGCGACCGAATGAATCAAATTCTGAAAGAGAAACGAGTCATTTCGCGGTTTCGCGAAATGACTCGTTTCTCTTTCAGAATTTGATTCATTTGGTCCGATAACGTTTGACGAGTCCTGGAAAGATTCCTGGAAAGAGTCGTAGGTTGAACCAACTCTGAACCAGCACCAGCCCGGAGAACCTGAGGGACATTTGACTCTAAATGGGACGACAATTTACAAAATAAACATCGTGCTGCGTTGAAGAAGACTTGAAACCATGACCTCATTAGGAGACTGTTTACTGAGGTGGTAAATCAAGTCAGAAGTAGGCTATTTTCTCATAAGCTTACATACAATCGCAGAAATGACTCGTTTCTCTTTCAGAATTTGATTCATTTGGTCCGATATATTTTTGTGACGCATCCACCGTTTTACAGACGATGTTGGATCAGGGGAGACGTATTTTCTGGCCCCAAAATTGTCAGGTCAAGTCAGAAGGAGGCTCATTTTTCTCATAAGCTTACATACAATCAGCTTCAGACCGGGACGTATTTTATACAGTCCTGATCCGAACACAGGAGTTCCCATCCGGCCCGTGACCTCACTGCACGGCCTGTGGATTTGAGTTGAGAGCGTTTTTAAAACCAGAAAGTGATTTCCCCTCCTCGGGGTTATCTCACTCGGATGATTCGTAGAAGCTCGACAGATTTCTTGTCCCCTTTTTTATCGTCGGGGTGACCTCTCCGGTTTATCTCGGGGACGCCGCATCAATCCCGTATCGACACCTGCGGCGACCTTTTATTAAGTGGATCCGGTGTCTGGATCGAGTTTGTAATAACGGAAGGACGAGGAGAGATGAAATGAACTCCCCTCTGCGGTTCACAGCGAATAAACAAGGGCTGCATCTCGTATCTATTTGTATCATCTGTGATGATCTGTACTACTGCGAGGGCGAGCGAGAGAGAGAGAGAGAGAGAGAGAGAGAGAGAGAGAGGAACTCCTGGGTTGACGAAGTGCGATGAAGACGTCACAGATAGGAAGGCTGGGTATTTTGAGCCTCTTTAAGTGGCTGCTGTTTGGAGAGACATACTGTACTCGGCACTTCAGGAACCTATAAGACAGGAAATGATGATGGCGGCGGCGGTGGTGGCGTGGAGGGAGGAGGGGGGGGCGAGAGAGAGAGAGAGGAGAGAGAGAGAGAGAGGAGTCGAATTAGCAGTGTGATTATTATGGAGTGGCAGGCCAAGAAGAAGAAAGGAGGGGGAGGAGGAGGAGGTGGTGGTGAGGGGGGGAAATGCTTATTATGGGATGTCTGTGTTGTCAGGATGGGGGGAGGGGCGGCGGCGGTGGAGGAAGGCGGAGGGGGGGAGTGTGAATATTATGGTCTGGCCTAGGCCTGTTTTTGTGTGCGGTGCACCTCCCTCCCCCCCTCGTCCACACACACACACACACACACACACGCACGCACACACAGTGTGCGTGCGTGCGTGTGTGTGTGTGTGTGTGTGTGTGTGAGCTCGACGTGCGCAGACTGTGATGTGTATCAGGGAAGTGTAGTATCTATCTTCAGGTGCAGGGTGACTCACGTACGCGCGGCGGAGGTATACGTATATCCTACGAGACCCGAGAGAGAGACGAGGCGGCACAAAGACACAAGAGGCAGAGTGGCAGCTGGGAATTCATCAGAAAAGAAAAAAAAAACTTCCCCGGCAAAGTATCCGAGCGGCACGGCGAAGCACAATACGCTCCCTGTCCCCTGTAATGTAAATTATTGAGGCAGCGGCGGAGACGTGTTCATGTGGCGGAGGTCTGCCTTGCCTGCTGTACATTTATAACGCTGCTCTTCAAATTCGCTTTATTCAAGCTTTATATAAAGGTCCTCGTATTAAGCTTTAGTTAATAGCTAATAAAGTCCGTATAAGATGCTTTTTAACGTTAATATGACTGTCCCTGACCCTGTATTTTAAGCCAAAACATGATTTTTCTTAATGGAACCAAGTGTTTTTTTGTGCCGAAACCCTCACCAGACTTCCACCACGGCTTTGTCACGACATAAAAGTGAAAGGTTTGAAACGTACTAATTTAACATATCTCTTTTTCACGCTTTATATAAAGGTCCTCGTAATAAGCTTTAGTTAATAGCTAATAAAGTCCGTATAAGATGCTTTTTAACGTTAATATGGCGATAGAACAGCGAGATTAACATGTGTGGGCAGGTTTTTTTCTCCGTTACGTGTCCCGTCATGATAAACAGGGAACAGCAGATCATATATCTCAACAGAAAACATCCAGAAGACGTGAAACATGTTATAAAAAGTCAAAAATATTCTGAATGGGCCGATCTTTCTGATCTCAGAGAGTTCTGCACATGTGCAGTATCTACTTCAGTCTCTCTTTCAAACTGAACGATGTTAAAGCGCTGCTTGACAGAGACGGATGGAAAGATATTAACAAGCCAAAGGCCTTCCCAGCTGTCAGAGACGTCTATGAAACGCCTCGACGTTAATAGACGTTAGTACTTAGTTGAAACTGAAAATCGGGTTAACGTCTAACGTGACGTTATCCACGTCGATATCAGTTATGTAGGCTATCTTAAGTCAAATCAACGTTGTTGTTAGATGTTGTCCAGACACTAGAATTTTGTCATCAAAAAGGTCATTATTCAACGTCACAGTTGTGTGAGTACAAGACGTCTGACACACGTTGGGTTTTGGTTGCCAGACACCACAACATAAAAACAACAAATATTAACGTCATTTGACGTCAATATTCCTGTCAAAAGATGTTGAAAGTAGATGTCAATGGACGTTGGGCTTTGGTCACCTGAAGTCATGACTTGAATCCAACCAAAGACCAACGTCTATGACGTCCGGTGCCAGCTGGGTTCACTTCATGTCATAACGCCGCGCCTGGAAAGGGGAGGAAATTAGCGTGTTCACCCGTCGTGTTGTGTTCACATCAGAGCCGAGTCGAGCTGGAGCTACCAAAATGTTGTTGTCGTCGTTCCGACTGTCGGAAATACGTTTTCCCTTTAATTCCGACAGCACATGAGCGCAGAGTCATATAAAACATTTCTGATCTCGTGGCGTCCGGAGACTTGGATTATGGCTGATGAGCTTTTGTGTTTTTACACCAACAAGCCGTGGACGGATGCATTATGTTTTCAGGTTGTCCGTCTGTCCCATTTTTTGTGAACGTGACGTCTCAGGAGCTCCTTCAGGGCACAAATGTCCACTTGACTCAAGGATGAACTGATTAGATCTTGTTCGAGGTCGCTGTGACCTCATGCACACATTTATGGCCTTAACTCAAGAATTAATACATCCACAAATTGACCTACATCCAAAAGGTCAAAGGTCAACTTCACTGTTACTTCATAATGTTCTGCAAAATATGTTCTGGCCTTCACCCGACTTTCGGCACGGAGGTGAGTATAACGACTGAATTCTCACTTTTGGGTGAACTGATCCTTTAAACATGTTGATAAAAGCCTTCTGATCGCAAACACATGTAGTGAAACTAAAGTAAGAACAGTTAATAGTTGCTTTTACACGTATCACAAGGACCCTAATATAACGTGTTACGATGAGTTTTTATGTAACTCAGAATCGGTATCGACTCACATCTGGGTTTGTGCTTTCGGCCCGGCTGACTCGTCTGACTCGTCCTCTGCACGGGACCAGTCAGATCGTGACCAGAAGGGACAGCGGCGCTCCAGCCGTGACGGAAAAACATTACGACGGACTGCCGAGTCGGAAAATTTCCAATCTCTGTGTAATTAAGCAACAAAAGCCTGGAGATCTAATTTGCAGATATTCGGTTTGTAATTATGGGACACAAAAGAAAAGCAGCAAATCCTCATATTTGAGACGCCGGGATGAGCAAATGTTGTGAATTTATTTTTTTAGCCGCAGTGTCGTTCTTTGGGTCGGACTTACCGCAGATTAATCTTTGTGACTTCTCTGATCCCCAGACTTTTTCATTTAATGCCAGCAGCAGGTCAGAGTTTTCACTTAATCCAGTGAAATGTCTCAACATCCAGCCGGAGAAGAACGGCACAACGTTTCACACAGACGTTCACAATGAGGCGTCCAGACGCCGGTGATCCCCTGACATTTCCTCTAATGCCGCCGTGAGGTTGGCATTTGGTGGTTTTAAGCTAAGATAAGATAAAATAAGCCTTTAGCCTATTGATTCCCCCGGAAAACAAATTCAGGTGTCAGACAGAAATAAGGACAAGAGTCTGTAAAATAAAAATAAGGATAGGAATTTTAAAATAGAAACTATAAAAGAGGACATTTGTGCAGCGCTTTGATTTATTATCTCATGTTTAAATTAGCATCTTCAACTAAACCAGGCGCAGCTGCAGAGCGAAAGAGCACGAGGGACTTTTAGTGACCCTGTATTTTAAGCCAAAACATGATTTTTCTTAATGTCACCAAGTGTTTTTTGTGCCCAAACCCTCACCAGACTTTCACCACAGCTTCGTCACGGCATAAAAATGTAAGGTTTGAAACGTACTAATTGAACATATCTCTCTTTTTTAAGAAATGTACAATGTCAACATTTATTCTGGCGACTGGGTTGCAAGTGTTCGCCTCTGACTAACTCCAGAGTGGGTTTGAATTTCAGCCAGATTGACGCGTACGAGTCAACGATGGGTTGGATTTCTGGCTATTTGAAGCAAATCCACAGTCCGGTTTCCGAACATGGCTGCCGTCAAAGATCTGTGATAAACGTTAGCTTGTTTTTAACAATACTGTCGCAGTATTTTACATGTCGTAGCTAAAAATAGTCTCGACGGAAGACATAAAACTTTGCTTCTGTGGACAGGTAACGCTGTCTTTCTGTCTTTTTATTAAGATTGGTGTGGACGTATTGGACGTATATTGTATTTTCAGCAGTTCGTTAACGTGCATGATGAGGCGTTTTTGAAGGAGCCTGCAGCGACGAGTCTCCGTGTGATTGGGGCCTGAGATACGTTGCGTAGTAGAGTTAACGCAACGTACACTGTCTTTTTATTCAGATTGGTATGGACGCTTTTATCTTGTTTGAATGAGTTTGAGCAAATAAATCACAGATCAAACTGAGACGTGTTGCTAGAAACATGACACCAATAAAACCATTGTTTTTGTATTTTCAGCAGTTCGTTAACGTGCATGATGAGGCGTTTTTGAAGGAGCCTGCAGCGACGAGTCTCTGTGTGATTGGGGCCTGAGATACGTTGCGTACACGACGTACACGATTAATAAAAACGTATCCAGCTTATGTCTTGTTGTTTCTTGATTTTGGGTCAATTAACTCATTATTTTAGCGTAACTGTAAAGATGACACAGTTGGATTTCTGGCCCGACTATTCGCAGTTTGAGCAAATCCACAGTCCTGTTTCCGAACGTGGCTGCCATAACAAATCTGTGATAAACGTTAGCTTGTTTTTTAATAATTCTGTCATAGTGTTTTACATGTCGTAGCTAAAAATAGTCTCGACGGAAGACATAAAACTTTGCTTCTGTGGACAGGTAACGCTGTCTTTCTGTCTTTTCATTAAGCTTTTATCTTGTTTGAATCTTGTTTGTTTGAGACGTGTTGCTAGAAACGTGACGACGTATTTTCAGCAGTTCGTTAACGTGCATGATGAGGCGTTTTTGAAGGAGCCTGTAGCGACGAGTCTCCGTGATTGGGGCCTGAGATACGTTGCGTACACGACGTACACGATTAATAAAAACGTATCCAGCTTATGTCTTGTTGTTTCTTGATTTTGGGTCAATTAACTCATTATTTTAGTGTAACTGTGAAGACGACACAGTGAGGAAGGACGACGGGATGAAAAGTTCACCGGGCAGATTTGAGCTCAGCATCAGCAGCACATCTGAGCCGTCCGGGACATCCCGACCGACCTCGATCTAATTTTCTTCTATTCTTCTTCTTTTGTCTTGTTTCGTGGTGTTTCCTCCGTCTGTCAGCCGCTGCTGTTATCTCGCGTGGCAGACATGTTGGGTCTGATCGAATCCATATGCACTTTGTTATCTGCTGCAGCTTCAGAGCGAAGCGCTGTGGGGCAGGATAGGTGCAGCGGAGATGGTGTCTGTCTGAGCGAGGTGGAGGAAGAGGGGGGAGGAGGGGAGGAGGAGGGGGGGGGTGAGCAGTCAAGAAGTATTATGGTATGCATTTTGACTTACATGATAATCTGACCCCGCCTGTAACCCTCCTCCACCGCCACCGCCGCCACCCTCCACCCTTCTGCTTATCTCCATGGCGACCAGCAGCACAGGAGCACTATTATGGTCTGTCCTCCCCCCCTCCCTCCACCTCCTCCTCTTTTTTCCTTTTTGCCTCAGAAATGATATTATTATCATTATGTGATATGCAATTCTGCGAGTGTGGTGGGAGGGGCGTCGAGAGCCGTGCACGAGGTTTCTATGACAACTGCCCCCAGTTTCCTTCTGATTGGTGATTATGGGATGTCCCCCCCACCACCACCACCTCCTCCACCCAACCCCTCATCCTACACCCCCCCCCCCCCCTCCTCCTCCCCAAATGCACACATGAACACTGTGTCCATAGTCAAGGAAAAGGAGACGAGTGGGGGAGGGGGGGAAGATGCAAACCGAGGCTGGAGAGGAAGAAATGGAGAGAAAATATAAACAAAGAAGTTAAAAGTCGTTCTTTGTGTGAGAGGGATCCGCCGAGGGACAAAGGGGAAAAAAAAAAAGGGCCAGGAGGGACAGAAAGAGTCAAAATAAAAGGTGTGCTGAGTCAGAGGCGACTGGAGATCCACTGTAAGGAACGAGGCCGGAGGGAGCGAGGCCTTTAGCTCGAGACAGGAGGGAACAGCTTGAAGCGGGTTAAGAGCCAAAATGTCAGGGCGCCGCAACAATATGCTGACATGAATAATTTGTAAGCACGTTCATAAATCCTCCGCAGATTGAAACAATCTCGCAGTTTCGCAGGGGGAAAGGAAAATGACGCAACGAGGTTCGTGAGCGTTGCAATATAATGATTAATCTGTTGTTGCGGTGGTCACCGGTTTACTGCACGATCAGTCACACGTAATGAGCGAACGAGGCGCACTCACCTCAGGAAATCACCACCAGCTGTCGTCTTTCGCTCGCAGATTCTCCACACCGGATCCTCTGGATGCTGAAACATACGTTAAATAGTTAAAAGTATGTATATATATTATGTTCTTTGACTGATTCAGATGACACAATGACCCTCGTGCTCCGTAAAGACGGCTTTTGTTTCACAGGTTTGGCGTAGAAGAACTTCACTGGGCCTGAGCTTCATCCTCACTGGACACCGGTCTGAACACAACCTTTTTCGTAAAGTCGGCCGCTGATGTCGTCCGATAAGGTCCAGTTCATATTCCAGTTCATCCCAAAGGAGCTGGTCGGTCAGTAAGGCTGCAGCTAAACATTATTTTCATTACTGATTGATCTGTTGATTATTTCCTCGACGTTAAATGTCAGAAAATTGTGGAAAACGTCGATCAAAGCACCAACACAACGTCCACGACGCAAAATATACTCAGTTTAAGGAAATATTCACATTTAAAAAGCTGGAATCGATTAATCGTTTATACAAATAGTGATAAATACAATTAATTTAGTATTTGACAACTAATCGATTCATTGATTAACCGATGCAGCTTGTCTTTGTGCCTGAGGCATCGTCATGATGAAACAGGAAGAAAAGGTCAATCAGAAATAATCAAATATGTCCGATGAACACTGTGTTGATGTATTATTGTCTTCGGGCTCACATGTTTCGGGATTATTGTGTAATTCTTGAATAATCCATCATTTTAAGATGCTTTCACGCCGAGACGGTGAGAGTATTTACCACACCTGTCAACATTACAAACTGATACATCAGTCTGGATCAATATATCAATAAAATGTTTTGTTTTTAATGTCTTTTAGTTTCATTTTGTGCCCCTGCTTTGTGTCTGAATGCACCAAATAAACTCACCTTGCCTTTAACGTACCATTCTGAAGTAAACACAGATGTAATGGCTGTAGATTAATAAGAGAAAAGGTTGCATTACGGCACAAAGGAAGCGCGTCCGCCATGACGCGATCGAAACAGGAAGAGGCGATTGTTTTCCCCGGTCGTTATCCCCAGGTAGCAGTGGAACAACTGGAATAACTGGAAGAGAAGAAGAAAGCCTGCTGATGGAGGCAAAGAAGAAGAAGAAGAAGAGTGTCAACTCGACGGAGAGCGCTCAGGTGTTGTGTCAAAGTCTGTTCCCTCGCTGATGTGTTTCCTCCTACCGGACGCTTCAAAACCGCCGTTCTCTCTGCTGGATCAGTAACAAAACCTGCCTACTTATCAATACAACCTTCTGATTTACTCTGATTTTTCACAGCTCTGGGTCATACGATACTGGATGCATTCTGTTGTCACGTTGCGACGGCAACAGTGATGCCACAGGGGAACACGAGGACAGGAAAGGTGAAAGGTCGACGCTTTAATATTCAAATGCGCCTTTATTTTGAAATTCCTGTGTCACCGTTTGCAGGACCTTGAATTTGTGGCATCAGCAAATATTGGATAATTCTCCCAAAGAATCTATATGAAACGTGTGATTTACATCCCCTTGTCAACACAGAGCCTCATCATCCAGTATTTTGGGTTTCGACCTGAGATGCGTCCACATACTTTTGTCTACGTATCGTACTTCAGCTGGTGGAACAGCTGCTGATTTGGGGCTTTTCTGCAGACCTGTGTGCGACTCCGGCAGCATCAGGAGAGCAGACTCGTCCCGCGGTGCTACAATAACAACACATAACTCATCCTGATGCTTCGCAGGCCTCGTGTACGCGTCTCCCCATTAGCCGGCGTGTTCGCCGTCGATTCCCCACGTGCTAAAATGTCATTCAGAAGCTTCTCCGCCGCGCTCGACGCTCGCAGTTCTGCTTTTTACCCCTCAGTCTGAATGTGCTACAGACAGTCAATGGTGGGAAAAAACTGTCTAGGACCCAGACGTTTTTCCCACCATTGACTGCAATGCATTTCCAGGCAGCCTGTGGAGCAAGCCTGTGTGTGTGTGTGTGTGTGTGTGTGTGTGTGTGTGTGTGCAGACAGCTTAACTCAGCTGTTGGCTTGGCTCTTGTACGTTCTGGGCTCCCTGTTTCTTGTTTTGAGGGGGGGCTCGGAGCAGCAACACTTGAAGGTTTTGACTACAGTTTGACCTCCGTGACCTCGTCCCTGGAGGGGCCACGCGTGCACCCCTCACTTTTTCTTTTTTTTTTTTTTTTACAGCCGTGCAACCGACCCATGCACTAAAAACTTTTAACTCCTGGAGTCAAGCTGTATTTTTTTTAGGGGGGGGGGGGATGCTGGATGATTTCTCTGACAGCGAGTCGTGTATATAAAAGATATTTTTCAGGGGTGACACCTGGGTCACCTGGTGTCTCCCCCACTTTTTCGGTGACCTCTGAGGTGTTGCACTGCAGCCACACATCATGCGCGGCGTTCGGCAGCCAGGCTCATATACAGTACGGTGCCTGCGCATACATGCAAACATGCACACTCAAGTTAAGCAGTCATGTGGCACACACAGTTGCCATGTGACGCTTTTTCCTTTTTTCCCCCCCTCCTTCCTCCTATCTCTCTCTTTTTGGAGTTATGCTCATTGAGGGATGTCAGTGACTGCGCTCATTACTATTATGGGATGCCGCACGGGGGTGGGAGGGGGGGTGAGCGTCTCCATGGTAACCCTGGTTGCTAAGGGAGGGGGTGGAGGTGCAAAGGGGGGGAGGGGGGGTGCATGGAGGAATGGGGAAGAGACTGTAGGAGAGGGAGGGGTGAGTTGACTATTATGGTCTGTACGTTGCAAGGTAACTATGCAGAGTGGGGGAGGGGTGACTGAAGTGTGAGTGTGTGTGTATGTGTGTGTGTGTGTGTGTCTGTATGAGGGGGGATATTATGGGATGCCTGCCCCCTGATCTCTTTGTGTGTGTGTGCGCGCGCGCGGGGTGTGTGTAGTGTGCGAGGGAGAGAAAGAGGAGACGGCGTCGTGCGCACACGCTGCCACAAAAACACGGAAATATATTTAAATTGTATGTATACCGTTAGCTTAAACAGAAACAGCTTCCAAGTATTGATTGATAGACAAAGTGGGCCTGGAGTTACTGTTTTTTTTTTTTTGTTTGGGGTTTTTTTTTTTTAAGGGTGAATCTCAAGTTGTGAGTATCCTCAGTTTCTTTTTTTTTTTTTTTTTTGGTGGGCTTTTCATTGTGTGTTAATCTACTCGAGGTGGTCAGGGAGCGGGGATGCCGGGTCGTTATAGCGCAGATATTTCACGATTAACGCCAGATAATGTGTGTTTTTGTGTGAGCGGCTACAAATCTGAACCTGGCCGCCGGTCAAGCTCGGCTAGCACGCATGCTAATGGCACGGAAACTAACGATAGTGGCAAGATGGCATGTCAGCTGAACGCAGAGATGGAGTGAGTGCAGGGTGCTAATCTTTGCGAGCTGTCCAACTTAATAGGCAGATAAAGTTAGATTCATCGTCCATGTTTCGGTGAGTGTTTAGGTGGCTCGGTGTTTTACCGGGTGCTGTGTTTTGAACGCTGTTTGCTGCTAAATATTCACTTCCGTTTTCTTTTTTTTTTTGTTCTTATTTCCCTTGTTGAAAACCTGGACGGCTGCCCCTCTCTTCCTAATTACACAACACACACCACGACTTGGACCGACTCAAGACTGGGTCAGAACTCTGGATTACCCCACAAACAAATAACTTTATTTAGTTAGCTAAACTGTTAGCTAACTAAATAGAAAGTTTTCTGCCTGTCCGCTATGTCTGGAAGCGAGGATGACAGAGATGATTACGGAGCCGCGGATGACCGGTTGCTGCACGGTAAGACGAGGCTCATTTGTTAGCTGAAAATTGCTAATGTTCACACCGCTCGCAGGCTAGCATGAGCAGATGTTTTTTGACGTTCATATCAATCATGTTTCGTTAGCAAAGCGCCCGCTAAGTCAACGCTGCTAACTGCCGGGTAAGCTAACGTTAGCGGCAACGCTAGCAAACACTTCCTCGCGCGGCTGCACTACTGCTGCTCGCTAGCTTTATAAAAATCACCCACTTTTACCCAAAACCACGACCAGAAGCGGTGTGGCCGATGGATGGCATTGTGGCGGAGTCACGCCGACCGACCGGCATGTTCCCGGGGCCTAACGTTAGCCAGCTACCGGTATCTTTTACGTGTCGATGACAAGATGGAGGCAGCCAGTTAGCTTGGAAGCTGGCGGATGACGTTCGGCGGCTCTCCCCTCCTCATGGCCGGCGCCTTCGATTTGAGTGTGGGAAGAAGAAAAAAAAAGTACAAATAACACCATGTAGCTGGAATGCATCTACACATCGCACCTGGGTGTTTTTTATCCGAGCATTTATCGAGCTTATTGATCACTCGGGCTCGCGCGACCGAACAACGCATTGTTTACAGTTTGTGTGATTCCGACGAGCACGCGCGCCGCACGCATCGGAACCATTGAGAACAAATAGTCCTACAAGTTAGCTGCGAGCGCTAAGATCGAGCCAGAAACTGCTTTTTATTCATCAAAAAACGAGCTGCCTTTGTCTCAGCGTGACAGGTGATGCTGTGTAAACAAACTGTTGTGCGAGCAGCAGCAGAAAAATACCGAAAAGTGTGGAAAACGGTGAACATTTGTGGACATGAATGCAGGTTATTGTTCCCCTGAACAGCCACTTTAATTGGATTTCGTAGCCATGACATTGTATTTCATGTTTATCTGCTGTCCTGATATGATGGCAGACTCCAGAAATGCATGTGAACTTGGTTTGTCACAAGTTGACCTGCAGCTAATGATTATTTTCATAATTGATTAATTATTCAGCTCATAAATTAATGATTAAAGTCCACTCAAGATATCTTCAGATGTTTTGTTGTGCACAACCATCAATATAAAAGCCAAAATCAAGAGAGTTTTATTCATACAGCTCAAAATCACAGTCACATCGCCTCGGTTGGCTTTACAATCTGTACAATAAGCGACATCCTCCGTCCTTATACCTTCGATTCAAGTGAGAATAAACTTGCCATATTGGAAATAAAAAACCTTTTAACAGTATAAATGATGAAGGAAACCTCAGGAGGAGCCACAGAGGAGGGAATCCTCTCCCAGGACAGACACTCATGCAGTAGATGGCTTGTGTTCAGAACAGAACAACAAAATCACAGTTCAGAAATTTCATCTACAGAATGTCTGATACAAGGAAATTATATAAAGATATAAGGATATATAAGGAAGGATATTTTAGTGTTTCACTTGATTCTTTATTCTGTGACATATCTGAATTTTTATTTAGTGTTGCGTGAATATTTCTCATCCCAAATATAATTCCATTTGACTTTCATTTGACCCCTGTCCTAACATCCCTGACTGATCTTTAGAAGTTTGATTTAACTCTAACTTAACCTGAGAAAAGTGTCTAAACCTCTGATTGGAGAAGTTAGAAGAAGAAGAACCAGGACATGATTGATGTTGCTTAAAACCTAAATCATTATACATAATATAAATAGTCACAGATTGATTTTCTGTTGCCCTAAATTTAATTGGTTTGGCTCTAATTGCAAGTTTTCATAAGCAAATTGCAAATCCGTTGTCTTCTCTGTGCTGCTGACAGGAAGATGACACAGTATTTTCCTTTAGTAGTGTTGTTTAAAGTGTCTGTCACACTTTTAGCTGTTTTGTAATGTTGAATGAAGCATCATGACACATCTCTAGAAATTCAGATCCTGTTTCACATTTAAGGCTAAAAAGATCCTACATCTGCTTAAAGTTTATGGATGAAGATCATTTTAGCCTTTAAGAGGCTACACAGAATCAACATCACGTCAGAAACGTTGTCACAGAGCCCTGGATTTCTTTTTAAACGGTGCTAAAAGATGGTTTTTAACCTGCGTGATCGTACAGCTGTGCAGCGACCCGCCCGCAGACGCAGCTCGCTCTCCTTTAGACGACCTGAAATCTCATCACATTAAAGCGTCTTCCTTACCAGGTGCATCTTCGTGGCAGCTTGCCATTTACTTTTTTTTTTTTTTTTTTAACCATAGTCAATTACATTAATAGGCTGTGAGTGCCGAGCCACTGATGCAGACGCTGGACTGTGCTCCCCTCCGCTCCGTCAGCAGGCCTGCAGCCCTGCGTAGTAAATCATAATGACTAATCAGCTGTAAACAACAGTTTTAACCACTAGAGCAAAGCTGATTCGAATCACCCCCCTCGGGGCAACTTGTTAAATGGGTTAGGAACCCGGACCACTAGCTCGTCCTCTACTAGTCCTGCTTCTCCTTTACATCACAGACCGCTTTAATATCATCTGGCACGAGGTGGATGTGGTCGCAGCCTCACAGCGGCGTAATTATCCAGCTCAGCTGACAACTTGTGTTCGAAACCAAAAAGTAGTTGTTGCAAATTTGTCCTCCTGATGCTGATGATTAAAACCCTACCCTCTGTTAATCAATATCTCACATATTCAGTGGTGTTTTAAAGAATGAAAGACAAGTGTATGAAAGCAGTTTTAAATGGAAAATCCTCCTGATTGAGCCGTAACATCACGGTACCTCACCAAAAATATAGATAAGCGAAGGGCGAGGCACATTTATTTATGTAGAACATGTCATACCCAAAGTGTAACACGGATGAAAGTACGAGGAGGAAATGATGAAGATGATAAAAGAAGGCACAGAAAGAACGAAACATTAAAACGGATTAAAAAGATAAGAACAATAAAAGCACAACAAGACAAACTTAAATACATTTTGACCTGAGAGTAAACAGTTTGGTCATAAACTTTTTTCAAAACACACGAGAGAAGCTGCTCGATGACTCAGTTATTCATCTGCTGAATCGACAGATGAAGCAACCAAACTAAACCACACTTCACCGCCGCGTCGCTCGTGTTTTGGTTACAGCCCGATATGCAAGATGTGTCTGCTGATGTTCAGTAATGTTATCACACTGGCACACAGCCGCTCCTCTGTATCGCTAAACCACGAAATGTCTCCGCTGGTCCGATTCTTGTAGACGATGAGGAAGAGGAGCTCTCGGAGACGGAGACTCCGAAGGTGAAGAAGAAGAAGAAGGCCAAGAAGAGCAAAGAGAGCAAAGGCAGCAAGAGGCGGTCACGCAGAGAGGTGAGGATGCAGGTCATCGTGTGTGTGTGTGTGTGTGTGTGTGTGTGTGGTCGTTTAACTGTATAAAAAGAATATAAACTTGGAATAAAACAACTCAAACTCATTCAGCCTCACACTCAGTGAAAAGCACGACCGTCTGCAGGATTGTTAATCTTCTCATGCAGGCAAAACAGCTGATAAAGTCAAATATGCTGGGGAGTAGTTATGATTATAAAAGGCAGCCTGACCCCGTCTGGTAATATTTAATAGACAAAACTTTGTACTTCTTGCTTATGTTTCCTTATTTTGCAGAACATGTTCTTTTCCTTTTACTGTGACTTTGTCTAAAGCCATCAGAGAAGAAGCTGGATATTAAGACATCTCACAAGTTATTCAGGAAAAAAGGCTGAAAGTTAATATTTTGATCTCAAATGAAGCCTTTCCTTTCCGATATGTTTTATCTTTGTGATCTTGTGAGAGAATCTAGTTGAATTCTAGATGGAAATCTGTTCCTGACGTCTTGTCTTTGCCCTCCTCCTCGTTGTCCCAGGAGCTTCCCATCAGCTCCCCGGAGCCCATGGACATGGGCGCGGTGGAGGAGGCGGAGGACAGCGTCCCCGTCCAGCGCTCCGACAGCGAGGGCAGCGACTACACTCCAGGACGCAAGAAGAAGAAGAGAGGCAGCAGCGGCAAAGAGAAGAAGAGGAGCAGCGCCGGCGCCGAGAGGAGCACCTCCAGGAAGAAGGAGCCAGAGCCCGAGGAGGACGAGGACGACGATGATGACGATGGCTCGGTGAGGAACAACTTTAAGAGAAGTTTCATCTTCTCATTGAACCTCAGAGAACTCGAGCAGAAGGTGAAAGGAGAGCTTTAGGACACGAGAAGTGTAGAGGAAGAAGATTAATTTCAGATTGTGGGGTGAAATAAAGGGAATCCCCTCTCGCACAATGAATCTGCTCAATTTGGAGATAATCTCAGGTACCGTTTGGACGAGTGTGGACACATTCTGCACACTGAATGTTTCTGTTGACCTTTCAGGGTTCAGCAGTGACGTTTCTGTTAAATCCTGCCCTCAGCTAATTTTAATTGTCCCGATACGGGTTGTTTTGTCAGCGACAGCAGTTAATTATATCGATGCCTTGCTCTCAAACCGAACAATAAATAGTTTGAGTTTTGCCCACATCACTTCAAACGCCGTCCAGCTCAACCTGTTTCTAGGATAATTGAAACGTTTGCTGGTATTTGGCTCATTAACTTCTATACTCGCTGCCATTTTCTCCGTGTGACACTCAACAGAGATGTAAAGGAAGTGTGTTGTGTTTAACTATAGGAGATTTTTACTTGCCCAGGTCAATCCTTAGTGTTGAACCTTTTCCAATCGTCACAGCTAAACGAGATTTTTGGTTTGCTTCTGTATCGTTCCCATGATGCCACTTGCTCCAAAGTCAAATCTGCAGACTCTTAATTTATGTCGTAAATGAGAACAGGCAGAATTAAAATGTTAAATAATCAAAAATGTCCCTTGACAACAAGGAAAACTGCCTCTTGTGCAAGTTGTAACACACAGAAATGATATATACAGGCATTAAAATGTAAAGAACACAGCAGCATTAATAATCAGCTGTTACGTAAAGTACGTGTACGGTGCCGTAAACGGGCCAAACCACTGCGATGACCCCTTTTTTTAAAAGTGGTGCAGAAACATCATCTAACAGTCGTGTGGAAGTAAAACTGCAGCCTCTTCTGGGCTGGAAATGTTCAGCACCTTTTTGTTGACGTGTTAATTATTTTCTTTCTTTTTTTGGGGGGGGGGCATCATAACTTTAGCGGCGGCGGCGTTTTGTTTGCTCCCGTATTGACTGTTACACCTGTAATGGAGTCGATGTGATGTGAGAGGTGCTTAAACAAAGAGCTGCGCCTGGTCGACTCCGCCGGCCAATAGGGGGCCGCGGAGCTAATGACACTTATGCAAGGGGTGGTGTTGGGATGTGTAAGTGTGTGTGTGTGTGTGTGTGTCTGGGACGGGGGTGTGTAAGGCATATATGCTGTTACCATGGCAACCCCGCCTAGCGCCGCTCTGCACTGCGCTCTTGACCCTTTTTTTTTTTCTTTTTTGGTTAGATAAACACATTTTAATTCATCGGCTGCGTCGCCCTCCATCCTTTTTTTTTTTTTTTTTTTTCTGCTGTAGCGCGTTCTGGAAGACAACGAGAAGGGGAAGCGTTGGGAAGAGGAAGGTGGTGGAGTTTACCTGGCTGAAAACACTGCTCACCTGCTCAGGGCCCCTTTTTTTAAAAAAAACTTGAGGGATTTTAAGCTTCAATCAGCAAGAAATTGGATTTATTGGCCAGAAGTAAAACATTTTCAGGGAAATCAGCAGTTTATAGAACTAAAATTATTACTTTAGTTTAACGATTGACAAAATAATCATGACAGCAGGCATCGAGCTACAATTATTTTCATTATCGATTGAGCTGCAAATTATTTTTTGATAGTTTCGTCTATAAAACATTAAAAACAACTCATCACAGATTCCCTGAGCCCAAAGTGGCGTCTTCAGGTCGCTTCTTTTGTCAAACCAACAGTCCAAAACCACCAAAGACTCTTCATGAACTGTCAGAAATGACAAAGAAAAGCAGCAAATCCTCGAATTTAAGAAGCTCGAACCAGCAAATGTGATATTTTTTGCTTGAAAATGACTTAAACGATCACCTTAATTCTTTAAATCGTCTAATCGATTAAACGACTAATCATTACAGCTCCAAGGATCCATTTAATCAAATTAATTGAATCATTTGAATCATTTTTCTAACAAATATTCTATATTTTGTGGTTCCAGCGTCTAAATTCTGAGGTTTTGCTGCTTTTCTTTGTCTTTCTGTGATGTTAAACTGAAAATGTTTTTGGTTTTTAACTAAAAATTGTACAAAACTGATCGTGAAACATTGTGATTTTTAACCATGTTTCTTATAAATCTATAAAAATGCATCATAAATTAGGATAATTGTTAGTTATAGCCTTTTTTGAGCTGCTCAAACCATCAGAAATGAAAGTTTGACAGCTTTGACAAGGTTTTGAACTAACTAATGTGTTTTATTAATATTATTTTGATTGCTCATTTACACTATTGAACGTCAGAAATAACGACACGTCTCATCTCTGTCAGCTTCCTGTAGCCCGACAGGATGTTTGTCAGGTTTTCATTGAACAAGAGATCAAAAATCACATGAAACTGAACTTTGACAATCACAAACCGCCGACCTCATCTGTCGGTTAACTCGCTCACAAATGAACCAAACCGTTCTGTGTGAGTGTCTTTTTAAAAACCAAGCGGTCAGTCGGGCAGGTAGATCCTGATGGACCTCATGACCGCGACTCCACAGATAACTTCAGCACCTGTGACACAATAATCCGGTCGATTGTGGGTGAAATAATAGCTGCTGCTGTCATGCAGGGAGGAGAAAGAAATGTTTGTGCGAGAGGTTGAAGGTTCGGCTTTTGTGACGAACGAGGACGCAGCTCACAGTCGTTCCTGTCGGTCAGAGTGATCAGCTGTGATCGTCCTGCAGGAGCGTCTCACATCAGATAAGTTTGTTGTGAATAACGTCGAGTCGTCTCGTCTTTAAAACATGTCGGGGCTCGTCTGTGAACCTCCACGTTCTGCTTATCTAATGAATCGATCAGATTAGTATCGATGCACCTGAGCGGCTCTGAGCGATCAGACGACTCAGTGTTCAGATTCTGAGACCGAAAGTTGTGTATTTTTTTCTCTGAAGACCGTCGACGGTGTCTTCCTGCTGCTGTCTGAAGTTTTTACTCAAGACTCTTCAGTTAGATCTTTGAGCGGAGGGAAGAATTTGTCTGTTTACATCCTGAATTTTGTCATTTGCGGTTTATATTATGTCACATTTTTGTGTTTATTTTTCAGCGACTGGCACCTTTTAAATCTTTAAGTTTCTTAAGACGAACAGCGAGTCTTCCAGTTGTTTTACCTGCTGGTGTGTGAGACGTCTTTCTGTGCTGTTACAGTCTAAATATGTTGGAGGGTTTGATTATAATATGTTGATCCTTTGCACAACGATACAACATGTACATGCTGATGTCACAAAGTCACAAACGTAGCTTTTAACTGTGTTTAAACAAAGTTAAAGCTCCGTGTGTCTGTTGACTCGTCCATCCATCGTCGCTCCCTTCAGTCTTTATTCGATGAACATTGTACATTTTTGTCTCTCTGATACTGACGAAGCTTGTCGCTCGCTGTTTGTCTCCTGCAGGAGCCGAAGTCGTCGTCCCAGCTGCTCGACGACTGGGGCATGGAGGACATCGACCACGTCTTCACCGAGGAGGACTACCGCTCTCTGACCAACTACAAGGCCTTCAGCCAGTTTGTCAGGTAGATACACAGAGAGACTCACTGATGGTAGAAATATGATCTTGAAGTCAAAATTTAGAGTTAAGTGAGCACAATCGACTAAATTTTGATTTCTGGTACTTATATCTAATGTATCTCAAGGAAATTGAATCGAACGCAACTGGATTTGGTTTTTGTCTTGAAGACGTTTCACCAGGTGAAACGTCTTCAAGACAAAAACCAAATCCAGTTGCATTCGATTCAATTTCCTTGAGATAACTATGACCTGGATGAATGAGAATATTCACAGGCTTGTTATATCTAATGTACTTTTTACTCCTACATTTATCTGATAACATAAGATTCTTGTTACTTTACAGATTCAGACTGATGTAGTTTTTTTTTTGACCAGCGTTAGAAGGAAAAATGGGCTAAAATTCTCCTTCAGAAACCAAATATTCACTGCAGTCCTGTTTGTTTCACACGGAACAAAAGACATGTTGAAAACTTGTGACCTCCTCCTCCTCGTCCCCTCCAGGCCGCTCATCGCAGCCAAGAACCCCAAGATCGCCGTGTCCAAGATGATGATGGTTCTGGGCGCCAAGTGGCGCGAGTTCAGCACCAACAACCCCCTGAGAGGAGCCGCCGCCGCCAACGCAGCGCTGGCGACCGCTAACGTACCCGCCGCCGTCGACAACATGGTGGCGGAGGTCGCCCCGGCTGCCGCGCCGGCGCCGCCGCCCCCTGTAGAGCCTCAGCAGCCCCCTGCGCCGCCGCTACGCAAGGCCAAGACAAAGGAAGGCAAAGGTACAGTGAGGTTCAGCGAGAAGGAATCAGAGGGAACGAGCTACAATTATTTTCATTATCGATTCAGCTGCAAATTATTTTTTGTCTATAAAACATTAAAAACAAAATTCTAGATTCTCATCACAGTTTCCCTGAACCCAAAGTGTCCAACCAACAGTCCAAAACCACCAAGACTCGTCATGAACTGTCAGAAATGACAAAGAAAAGCAGCAAATCCTCGAATTTAAGAAGCTCAAACCAACAAAGATGTGATATTTTTTGCTTGAAAATTACGATTTCCTTAATTCTTTAAAATCATTACAGCTCCAAGGATCCGTTTAATCAAATTAATTGAATCATTTGAATAATTTTTCTAACAAATATTTTATATTTTGTGGTTCTAGCGTCTAAATTCTGAGGTTTTGCTGCTTTTCTTTGTCTTTCTGTGATGTTAAACTGAAAATGTTTTTGGTTTTTAACTAAAAATTGTACAAAACTGATCGTGAAACATTGTGATTTTTAACCATGTTTCTTATAAATCTATAAAAATGCATCATAAATTAGGATAATTGTTAGTTGCAGCCCTTTTTTGAGTCGCTCATATCAACACAAACCATCAGAAATGAAAGTTTGACAAGGTTTTTAACTAACTAATGTCCTTTATTAATATTACTTTGATTGCTCATTTACACTATTGAATGTCAGAAATACCTAGTTTGTGTTTTTAAGGCGGCTCTTTGTTCTCGTGTCTCCTCGGCGCTGTGCGTGACTAACACCCACCGTTCTGTGTTGTGTTGGCAGGTCCCAACGCCCGCAAGAAGTCAAAGACCACACCTAAACCACAAGAGAAGAAGAACAACGCCAAGACCAAGAAGGTGGCTCCTCTTAAAATCAAGCTGGGAGGCTTCAACAGCAAGCGGAAACGCTCATCGGTACGACCCGTCGCTCCTGTCTCGTTGTCTCCTCGTGTGTCTACGTACAGTTGAGTTTTATATAACGAGCTTGTCTCTCGTGATGCGCAGAGCGAGGAGGACGAGCCGGACGTGGACAGCGACTTCGAGGACGGCAGCATGAACAGCGTCTCGGTCTCGGAGGGATCCAACAGCCGCAGCAGCCGCAGCAAGAAGAAGCCGTCCAAGAGCAAACCCAAGAAGAAGAAAGGTACGTCTTCACCATGACACCTTTATAAAGTCGGTTCTGTTTAATTCCTTAACTCAAATTCACATTTAGCTTTTGAGTCGAACCATCTCTGAGTCACAGCTCTACCTGTGAGCCGCCTCACATGAAGCCTGCAGATTACAGGTTAAACAAACAGCGGTGGATGGTAATAACTGCATGCAGGGTGAAGCCTTACACGTCTTAAGAAAGAACAACAACATGAGGAGGTGTATGCACACACACACACACACAAACACACACACATTAGTCACTGCGACTGAGTCAGCACAGTTCGGTATATTTAGAAGGACGACATCTTGGTCGGCGCTGACTGACGCATCCCCTGGAGCTGCTGTCACAAGACCGGAGCGCCGCTCGGGTGCGTCACCGGTGAATTTAAATCGGCAACTGGAAGAGTCCAAACGGAGCCGATACACGGCTGATTCAGCGTAATTTCACCTGTTGGGATGTTGTGTTTATTCTCTGAGGAGCTGAGGTGAACGTTTAGCTCCTGAAACACACAAACTTAGCTTCCAAAAAGTCAAACACATCCTTCTCTCGTCATTGTGCGTAACATTTTTGGAAATGTTGAGCGGTTAGTGTCAGATCAGATTCACCCGCCCAAACTAATATTTACATTTTCCCTGTGAAAGACTTCCGCTGAAACTGTTGATGTTTCTGTTGTTGAGGGGAAAAAGTGACTCAGCGAGTGGGTTTTCCGCCGACAAACAACATAAACACTCAGCAGCAGCCTGGATCTGAGCGGCACGTAATCGCACATCCTGTCTCGGCTGAATGTGAAAATGTCAGGAGGCGTTTTTGGTCAAAGTGTTTTCTGTTGCACCCAGAAGCAGAGGACGGGGACGGCTACGAGACGGACCACCAGGACTACTGCGAGGTGTGTCAGCAGGGCGGCGAGATCATCCTGTGTGACACCTGTCCAAGAGCGTACCACATGGTCTGCCTGGACCCCGACATGGAGAAGGCCCCCGAGGGCACCTGGAGCTGCCCGCACTGTGTAAGCAACACACATGATCCTAAATCACAATCAAACGAAAGATCAGGATCTTCACATCAGGATTTATGTCAGCTGAACAGTAGTGGAAGTTAGGGATGTTAACTGATGACCGTTTGACCGACGGTCGACCGGATCAACAGCCCCTTTTAGATAGAAAAGGCTGCAATGTGCCTCCTTGTCTGTCTAAAAGGGAGGTGTAATATTCCTCCTTTTCCAAACAGCCTCCACTTTTCCTCCTCTGGTCGGCGTCAACATGTGACGTGACGTGAAGCAGGAAGTTGGGCGTGAAGAGAAGCAGGGCAGTTTCTGCTTTTCTCCCAAAATCCTCTTCCCGTTTAACATTGGGGCTTATGGGGCAGTTGCTGGAGTTTGTGTCGGTTAGACGCAGATAATTCAAAAACCGTACATCCTCCCGATAAAGTGGACACGTTGCCAGACAGAAGACAAGTGTGGCTACGTTCTTGGAAAATATCACTATTGTAGTGTGAAATCTGTGGCTAGGATCGTCATCTAAAGAAACATTTTCGGAGAGTTTTTTTCAGGCTCCCCCACTCTGCCAGTTGGTGCTGCGCGAACATTCCGCAATACACACACATTGAAAATCCTGAATTTTTTCGAAATCACTCCCGATCAATTAAGGGTCACCGTTCAAAAACTAAACATCGTAGAAAGAAAGTTCAAATACAACTCAAATAGAGAAGACTTGTGCCTACATTTTAAAGTTTGAATGGTGTCTCTAGGTCAAAGTCTGCCAGAGCAGGAGATGTTTGAAAAACGTTGATGATTTTGTGACTTTTTTGACCCCGTCCCATTCATTCCTTATGGGAAGTTTTTCACAGTTTATCTTCAAAATAAGAGCTTTACATTGCACCCCATCGGAGTTTAGAACTGGGTTCTTAGCGGGGGGCTTTTAATTTGAAAGTAGCGACCGCTATTAGCTCGCCGCTACAACAACAAGCGGACAACCAAGACAGCTACAGAGAGCGAGGAGACGCTAGCATCTCCCGGATCTCAGCGGCTTTCCAGCTGCTCATCTTGGTGGATGAAGTGACGAACTGACTGCTGTGATCAGCTGTTTCCTGGTTTTAAAACTCCCGGCTGTGGGTGCGCAGCAGTGCACGTCATCCACACCTCCGCCCATCTCAGCATTTGCCACCACATTGCCGCCTCGGATTTACAGCAATGGAGGCGCAAATAAGTGTAACGTTACCCTCCGAGGGGCAAAACTGGTGGAACAAAACAGACCACCAACTTGCCGCCTTCTGTCTAAATCTGCAGAGCGAGACGCCAAAAGGACGGCAGATTGGTGGCTTACTGCCCAGAATAAAAACGGCTAACGTTAACCCATCAATCTTGTCGGTTAAAAAAAAAAAATTCATTAATCAATTAATCAAACGCTGTCTCTGTCTCTGTCAGTATCGCTGTCACTCTTCGCGCCGTCCCTCCCCACAACTTCCGCCTGTTCCCCAGCAACCACATCACGTGATTTGCCATATCATTTTGTGATTGGTTGATGTGGTGGCTTTTTCCACCAATAGGAAAGGGGGTATCACGTGTTTTTTTTGCTTGCAAGCACTTCCTGTTTGCGGACACGTTACTGAGAAAAGTCTGTTTTTACCGTTTCTTCCTGCTGTGGGGGATTTTAAAAAAGTGACATGAGTGGAAGGGCGGAGTGTGTGTGAGTTGGAGGCAGAACGGGAGAAAGGGAAATTTTCGCCATCCCTACTGGAAGTATAACACCTGACTTTTCCCTCCTGACTCCAGGAGAAAGAGGGCATCCAGTGGGAGGCCCGGGAGGAGGGCTCCGAGGCCGAGGAGGACAACGGCGAGACGGGAGAGATGGAGGAGGACGACCACCACATGGAGTTCTGCCGGGTGTGTAAAGACGGAGGCGAGCTCCTCTGCTGTGACTCGTGCCCCTCGTCCTACCACATCCACTGCCTCAACCCGCCGCTGCCAGAGATCCCCAACGGAGAGTGGATCTGCCCGCGCTGCACGGTGAGCTGGACATTTTTTAGTGATTTTTAGAAGCCGTGAGATGGAAAGAAAGTGTTCTGATGTTTCTTCGGTTCCTCTGCAGTGTCCACCCATGAAGGGGAAGGTGCAGAAGATCCTGACGTGGCGGTGGGGCGACGCTCCTTCTCCCACGCCGGTCCCTCGCCCTCCGGACCTCGCGGCCGACGCCCCCGATCCCGCCCCGCTGGCAGGGCGGCCGGACCGGGAGTTCTTCGTCAAGTGGTCCAACATGTCGTACTGGCACTGCTCCTGGGTCACAGAGCTCCAGGTGAGTGGAGGTCACCACCTGAGAAACAAACCGTTGTGTTTCACTTTCTTCTTTAACCGCCTTCTTCCTCTTTTCCAGCTCGAGCTCCACTGTCAGGTGATGTTCAGAAACTACCAGAGGAAGAACGACATGGACGACCCGCCGCCCATCGACTTCGGCGAGGGCGAGGAGGACAAGAGCGTCAAGAGGAAGAACAAGGACCCGATGTACGCCCAGCTGGAGGAGCAGTACCTCCGCTTCGGCATCAAGCTGGAGTGGCTGATGATCCACCGCATCCTCAACCACAGGTCAGAAGAAGCAACGGTCTTTTTTATTTGTACTAATATTCAGGATGTTTATCAGAATAAAATGTCTCGTCTCCGCTTGTCAGATGTTCCCTCGAGAAGATGCACCGCTCGATCTAATTATATGTAATAATCTAATCTAATTATATAAAAATTCAGCCTTTATTATTTTATGCTCTCTTGAGGTTTGGCCTTTTCCCTTTTTGTAAGAATTTACGAGCACTCTGAAGTTTGGTTTAAGGCCGAGCAGCTCGAAATACTTAGATAAACGGAGCTTTGTGAAGCTGCAGAGACGCTCGTTTGGTTCCCGTGATGCATCGCGATCTCAATAGTCAAACAAAAAGTGAATGTGTCCGTCTCCGCTTCTGTTCCTCAGCGTGGACAGGAAGAACAACGTGCACTACCTGATCAAGTGGAGGGAGCTGCAGTACGACCAGGCCACCTGGGAGTCCGAGGACATGGACTTCCAGGAGTTTGACGTCTTCAAGGTGCAGTACTGGAACCACAGGTGAGACGGAGACGTTTAATCTAAACACACTTCAACACGACACTTCCTGCTTTACTAACCGTGTGTGTCTGTTTCAGAGAGCTGATGATGGGAGAGGAGGGCAAACCAGGGAAGAAGATCAAGGTGAAAGGACGAGTGAAGCGGCCCGACAGACCTCCAGAGAACCCCGTCGTCGACGTGAGTAAAGATTTACTTTAGGTTTTGAATACTTTTCTACTGACTTACCAAACCACAGATGTTCACAACTCGGCATTCGGACCAGAACTGAACCACGACTGAAGGCAGCGTTACACTTCTGCAACTGCGTAACCACGGAGACCCCTCGAGCCCTCATAGTTCTCCGTCGTGGTGCCGGATACGCAATGCAATTTCCAATCGTAGCCCTTATTGCCGTCATCGCCGAAAGGCTTCGAGCTGCAGGACTGCTGACCAATCGTAGCCCTTGCTGTCTCCGTTGTCGCTTGACGGAGTGACGGACACTTAAACAAATATTTCGTGCCCCCGAGACGACGAAGAGGCTCTCCGACTACGTAGAGGGCTCTCCGCGACCTACGTACAGCACTTTACGCAGTAGTAAAAATGAGGCTTGAGTGGAAAGTCGTGTGGAGTTCAAGAGACGGAGAAACCAAACTGATCCAGCAGAAATGTCTTCAGGTTTACTGGGCGAAAAACAGGATTATATTCATTTACATCAGACCGTTAAACTCTCTTAACCCCATTTATCACCAGAAACTATAAATCAAGAAATGACCGTCAGATTTTCTACATTTCGACGCTCCTTGATCCAAATTATGTGACAAACGCTTCTCTCACTGATCTAATGAAATCTTAAAACAGTGATATTTTATTAGATATTAGTCTCATTTAAAATGTTGCCCAAAATAAACAGTTTGCAGGAAGCAGATCCTGATTAAAAAATGTAAAATTCTGCACAGCTTAAAGTCTTTGAATGACTCTGTGAAGACGTTTCTGCTGGATCGGTTTGAAGTTCTTACGCTTGTTTACTGGGCGAAAAACAGGATTATATTCATTTACATCAGACCGTTAAACTCTCTTAACCCCAAACAAGTTATCACCAGAAACTATAAATCAAGAAATGACCCTCACTGATCTAATGAAATCTTAAAAACAGTGATATTGTTCCTGATAAAAATGTAAAATTCTGCACAACGTCGAAGTTTTGAGGCCGACAGACTGCAGCGTGTTGACAGAGAGCAGATAAGAGACCTCAGAGGTTGTAAAAATGCAAACAGTCCGGCATGTTCAGCATGTGGAACCTGTTTTTCCTCACGATCGGTAACATCTGGGTCCATTTCTGCACAGTTGTGGCTGAGAAGACCAATATTATTTTCAGTATTCGTCTCTAGTTTGGGTTGTTTGTGACCTTTTCCATTCCCTCGCTGATGCTGATTGGATTAAAACCTGAATGAATAATGATATAATTTGGCCTTTTGGCTTCTCGATTTCTGATGTTTACAGATTTCTTAATTCATCTTGAACAGTCTGGAAGTAGAAAACAATCCTTACGATACGCTTTGACTCAGTTTCCGTCCCGTCTCTCTTCTCTCCTCGCAGCCGACGATAAAGTTCGACCGTCAGCCGGAGTACCTGGACAGCACCGGCGGGACGCTTCATCCCTACCAGCTGGAGGGTCTGAACTGGCTGCGCTTCTCCTGGGCTCAGGGCACCGACACCATCCTGGCCGACGAGATGGGTTTGGGAAAGACGGTGCAGACGGCCGTCTTCCTCTACTCGCTGTACAAAGAGGTGAGAGACTCTGAAACTGTGTCGATAGTTCGTCCTCTTCATGATCATTATTATTATCAAATTAGTTTCATTATTCGTCTACAACTCATTAATTCGATCTGTTTCCAGCCTCTCTCTGTGTGTGGCTGCCTGTTTCAGACAGCCGTCATCCTATTGGCCGACAGCCATTCAGCCATTTTGTATTAGTCAGGTGAAATCTGACGACATTAAGTTCGATCTCAGACAGTAAACATTCACACAGCAGACGAGTGTGTGTGTGTGTGTGTGTGCGGCTGCTGCCACCTAAAGGCGGGAGGCCAGAAGGCACTTCCTGCCGGAGCAGCAGGAGCTCTCACCTGTTTGTGAAACTCATCTGATGGCTCGTTTGTGAACCGCAGGTGTTAATTGATCCTCTTAACGATGTGTGTTGTTTTATGAAACATGTCTTAAACGTAGAGACGTTCATGAGACAGCAGCAGGATTTAGTGTCTTTGGGTTCGAAAGGACAAAACCAGAACATTAACTCTGACGCCTCGTGAACGATCGGCCTTTATTCCTTTTGACATTCAACAAATTCGTCAATTAACCGAGACGACGGCCGTCTGATTAACTGCTATTAATCATAATTAGCGGAGCTGCACACAACGATCGTTATTAAGAAAGATTGTGAAAGAAATCCAAAGTGACGTCTTCAAATCGCTTCTTTTGTCCAACCAACAGTCCAAAACTCTTCATTTACTGTCAGAAATGACAAAGAAAAGCTGCAGATCTTCACATTTAAGAAACTGGAACTGGACGATGTTCGACAGCTTTGCTTGAAGTTTAACATGATTTAGGATTTCAGTGTCTGAAATCTGAATTTTTTCCCTCTTAAAACACAAGTTAGCATTTATGACAAGCAGGGCTTGACGCTTAGCATTTTCCCAAGTAGCACATGTGCACAAATAATTTTAGGGGCACGATGAAAAGTTACCAAATAATGTGTTTTTCTTTAATAAAGTGATATGAGGAATCATACTGTAGGAGGCATTTATAAGTCATAATACAAATGTGCACAGTTCAACTAGCATTTTTAAGTTTGTAAGTTATATTCTCCAAAGAGTGCAGAGAGAATAATAACTAGTACTGACAACAAACTAGCATGTGACCTGTGTTATAACATAGTAACATTCGTACAATAGGCAGGTCATAGGTGCGATTTACTGTGTTTCAGTAAATTATCTCGTTTGAAGTTTGCGTTGCCTGCGACAAAAACGGACTTTCCAGCTGCTCGCTTCGGCGCTTTGTAGTACTTACTATACATTAATTAGTTTTCGTAAAGGAGCCACGGGAATGTGTTCTGCCAGTCGGCATTAAACCTGCATTTCTTACGGCTGGGAATGGTAACGTTAGCGCTATCGCCTGCTTCCTTACAGTCTACATGTAACGTCTTCGTCTAACTCTAACGTTAATTCCTCCACTATTTCGGCCTCGGCGCCTGGGTCCACTAGCTTCTGGCTCTGTCGCCCTTTTAAAATAATCGCTAATGCGCACCATAGTTCATACGTTTTGTTTTCGTTTGTTTGGCTTCGCCTCGTTGCCATAGATACTCCCTCTGCCTTTAACCGCCTTCCGCAGCACGTCGGCAAACACGCTCACTACGTGTAAATCACGTATTTTTTGTTTTTTTCCAGCTGAGGCTGCATTCAAGAGCACAACCGGCCACAATTTTTCAATATCTGAAATCTGAATTTTTTGCTCTTAAAACACAAGTTAGCATTTATGACAAGTAATTATTAGGTCTTTAAAGTCTGTTTGGAGCCATCAGTGTTTAACTGTAAATCCTTACTGTGATTTTTAGGGATGCTGATGTTTTGCACTTTTCATTCGTGAAGTTCTTGCTCTTCTGATTTCATTTGACGTCATTTCGAAACAAGGAAAAATTGGTTTTAAATCTCCTGGGATCATAATTCGGATGCCTCGACGGTTTGAGTCAAGATTCTCGCAAAATAATCCAATTTAGTAGTAATTTGTCTTGTGACGGTGAAGTTTTTATTGCGTAATACGTTCCGTACAACTCAGAGAGCGATCTGATCTGTCGGACGTGTTGATCTGACCTCCTGTCTCTCCTCAGGGTCACTCCAAGGGGCCGTTCCTGGTCAGCGCTCCACTTTCCACCATCATCAACTGGGAGAGAGAGTTTGAGATGTGGGCGCCCGACATGTACGTGGTGACGTACGTCGGGGACAAAGACAGCAGAGCTGTCATCAGGGAGAACGAGTTCTCCTTCGAGGACAACGCCATCCGAGGAGGGAAGAAGGCGTCCAGGATGAAGGTGAGAGGAGGCGACGAGTCCCGGAGGAGTGAAGCGACAGAATGAAGTGGGCTGAGACTCGATTTAACTTTGTTTTTACGTCGGTTTCATCCAACAGAAAGACTCGTCGATCAAGTTCCACGTCCTGCTGACCTCCTACGAGCTGATCACCATCGACATGGCGATCCTGGGCTCCATAGACTGGGCCTGCCTGGTGGTGGACGAGGCCCACAGGCTGAAGAACAACCAGTCCAAGGTACAGACACACATGAGGACACGCTCATGATCACCTCATCGAGAATCAGCTCGTCTGAAGTGAAAGTCTCTGCAGTCAGCTGACATGTTTCTCTTTGTGTCTCCTGTTTGTAGTTTTTCCGGGTGTTGAACAACTACCCGCTGCAGCACAAACTGCTGCTGACTGGAACTCCTCTGCAGAACAACCTGGAGGAGCTTTTCCACCTGCTCAACTTCCTCACGCCCGAGAGGTTCAGGTAGGAGAACATCTTGTTCTTAGCCTTGTCTATCTAAAAGGGAGGTGTAATATTCCTCCTTTTCCAAACAGCCTCCACTTTTCCTCCTCTGGTCGGCGTCAACATGTGACGTGACGTGAAGCAGGAAGTTGGGCGTGAAGAGAAGCAGGGCAGTTTCTGCTTTTCTCCCAAAATCCTCTTCCCGTTTAACATTGGGGCTTATGGGGCAGTTGCTGGAGTTTGTGTCGGTTAGACGCAGATAATTCAAAAACCGTACATCCTCCCGATAAAGTGGACACGTTGCCAGACAGAAGACAAGTGTGGCTACGTTCTTGGAAAATATCACTATTGTAGTGTGAAATCTGTGGCTAGGATCGTCATCTAAAGAAACATTTTCGGAGAGTTTTTTTCAGGCTCCCCCACTCTGCCAGTTGGTGCTGCACGAACATTCCGCAATACACACACATTGAAAATCCTGAATTTTTCTGAATTTTTCGAAATCACTCACGATCAATTAAGGGTCACCGTTCAAAAACTAAACATCGTAGAAAGAAAGTTCAAATACAACTCAAATAGATAAGACTTGTGCCTACATTTTAAAGTTTGAATGGTGTCTCTAGGTCAAAGTCTGCCAGAGCAGGAGATGTTTGAAAAACGTCGATGATTTTGCGACTTTTCTGACCCCGTCCCATTCATTCCTTATGGGACGATTTTTCACAGTTTTTCTTCAAAATAAGAGCTTTACATTGCACCCCATCGGAGTTTAGAACTGGGTTCTTAGCGGGGGGCTTTTAATTTGAAAGTAGCGACCGCTATTAGCTCGCTGCTACAACAACAAGCGGACAACCAAGACAGCTACAGAGAGCGAGGAGACGCTAGCATCTCCCGGATCTCAGCGGCTTTCCAGCTGCTCATCTTCATGGATGAAGTGACGAACTGACTGCTGTGATCAGCTGTTTCCTGGTTTTAAAACTCCCGGCTGTGGGTGCGCAGCAGTGCACGTCATCCACACCTCCGCCCATCTCAGCATTTGCCACCACATTGCCGCCTCGAATTTACAGCAATGGAGGCGCAAATAAGTGTAACGTTACCCTCCGAGGGCAAAACTGGCGGAACAAAACAGACCACCAATTTGCTGCCTTCTGTCTAAATCCGCGGAGCGAGCCGCCAAAAGGACGGCAGATTGGTGGCTTACTGCCCAGAATAAAAACGGCTACTGTGAAGATCCCAGCTGACAGTCTCTCTCCTCTTTTGTTCGCAGTAAACTGGAGATCTTCCTGGAGGAGTTCGCCGACATCGCCAAGGAGGACCAGATCAAGAAGCTGCACGACATGCTGGGTCCGCACATGCTCAGGAGGCTGAAGGCCGACGTCTTCAAACACATGCCCTCCAAGACCGAGCTCATCGTCCGAGTGGAGCTCAGCCCCATGCAGAAGTGAGTCGGGAGTTTAAATCCGTGTAGTTTGAAAACGGAGCGGTGGAAAAGACAAAAGGGTAAACGTGTGTTGTCGTCCGTTTGCAGGAAGTACTACAAATTCATCCTGACGAAAAACTTTGAGGCTCTGAACACGAAAGGAGGAGGAAACCAGGTGTCGCTGCTCAACGTCGTCATGGACCTCAAGAAATGCTGCAACCACCCCTACCTCTTCCCCGCGGCCGCTATCGTAAGACACCAACATCACAGCATCATGTTGTCGTGTAGATTATATTTCAAGGCACACGAGACTCTGAAGGAACCAGAATCTGTGAAGAGAGTTTACAAACCTGAATGTTTTCGCCCTGAACAGGAAGCTCCAAAGATGCCCAACGGGATGTACGACGGCAGCGCTCTCACAAAGGCTGCTGGGAAACTGATGTTACTGCAGAAGATGATGAGGAAGCTGAAGGAGGGAGGACACCGAGTGCTCGTCTTCTCTCAGGTGAAAACACATCGACACATCCTTTTTTTTTAAAACCCAGAAGTCTCCGTGTTTCCTAACAAAGCGTCTCCTCTGCAGATGACCAAGATGCTGGACTTGCTCGAGGACTTCCTGGAGAACGAGGGCTACAAGTACGAGAGGATCGACGGAGGCATCACAGGAGGGATGAGACAGGAAGCTATCGATCGCTTCAACGGTGAGACCGAGAGCACAAACGCCACTTCTCATCCTCCGTCTTTGAGTCCTACTTTCTCCTTCATCTCCCTTCAGCTTTTAGTTTCACCATGTAGTGACGGTTCCTTCCCTCTGTTCCCTCCCTCAGCTCCTGGTGCTCAGCAGTTTGCCTTCCTGCTGTCGACGAGGGCCGGAGGTCTGGGCATCAACCTGGCCACCGCCGACACCGTCATCATCTACGACTCTGACTGGAACCCCCACAACGACATCCAGGTACACCGTCTGTTTCTGCTCGCTTTCACTGAAGGCTCGAGCTTCATCGACTTCGTTGAAGCCGAGGAAAGATGTTGGTCAGCTGGTTTGACTCTGTTCGTGACTCCTCTTCCTCTGCGTCCAGGCCTTCAGCAGAGCTCATCGTATCGGTCAGAACAAGAAGGTGATGATCTACCGCTTCGTCACCAAGGCCTCAGTGGAGGAGAGGATTACTCAGGTGAGCAGGACACGAGCAGCGTTAAGTTATCTCCATCAAAACATCCAAGTTTAGATCGTGAAAGCAGTTTGTGATAAACATCTCTCTCGTGTGCTTCTGTCCAGGTTGCCAAGAAAAAGATGATGCTGACTCACCTGGTGGTCCGACCCGGCCTCGGATCCAAGACGGGCTCCATGTCCAAACAAGAACTGGACGACATCCTCAAGTTTGGAACGGAGCAGCTGTTCAAGGACGAGGCGATGGAACGTAAGAAACTGCGCCGACGTGCCGTTAACCGCTGTAGGAAGACGCGACGTGTGTTGACCGATGTGTGTGTGTGTTTTTTTCAGGTGAGAACAAGGAGGAGGACAGCAGCGTCATCCACTACGACGACAAGGCCATCGACCGTCTGCTGGACCGGAACCAGGACGCCACGGACGACACGGAGCTGCAGAGCATGAACGAGTACCTGAGCTCCTTCAAGGTGGCTCAGTATGTGGTGAAGGACGAGGAGGAGGAGGTGAGTCGCTGCAGACGGGAAGACTTCTGATGACGTTGTTGAGCTTTTTCCACCATTTCTGACTCTGAGAGTTCGATCGCTGCTCCTCTTCACCCCTCTGACTCTTTCTCTCCTCGGCTCAGGAGGAGGAGGTCCAGCGGGAGATCATCAAGCAGGAGGAGAGCGTGGATCCGGACTACTGGGAGAAGCTGCTGCGTCACCACTACGAGCAGCAGCAGGAGGATCTCGCCCGCAACCTCGGCAAAGGCAAACGTATCCGAAAGCAGGTCAATTACAACGACGGCTCCCAGGAAGACAGAGGTACGAGGAGAGGTGATATTTGCCGTCCAATTTTGGAAACTTTTCTCTCTCTTCGTGGTGTTTTTGTGGAGATCATTTCATGCCTCGTCGTCGTGTGGTGAACACTGTCTCTGCTGGAGGACATTCATTGTTTGCTTTGGGGTTCTTCTTCTTACAGCTGATTGGCAGGACGACCAGTCTGACGGCCAGTCGGATTACTCTGTGGCGTCCGAGGAGGGAGACGAGGACTTCGACGAGCGAACAGAAGGTAAGAACCAGAACCAGCCGTCCCTCACTTGTTCTAAAACACCTGAATGTCCAGATGAAGACGACGGAGCAGCTTCATCACGTGTTTCTACACAAAATCTAAAGCTGTAATTGACTTGCTTCCCTGCTGAGCGTCTCTTATTATCTGTGTAATCACCATCTGTCCTCCTCCCTGCAGCCAACTCTCGCAGGCCGAACAGGAAGGGCCTGAGGAACGACAAAGACAAACCGCTGCCCCCCCTGCTGGCCAGGGTGGGAGGCAACATCGAGGTGAGCCGCTCGGCCTCAGCTGGGCCCGTTTGTTAAGATCCACACGGGTCAGAAGTGCTGAGCTGTTTGAGCTTCTGTTGGTGAAGTCTGACACTTCTTTCCCGTCTCGCAGGTGTTGGGTTTCAACTCTCGGCAGAGGAAGGCCTTCCTGAACGCAGTGATGCGTTATGGGATGCCTCCCCAGGATGCCTTCACCACCCAGTGGCTGGTCCGAGACCTGCGAGGGAAATCTGAGAAAGAGTTCAAGTAAGAAACAAAACACAAATGAACGAACGCTGAAAATGACTTTCTGAAACATCAGGACATCAGTTTAGCCCTCTACTGCATAGCGTAGAGGGCACGTAGAGCGATGTCGACACATTCACTCGAAAGTGCAGGCTAGTTTTCATTTGATGTCGATAGACCAAGTAAAAGAGGAGATATGATTGTTTAAAGTTTTTCTTTTTTAATCATGCCGTTACCCGTGCATACGTCCGCGATACGGGATGGTGCATTTATTTCAGTATCTTCGTCATTTTTCATCATATCAGAAAATGGTAAAAAATGCCAGAATCTGCTGGCTCTCCTCTACATGCTGCATTTACTTGGGGTGTGGGGGGAGGGGGGTGGAGCTGAATCCAACCGCGGGAAAAAAGCCAACCGGGAAAAGTCTGTGGGGAGTTTGGCGAGTGAGCGGAGAGAGGGACAGAGAGTAGGTTAGTGATATTTAGCGAGTTTTTGAGCAATTTAGAAAGTTTGTGGAGTAGGAGAGGCAGTGAGAGAGGGTGAGGGGGAGATAGGGAGAAATTTAGGTCGTTTTGAGGAGGAGGAGGAGAGAGACGGGAGTTTCATTACTAAAAAGGGGGAAAAAACACCTATTTCCACACCTTTTTATTGTAAATATTTGTATATACTTGGATTTTTTTCTCAATTTTACCTTTGTATGTTCACCTTTGCAACCTGTGTTGACATCTTCAAGATTTCAAATGCTTCATTAAGCATGTTTGTGTTGTTTATTGCAAAAATTAAGATAATTTTTCAAATCGGATTTTATGTGTTTTGTGTGTTTTTTGGCCAAATGTGTTGATACAGTATGTCAAAGTGAAAAAATAATATCCAGGTCACATAGGAAATGTTGTGCTGAAAAAAAGGATACCAAACATGGGCACGGTAAACATTTTTTTATGTTGTACATGAAGACAAAATCAAAAGTATTCAAAAACGGCTAAAATGGGCTCAGGACCCTGAGGGTTCATTCTCTTCTTGGATCATTTCTGTGCCTCGCGTATGTTTCTCCTCGTCTCATCGCCTCCTCGCTCTCTCTCAGGGCCTACGTCTCTCTGTTCATGCGTCACCTCTGCGAGCCCGGAGCCGACGGAGCCGAGACCTTCGCCGACGGCGTCCCCAGAGAAGGGTTGTCGCGGCAACACGTCCTCACCCGCATCGGCGTCATGTCGCTCATCCGCAAGAAGGTAACGACACGGCAGCTTTTACTTTGTCTCGACTCAAACTGTCGTCGCTAGAATAAGAAGGAAAGCGGTGAAGTTTTTACTGACGGCGGTCGTCTTCGTGTTGTTCCAGGTCCAGGAGTTCGAGCACGTGAACGGTCAGTGGTCGATGCCCTGGATGGCCGAGCTGGAGGAGAGCAAGAAGGCCGCCGCTCAGCCGGACTCCCCCGGAAAAACCCCGTCCACCGGCACGCCCGCCGACACACAGCCCAACACACCGGCTCCAGGTAACACACACACACACACACACACACTCTGCTCAGGTATCTACAAACTGTGTTAAAACAACATAATGAACGAACGTGTTTCTTCGTAGTTGACGACTCAACAAAGACTGAAGAGGCGGAGAAGGAGGTGAAGAAGGAGGGCGAGCCGGAGAAGAACGGCAAAGAGCCGGCGAAGAGCAGCAACGAGGTGAAGACGCGATGTGTTCAAGTGACGTGGGATCTTTAGACTCTGAACGTGTTGATTAACAAATCTGACTTCGCCCTTCAGGTGATCGCCATCCCAGACGACGACGAGAAGAGTCCGGCGGCGGAGCAGGAAGCCAAGAAGAACGGCGAGGAGCCGATGGAGACGGACAAACCGAGCAACGGAGAGACGGAGAGCGTCAAAGAGAAGGAGGGAGAGAAGGAGAAGGAGAAAGAGAAGGAGAAGGAAAAGGAGGCAGCAGAGGGCGAGAAGAAGAGTCCGGAGGGAGCAGAGGAGAGCAAGTCGCCTTCAGAGGCCAAGACGGAGGCGTCAGAGGTCAAACCTGAGGACGCCGAGGTCAAAGGTAAACGTCTCTTCAGTCAGTCAAAGATGAACAACTTCCTCGTGGTGCACAGCAGGCAGACAGGATTCGTTTTGGTTTTATTTAGTCAGTGAAGCTACGAAAGCTTCTAAAACACTAACGGTCCCAACCAGGACAGAACAGTCAGAGCGATAATCGACACTAACGGTTCTGAGACTGAAACTGAGGCTGTGATTCAAACGTCTGCGGTCTGAAGTCACCGTCCCGACACCTGAACCTTCATCTCTTTTTGCTTTTTCACTTTTAAAATGACTCACACTGTCGTCTTTTCTGTAAAGTTGTTCTCAGTCTCTCACGTTCACAACTAGAGTAAAGTTTAGGACTCAGTTTGTTCTCCTGAAGTCAGATCTGATCTCTGACACAAACTCCACTGCAGCAGCTTTTGTGTCGGACTGTCGGAGGCTGTTACGACCTTTTTAAAATGATGTCTGTCTTCATCTTCTTTTAATATTTCTTCTTTTTTTTTGTAGCAGAAGAAAAGAAAGAAGAAAAGACGGAGAAGATGGACACGACGCCTCCTGCTGACGAAAAGAAAGGTACCAAACTCATCATCAGGTTGATTCTGTCCCGTCTTCTCTCTCTGTCGTCTGGTCGTTAATCACCTTTCACCTCCTGCAGCAGATCTGAAGGAGGAGAAGGAGGCGCCGAAGACGGAGGAGGCGACCAAACTGCAGAACGGAGACGCCGTCAAAGAGAGCGGAGCGTCGGCAGCCGCCGCCACCGCCGCTGCTCCTCCTGCTGCCGCCGCCGCCGCCGGGGCTGCCAGCGAGGAGAAGAAGAAGGCAAAGACCAGATTCATGTTCAACATCGCTGACGGAGGATTCACAGGTACACACACACACACACACACACAGGTAGTTTAAAGTTGTTTTCCTTTAATGATGGACGCCTTCCTCTCCTCTCCTCGTCTCTCAGAGCTTCACTCCTTGTGGCAGAACGAGGAACGAGCCGCCACCGTCACCAAGAAGACCAATGAGATCTGGCACCGTCGCCATGACTACTGGCTGCTGGCCGGCATCATACAGTATCCTTTCATACCGCCTGTGATTGGCTCCAGGAGAATTAAGGGGTGATTGTTGTGTTTGTGTCGCTCTTTGTCCGCTCGGAGAAGTTGTTCCTCTTAACCCGCCGCCCTCCTCAGACACGGTTACGCTCGCTGGCAGGACATCCAGAACGACGTGAAGTTCGCCATCCTCAACGAGCCTTTCAAAGGAGAGATGAACCGAGGGAACTTCCTGGAGATCAAGAACAAGTTCCTCGCCAGGAGGTTCAAGGTACGAATGGAGACGCCGCCGGCTCCTCCGGCGCCGTGTTTTCTGTTTGAGTTGATGTTTTCTAAGTGTTCGGATCAAGATCAGCAACCTTGTTGAAGAAGGCCACTTTTTCTACTTTCTAGTCTACTTCCAGTGTTCAGCACCTCGTTACAGCCCTCAGTATGCGATGCCTTTCTATGATACAGATGGGAGAGTCTTTCTTTTTTCTTTAGATTTGTACAAGCGTATCGTATCTGACCGGTTTCCTCTGGAAGCAGGAAGAGATGACATGAGGGAGAAACAGAACATAAAATCTGAATAGATGAATTCACTTCTTCTAAAAGTTTCTGGGTGAAAATCCCAAAACATTTTACCATAAATTAAATGTTTTAATCACAAATATAACTTGTGTTTTTCCTGCTGAAGCTCAGAGCCGTCCTGCAAACATCAGCCCGTCTTACCGACAAAACGAGTGGTGATTAATGACCCAATGATGCCACGTTTACTGGGACGGACTGTTATCGACAGGCTGATTGTCTGCTGATATTCTGCATTTTTGCATTTTATTGCACCCAATAGTCTGAATTTTCTGATTTATTTGGGACGATTTTCTGCAGGTTTCAGTTTCAGTTTTGGTTATTCTAAAATTTGACACCAAGATTTTCAAATATCAGTTATTGGTCTCCTTAATTATTACGATATTTGGAAAATGAAGCAGTAAATAACAGAACAATGACGGCGAGGAGACTCCAATGTTCAGAATTAATAAATTATAAATCATAATGACATTTTCCAATTACCTTTACACGTCTGGTAAACAAGAATCTACTCACTGATGATAAACTCTCCCTCCTCCTCCTCCTCCTCCTCCTCCTCCTCCTCCTCCAGCTGTTGGAGCAGGCGCTTGTGATCGAGGAGCAGCTGCGTCGCGCCGCCTACCTCAACATGTCGGAGGACCCCTCCCACCCCTCCATGGCCCTCAACACCCGCTTCAGCGAGGTGGAGTGTCTGGCCGAGTCCCACCAGCACCTCAGCAAGGAGTCCATGTCCGGGAACAAACCGGCCAACGCCGTCCTGCACAAAGGTGAGACATCCAGGTTCTGGTTCAAGTTACGACTTCCTGTTAGCATGTTAGCATTCAGGATGTCTTGAAAGTTTCTAGAGATGCTTTTAATTTGATAAACGGTGACTTTTATGTTTATGCATGTTTTGTTTACGTTGTGAAATCTGTCGTCACACTGAGATCAGAGCCTGGAGGTTAAAATCTGACGTAAACAAAGGAAATAAAATGTCGCGTGAAACAAACAACCATAAATCTGTCGTGACGACTCTCGTGACTTCAGTTCCTCATCTCTGTGTTTCTCTTCTTCTCCCTCAGTGTTGAAGCAGTTGGAGGAGCTGCTGAGCGACATGAAGGCGGACGTCACCCGCCTCCCGGCAACCATCGCCCGGATACCGCCGGTTGCCGTGCGACTCCAGATGTCTGAGAGGAACATCCTGAGCCGGCTGGCGAGCCGAGGACCCGAGACACAGACACAGGCACAGACACAACAGGTACGGAGCCGAAACTATTGATCGTCAGTCGATAACTTGGAGTTTAACCCTTAAAGTGTCTTAAATGTGAGATGAGCCGAATAAATAATGATTAAAAACGTTCTTGTCTCCGTTCTCCTCCTCCAGATGTCGCAGCAGTAGACTGAAACTCTGCTCTTTACCTCGAAAACCACCCCCTGCCTCACCTCGACATTCCTGATTGGTGCACAGCAGAAATAACGGACAGCGCGCTCCAGCTTGAAGCCACGCCCACTTCACTTTTTCCCCCCCTTAAACAGACTTTACAGAGTTTTTCTGGAGGATCGAATCCTTTCCCCCCGATGACCCAAGTTTGAGGCTGTGGACAGAAAAGCTATTTTATTTTTATTTTTTTTTTCCTCCTTTTTTTCAATTTCTGTATTAATATTATTGATATAATGTTATTATGATGGTTTTTTGGGACCTAAATAAAAAAATGTAATAAAGAAGTTGTTTGTGGTCCGTTGGGCAGAAGGTCGCCGCCGCCGCCGATGATGATGATGATGGAGCCTTTTTCTCGCATTCTCGCTGCTTATTGGTCCGATGTGTCTGAGGCGGGAACGAGAAGGAAGTAGGTCGATTGATGCTTTATACCCGCGAGCTGCTACTAGTAACTGTTTGTGTGCTCTCCGGCATCCCAGAATGCAAAGCGCGCCCGGCTACAGGAGGTGTTCAGCTCCACAGTCCACCTGTAGTTGGATCAGAACCTGTTTACTACCACAACCGACCCGCTCCAGATCGAATCCCCTCAAAGGTCATAGTAGACTTGTAGTTCTTGAGACCGGTCTCGAGTCTCAAGACCACTTTTCCGTGGTCTTGGTCTTGTCACGGCCTCGACAGTCTTTGGTCCCGTCTTGTCTCGGTCTCGGGCCTCTCGGTCTCGCAATGTCTCGGACTGGCCGAGCGGTCTCTGAAGGGATTTGTAACCTATAATATCCAGACAGGCACATTTTTTTTTCCATATCATTATGCGTCCCCTTCAAGATCAGATTTATTTTGTGACACAGACGCCGTTGGCGCTCGTCCTCTCTCACTCCTTTTTAGACTTTTTCTGAGGTGCAGGGGTGTTGGAGGCTTGTTATTTTGTTAGATTTGGGATTATAGTCATGTCAGTCCTTAATAGCACTCAAGAGTCAATCCTCAAATACTGTAGAAAATCGGTCATGCAATTGCTACAAATATTTGATTTTTAGCCAATTGATGAAAACATTTATAGTGAGTTCACACACAAGACATGCACTGTCTCTGTATTATTGTGCCTGTAGTTGAAATAATACAATCTCATATTTATACTAAGCAGCTGAACCCAGTATGGTGCTCAGGTTCTACAACTCATGCAAAATGGCAAAAAACTAGTCTTTTTTTGGTCTCGGTCTCGAGCTGAACTAGTCTTGGTCTTGGTCTTGATACTCTCTGGTCTTGGTAGTGTCTTGGTCTCAGTTTAGGCGGTCTTGACTACAAGTCTAGGTTGTAGCACGGTTGTTCTGGTCCAGAGTCTGAATCAGCCGGACTCAAAGGTTCAGGGGTGAAAACTCCTTAATTTAGTTTGAGTAAACAAAGAAATCTTCAGGTTTTTTTTTTTATTGTTTGTTTTTAAAGGGACAATTTAGTAATTTAGTGATTAAACATTCTAACAGTTCGGAAAAATGGCGTCAATTTTGAGTCAAAGCTTTGATAAATGTGTGAAACTAAAAATGACAAGGTCGTTTATCACTGGTGTTTTTTATCTGTGTGCTTTTATGCAAGAATAACTAACAATCAAACTAACTTCACAAAGAGAAAAATGTTTTGTGCTCACCGGTCCGTCTGCAGCGATCTGAACATTTAACTGCAATGAATTTAAAAATGCCTCAGGTTATCAGGGTTGTCCGTCCCGGTTGTTGTGAACGAGGTGTCTCAAGAACACTGTGAGGGAATCTCTTCTACTTTAAAATGTCCAACAGTGAGGGGTCAAAGGTCACTGTGACCTCACTGAACACATTTCACGTGAAGATTATGAGAAACAATTTCACACGAATGTCTAAAATGATGAAGTGATGACATTTTATATCCGAGAGCTCGGAGGTTAAACGCTCTGTGATGTCATGATGTTCTGACCGTTATTCAACCCCACAGCTCAGGAACAACTGGACCGGTGGACGGAGGCGACGACCTGCGATGTGGTGAGTCGAGTGTTTAATGTGAGATGTGATTTTAATGATCTGTTCTGTTTAATGTTTAATTTTTCTTTTAAATCTGTGACGTGTGTTTATAAAGGAAATCAAGACCTCAAACTGATTTATAACTTCAGTGAGTAAAATTTATTATGTCTGCAGCAACTCAACATTAACTGCAATGGATTTAAATGTTTTGCAGTCTTGAGCAGCTCCTCGGTTCCCTGAACTGCACTGGGCAGCTTTTTTTAGGTGTTTTGACTATTAAGAGTTACTACAACCTCTTAACCTGCTCAGAGTTTGTTTGTAGTGTGACGGCTTTTATTTACAGACGTCTCCATGTTTTAAGAACTTTCACAGAGACGTTTGTGTTATTTTTCTACCAGCAGGATAAAATGAAAGCGCTTAAATCAGCACAAACACCACATTTCTGTTGCAAACATGAATTTATTTGAAATCTCAGGCCACAGTCAGAACAACGCTGCCGGAAATCTTTTAAATGTCACATGTAAAGTTTTGTCCAGAACCTTTTAACATCCAGCAGGATTAATGCTGTCACACGTTCACACTTTTAAATCGAGTATCTTTACGTTTAAAATCAAACCTTTTTTAGATAACCCACACACTCGCTCAGAAATCCTTCACACAGAGGAGTCACATTCAAGCACGTTCAGAACAAAAAAGACATTCAAGACGACAAAACACGAGTCGGGTCGGTTCACGAGACAAAAAACAGGACTGATTCTGCATCACAAGAACTCAAACTGAGGCTGGACGGACAAACAGACAGAAAAATAAAAAGTCTAAAATGTTTCCTGTTGAGTTTTTCTGCTTCAAGTGGAAACACATCAGCAGCAGTACCGACACTGACAGCAAGGGGGCAGCGTTCCTCAACAATACTGCACAAGTAGAGGCAGACGAGCAGGATCCATTAACCCAGGTTCAAAATACTGATCATCATCATCAGTGATCAATTAAGAAACAGATTAATGTTAAAATCACATGTAAGAATGAAAAAACAAGTTGTTTAACACACATTTACTGGATTATTTGTAGAAATTGGGTGAGAATAAAGTCTGAAACTGTCTACGTCTTTCTTTTCTCTACATCTTTAGTGTCTTAATTTGACCCAAAGCGATGACACATCACCTGATTAATACCTTCTGATTCAACTGAACCTGGGTTAATGGATTTCATGTCGTTTCTGCTTCTGGCTACAGGAAAAGTGATGTTTGGCAGGACAACACAGCAGGTTCCAGGAGGACAAAGGTCAGTTCAGTTCACATTTCTGGTCAATTTTAAAGCGTCCTGATGCTGCAAAACCATCAACCATCTCCAAACTAAACCTTTCATCCACTTGTTGTTTAACTCAGGATTTCTGCCCGGAGACGAGGAGGCACTGGAGCACGTTACAGATCATGCATGGAAGGATCTGAGGAAGGCATCCGTGAGGAAGAGGAGGATGACGAGCAGGCGGAGCGCTGAGGAGAGGCTGGATTTGGCTCGGTGGTGTCGGTGCAGACTCGTCCTGCGACTTGTGTGTCGATTCCTGAAGAGCAGCTCAGTAGAAGAAGTACACTGAGGAGGAGGAGGAGGAGGAGAGCAGGAGTGAACGGGTGAGGTTCAAAAAAACTTAAACCAACATGGAAAAGAACACCTGACATGCTCAGACAGGAATAATTTAGACATTTACAAATCTAAACTCTTCTAAGAGCTTCTGACATTGTATGAAACAGTTTAACTGATTTAATTTGGTCAATAATCCTGTTCTGCATGAAGCTAGAGAAAGCTTGCTATCTCTAAACACACTGAGGTGAAGTTAAAATGAAAATATAAAATATAAAACAAATATCTCCGTCAGACAGGACTGAAACTTTATGTTCATCTCACTCAGTGTGTTATATTAATGCACATTTCTGTAAATGGTGAGTTATTAATTTTGCACATTATTCAGTCAATATTTTTTGCAATGTTTTATCTTCTTAGAAAAAAATATTTCACATATTTCTTATTGTAAAACTACATTTAGCATTTGTGATTGTTCAAATATTCCTAAGTTTTTTCTCACACAATCTTTACTGTGATCGTTATGAACGAGAACATAAAGAAAAATCTTCCTAATACGCCTTTTCCACCGCTGAAACATCCCACTTAAACACACTAACATCAGGTTTTTATGTGTAAACTCTGCTTTTACATGAACACGCTGAATTCCGCGGCGCGAAGTGATGACGTATTATCAACATCCGGTGGTGGCGCGTAAACAAAGAAGGAACTTGAGGTGAGGTCAGTTCTAAGATATTTAATTTCTGGACACAGTGTCGGAGGTGAAGCTCCGTTCGTTTCTATAAAAGCTGCTCGGTGGTGAGCTGAAACTTAAAAAGCTCGACTTCTGGATCACCGACCGAACCGGCTAACTTCCGGTGTAGCGCCCGGCTAACTTCCGGTTTAGCGCCCGGCTAACTTGAAGGACGTAATGTAATGTAACCGTGCGGCTCCTCTAGACTTTCCAAGTGTTATTTGACCGAATGGCTCAAATTATTACTGTGAAACGAGTAATTTCGCGGGAGTTGTGACGCTCAATATAATTTATATATTCTATTACAGCAGTTTCCGGTGAATTCGTGACGTAAAATGTGACGTCAGCAAGGGAAACAGAAGGAAGAAACGGTTAACAGCTACATGAAATCATACCGGAAATACAAACACTCAAAGAAAACTACGATTTAAAAACTTCACTGGATCTCAAACTGTCCACACCTACCAAACTAAAAACATTTTACAGCCACAGTTCAAAACTTACTGTATGAGATGAATGTGTGTGTGTGGTGTGTGATGACTTACAGAAGACGACTCCAACACATATAATTCCTATAACTGCCATCATGATCATCATCTGGAAGAAACACAGAAATCACAGAGTCAGAACAAAAACTACCTGTAGACGGTGAAAAAGACCTGGAAATAAAAATCTGTTATTTCTCAAGTCAGCAAAGACATAACAACATAAATATTAAAGTGTTTCTGTGTTGTAAATCCATCAGTGGCATGCGATGACGCCAAATAAAAATAATCCATAATTCATCTCAAATGCAAAAAAAAAAACTCAAACTAAAGTTACGAGGCTGTTTTGAAAATGTGAGGAGGAGAAAGTTCAGATATTTGTGTTCAGATGTAGGGAGGAGAAGTCAAAGAGATACTCAAGTGTAGTACAGCTACCTGAAACATGTACTGAAGTACAGTAATGAAGTATTTGTACTTCTGGGGACACATTTCAGACTTTATTTAGGACAGCTGGTGCAAAAGCGGTGTCATCCAATTGGAAAACAGCTGATTTTGGGGTGGTTCGTGTGAGTGTAAGGCCCCAGGAAATGAGTGTAAGACGATGTAATGTGTGTGTGTGACCAAAAATAGTCCATAAATAAATCCACACGAGAATCAGAGCTGCTAACGGACAGGAAATCACATCACATCTGATGGGGGGAGGGCGAGAGAGATTAACAAGAACAAGGGGATGGAGAGAGAGAGAGGAAGCGCAGCAGCAGAGACAAACCAGATGTTTGCAGATTGATTGTTTGCTTGTTTATGTAAATCCATAAAAGAGAATTAAAGGATCGTTCTACATTTTTATTAACGTCACAAATCTCACACACTGTTTCCTGTTTTTAAAAAGCTTCAGTGAGTCAAACTAACAGGAGGGACTAGTGGATTTAATTGGGACTATTTTCTGTGGCGGATTAATCCACTTTCGGTGCTCCGGTGTGTAAACAAAACAAACAGGACGACCCAGAGGCCGGTTGATGCTTCGTGTTAGCGAGGGTCCTCACAGGTATAGAAGAACAAACACATGTGTGTGTTTGTGTGTTTTTGGGGGAGGGGAGGGGTTACATCACGAATCACAGCTGGCTCTCTAATCCCCGACCGTCACTGTAATCCAGATTGGGATTTCTCTCCCTCACTTCCTGGTCAGTCTCCTGTAATCCTACAAGGCGGTTTCTGATTGGACGATCTGACCGTGAGGGGGGCGGGGCTGCGGGATGAAGTGATGCTGAGATCAAGATGGATTGGCAACGAGGTCGCATGGACGGATGGATGGATGGAGCTGAGTGAGGTCAAAGATGGCGGACAAACTGTGACATGCAGCCGCAGCTTCAGCACATTGACAGTACGTTCCTGCCACTTTAGCTGATTTTAGTTAAAATACCAATAAAGAAGATGAACACTCGCTTTCATTCACAACGTCACGCTATCGATCGTGTCATCAAATATTAAATAACACTGCTTCGCTACCTGGATACTGACGTTAGCGAAGCTTAGCGGCTAACATTAGCAACATGTGCTCCTCCCCAGTCAGCCTGCACCGATGTTAGAGGAGCAGAAACTTCACTTTAGTTAAATGTCAGGAATCATATGAAGATCCATCCTCCAATAAAAAAAATACGTCAATCCTGACCTCACCACGCATCGTAGTGAGTGACAAAGTTAGGTTTTCTGCTCTAAATGACACCACATAATAGTTTTCAGAGACAGTAAATACAACAACACAACAAGCGGAAGAGATAAGTTATGCTTGCAAATGCTTCCTCATGTCACAAACCGCCTCCACCAAAAAACAAACAAGCTCTCAAAAAAACAACCTAACAAATCTAACAAGCCGGTAAAGAAACTCGAAGTGAGGTGAGAGTTTAGTTTAACGGCGCTGCAGCTTCACTTCTGATGAAGGTGGAGCTAACGAGCTGAAGTCTAAATTTAAACAGGAATAAATAAAATATAACTGCAGGTGTGTTTGAGGAGATCAGAGCAAACTGAAGACTTTAATAATGTTGTTAAAACTCTCCAGTTTCCTCAGATTCTTTTCTGCTCTAACTTTACTTTATTTGTTATTTCCTCACCGTCCTCTCAGTTTGTCACCTCAAACGCTGCAAACAGAATTAAATCACATTATCACCAGCGGAGGGATTTAATCAGATTTATGAGTAAACTGACAGAGAAGTGATGATGAGGCGAGCAGTGAGGGGAACTTCCTGTCTCTGAGGCGGCTCTGATCTCTGATGACCAGAAAATCTCCTGAAAAAAAAATATTCTCCTGAATATTTTTCATTTCTCTGAACAATAAAGAGGTGACATCACACATGAAAGAAATCTCTGGAAAAATGTAAATAAATTCTCCTCACAAAAAACAGAAATTCTCCAGAAAAAACTTTTTTTTTTTTTTAAAGAAAAATATTTTCGATAATTCCTGAATTATTGTTTTTTCTTGGCTTCTCTGGAAAAAAAAATGCTGAAAGAATATTTTTCCTGAAAAAAAAATCTCCTAGAATCTTTTTTTTTTTTCCCAACTTGGCTTCACAAATTATTTTTTTCCTGGGAACAAAAATCTTTGTTTTATGCCACTCCTCACACATGAATAAATTATAATAATTCTCCTCAAAATATTTTGTTTTCACGTGAAATTATTTTTTTTTCTAGGAACAAAATTTTACATTTACAATTTCATATCCTGGAATTTAATTATTTTTTTTTTTTTAATTTTTTTTTTTGCCACTTGGCAAATACATTTTTTGTCCTGGGAGCAAAAAAAAAAATCTCCTGGAAAAAAATATTTTCCACATAATGAAGTGCTGACTGTTGCATGATGGGAAACAAACCCCACACACACACACCGAACACGCCCACCTTGCAGTTTTTCCACCAGTACTTGTTCTTGAGTTTGGCGGCGCTGCTCTCGAACTGCGAGGCTCCGGCCTGCAGGGCGTCAGCCCGGTCGTCCAGCTCCGACAGCTTCTGGTCTCTCTCCAGAACTTTGTCCACGTTCACACGCATGATGTCCACCACCTGAGGGACGAGCACACCTGTCACAGGTGGTCCAGGTACTCATGTTCACACAGACTTCTACTGTTCCAAACATCTGAATATCTTTTTAATTTGCATCATCACATATTTAAATGAGAGACGTGTGTGATTATTCTTCCAGTCATTAAGATTCGTTGACCGTGCTGACGGACGCGTTGGCGTTAAGGCTTCCTCACCTCGTCCACCTGCGCCTGCGTCTGCTGCAGTCGCCTGTTGCTGGTGAGGTTCGGGGCCGGAGCCGGAGGGCCCCCGTCGCCCTCCGAGGCCCCTGGAGCTCCTGCATCTGGAGTCGACCTGCAGAACGACACAAGTGACGAGTAAGCTCACAATTCATCCCAGAAAATAACTCGGCATGTAAATAAATCTGTGTCGGGTTCAGCTCCTGGTTTCTCTTCACGTCTTTGTTTCCATGTTGCAAAAACAAGCGTACGAACACTTAAATGACCGTTACGTTATTTTGTAAAGTGCTAAAACACGATGTGACAGCAACATGTCTTTGTTTTTGTTTGTTTTTACAGAAACCAAAGAAACAAGGAAGGAGAGACGTGACCAGATGACAAAATGTGAGTTCAAATCTCTTTATCTTCGTTTTTTTTGTGTGTGTCAGTGATTCATATTGATGGAACAGGCACATCAACATGTTTACGACAAAAACAACAACATTTAATAAACAATAAAGCTCCTGGTTTTGCAGTTCAGTGGTTAAAATCTGGATTTTAACCCTGAAAACTCTCAAAAAGTTACCCTAACCTAACTAAATACAGTCACTCAAATACGGTACTTCAGTACTTGAGTAAAAAATTTTATTTTAATACTTTAAATTTAAGATTTTAGTTACTTTGCAGATTCAGATTATTAAACATTTTTTTATTTTATTTATGAATTATAAGATCGTAAGACAGTCACAATAAACTTTTCTGAGAATTTAATAATTAATAATTACCTCTTCGTCATCTTTTTCTGTGTTTAAAGAAAGAAGTTTTGTATCAACACATATATATACTGAAAACCAACATATCTGTAATATATCTGATTCTGATAATATCTGTCAGGCTGCAGTATTTGTACTTTTACTACTGTGGTATTAATACTTTTAATTAAGTACAAACAAATCAGAGTTCTTCCTCTTCTTCTTCTTCCTCAGCTGGAACTCAGGTTGAATTTTAAAAAACAAATTCAATAACAAGAAACATGACTCATCAAACTTTGGCCTCCCGCCAAGTAATCAGAGTATCACACACACACACACACACACACACACACACACACACACAGAGCAGAGGCTTGTTTTCCAGAAACAAAATGGAGAAAGATTAGTGCAGCAGAAGCTCCTGACAGACAGACAGACAGACAGACTGATGGAGATAAACCTGCACGCCATAATACCTCCCCCCTCCTCCCCCCCCTCCTCCCCCACGAGACGACATACATCCAATAAAATCATCTAAATGTTTTGTTTTCCTGTAAACTTCCTCCATGTATTTTGATTTATTTAAGACTGACTTTGCTTTAATTTTAAACCAGTTTGATGAAAACAGCGGTCGTCCCTTCTTCTTCTTCTGGTGTTAAATGTATTAAAGTGTGTGAAAGCGCTCGAGGCTGATCGCTGTATCGATGGATGGAGTTGTGGAGGTGAGTCAGCCGGTGACTCAGAGACGTTTCTGCTACCGCTGCAGCCCAGAAATTTCCAGACTGACGACAAGTTTCAGTTTTAAAGAGTAAAAGCAGCCACGAAATGAAGGAGACGGAGATTAAATTAATTTAAAATATTACTTTAAATACATCGAGTTTGTCTGTAGCTCGTTTAGTAAAGTTGAAGTGAGGATAGTAAACAGATTTTTATCTTTAACCTGGTTTATATTTAATACAAGAAAGGAATAAAATATGTTGTACTCACATCTGAGCGGCAGGATGATGGAGATAATCTGAGTCCGACAGAGAGAGAGGGAGGGAGGAGAGGGAGGGAGAGGGAGAGAGAGAGAGAGAGGGAGGGTGAGAGAGAGAGAGAGAGAGAGAGAGAGAGAGAGAGAGAAGGTGAGGTAGAGAGACGGAGCTCCAGCTGAATATCAATGGAGGATGACTTCAGTCTTTTTCTTCTTGATTCACTTTTGTTTCTTAAAATAAAAAACTACAATAGAAGCAGCTGCGTAGATTCAAAAGTGTCTGCGTCACACCACTGGCCCCGCCCCCCCAACACACACACACACACACACACACACACAACACACACACACACACGGAGCCTTTAATAACCGGTAATAACGGAAATGATTGTTTGCTGTTCGATATAGAGGCTGTTCCTGTAAATGACTCGGACACTGTGATCTGTCACCTGCTCAGGTAAACAGTCTCAGCTCAGGTTTGAGTTTGGTGACTGAATGGTTTGGAAAACTACGGAAGCCCAGAGGGGCAAGGGAGTTTTTTTTTTTGTATCCATTTTCTAAAAAATATTCTAGAAAAAAAACAGTTCAGGAGAATTTGTTTTGGCAGGGAGGATTTTTTTTTTCTTTCACCGTGTTTCTCACATAAACAAACAGAAACATTTGTCTCCTTTCACAGATTATTTTAGTGAGTTTAGACAGACAAAATGTATTAAACCTTAAAATCAACTTTTTTTTTTTACTCCTTTTTACTTCCTAATCTCCTTTAATCACTTGATTTCACCATCAATTAAAAAATCTAGTATTTTCAAAATTTTTCACATACGTTTTTTATGACATGAAAAAAAGAGAATTTTTTGTTGTCATGATATTTTTCCTTAGCGGTTTCAGATTCGCACATGAAAAAAACAAATTTCTACTGAATTTTTTTTTTCACATTCTCACAGATGGAAAAAAAAAATTATGGAACTTAATGATTAATTTTATCCTGGCAAAACATTTTTTTGTGGCGGGGGAGTTTCCCAGATTTTTTTATGTGTAAAAGGAGATAAAAAGAAAATTCACAAGAAAAAAAGTTCAATTTCTAATTGAGACATTTTTTTCTCTCCTGAAATTATATAAAAAGAAAAATTTAGTGGAATTTTTTTTTTTCATGTGTCAATGTTTTTTTCATGTTATACCAAGTTAAATCTAATTCAAGAGGAATACATTCATTTTTTCAAGTGTTTGAAAAAGATACATTTTGTGATTTTTTTCTTTTTTAATTTGGTTTCACACATGAAAAAACAAACAAACTCCAAAAGCCCAGAGAGGCAAGAATTCTTTTTTCTTTTTTTTTTTTGTGATCCATTTTCACTGATGGAAAAAAAGTCAGATTTTATCCTGGCAAAACGTGTTTTTGGGAAAGATTCACTTTCTTTTTCATGTGTGATACAAAATACAAAAATGTGCAACCAAGTGATTTTCTTTTCACTCAGGCTTCAAGTAAAAAAACCTTTCAACCTGGAATTTTCTGTTTTCTGGAGGGTGATTTTTTTTGTGTGTGAAACAGAGTGAATTTTTTTTTTTTTTAAAGAATAAAAGTTGTAACCGAGCGAAACAAAAAATTCACGAGAATTAAATTTTTTCCATGTGTGAAATTAATTTTAAAAAAAAATTGTCTTTGTAAGGCTCAAGTGTTTGTTGTTAAAGAAAAAAGTCAATGAAAAAAATATTTCATTGTGAAAATGAAAAGAAAGTTTCTAATGGAAAAATAATTTTTTATACCGAAATTATTTTTTTAAAAAAGTTTGCAATTTTGAGAAACTGAGACAAAAAATATTTTTTTTTTAGTTTTCTTGAGGTAAAAAGTTCTGTGTAACCGAATGAAAAAAAATTCAAGATTTTTTTTTTTTCACTCAATTTCACACATGAAAAAATAATCCTACTGGAAAATAACATTTCCACTGAAATAAAAAAAAATGTACTTGGAATTTCATTTCTTTCAGTAGAAAAAAAAATCGAGAAAAAAAAAATTCTTGGTTTTCATGAGAAAAAATTTCTGTGTAATCAAATTAAATTTTTTTTGTGCATAACAAAAAACAAAAACAAATTTTGTGTCACACATGAAGGAAAGTTTCTAATGGAATGAACATTTTTTCCAACAAAAACAAGTTTTTTTTCTAAAATATTTTTTTTCTTGTGAAAAAGTTGAGAAAAAATTCTACATGAAAACATTTTTTTAAATGTGGTTTCACAGAAAAAATCTCCTGATAATGGCCGCGTTTCCCAGATTCGATCGTTCTTAAGGACTTAAGAAGGTTCTTAAGTAGGGTTCGGCTAAGAAGGAGCGCTAAGATAGGGGTGTTTCCCAGACGCGTTCTTAACTGCCTTCTTAAGATCGCGCCAAAGAAGCTTCTTAAGAAGCTCTTAGTGGGAGCTGTCCACCGCCGTGGTGCTGAAATATAAATCAATCGAAATCAGTAGAAAATGGATCACCAGAAAAAGACATTCTCACTTGCCTCTCAGGGCTTCTGTAGAAGGCAGTGAGTGGTCGTTGCGATTGTTTTGTCATTTCAGGTCAGTGAGTGTTTTGTTTTTCTTTTTTTGACTTAAATCTTCATTCCTGCAGTAAAATGATCAAACTGTTGACAAGTTTCTTACAATAAAGTCGTTTAAATTCTTACTGCAGCTGTGGTGTTCGGTGGTGATACAACTTCACAAAAACCTTTATGCATTCGTTCAAAAAGCACAGAAAAGAACAGTTTCAGTAAAAAAAATATTTATGTAGCACTTTTATAAACACAAGTTGCTTTACATCAACAACAATATAAATTAAGATAATGTGTAATATCAAACAGTCAAAAGAGCAGAGAATCATCTCTACAATCTACTTTAACTCCTTCTGTGTTTAATCTGAAGCTCTACTGTTTTTTTATTGGACAACAATCACGAATGCTGAAGAGATACTCAGATATTTTACAAGTTAAAATACTAAAACAACTGTTGTTGTTCACGGAGCTGCAGCAGCAGACTGTTTCTTCTTCTGCTGTTTGCTCGTCTTCATCGATTCTCTCTGAAGATGTTTGTTCTGCTCGGGAGGAAATTAATATCCGATCAATACAGGAGCAGACGACTGACCTGAAACCGATCAGTGCTGCCCGAAAACATTTTCTGATTAGTGTCTGATCAATAAGTAAATGTATTTCTGTTGAATGTTTTTTGTTTATAGATAGAATAAGTATTTCTATCCTTCAGCAGTAAATGTTAAAATATTCTTTATTTTTTTCATGTTAGAATAATTAAAAAACAATTTAACTGACATTTTTTTCTCCTTGGGAAAAAGAATTCCAGAGAAATTAGTTGTTTTCTTTCACATATGAGAAAAACATTTTGTCCTGAAAGTTTTTTTTTTTTTGGTGCACGTATTTTCCCAGATGGAAATTTTCAGGAACTTTGAAAGATTATCTTGACAACTTTTTAAATGTTTTTTCTCCTGGTAAAAAAAAAATCAGGAGATGTTTTTAGTTTTTTATGTGTAAAACTGAGTGGAGAAAAAATACTGGAAATTTGTCTGAAACCGATGCAGAAAAAAATGCTCCTGAAAATGTTTTTGTTTCACACATGAAAAAAAAATTCTACTAGAAATTTATATAAAAAGTATTTTTGTTTTTCATGTGAAAAAATGAATAAGTGAAAAAAACCAAAACACTTTTGACACAAATTTGTGTTTCTCATGTGTGAAGTCGACAGGGAAGAAACTATTCCTTAAGATATTTGTGTTTTCACAGACGGAAATTTAAAATTTGAAAAGATTATCTTAACTTTTTTGATGTTTTTAATTTTTTTTCTCGGAAGAGAAAAATTCAGGAGAATCTTTTTTTTTCCATGTGTGAAACTGAGGGGGATGAAAAAAATGCTCCTGACAATGTTTTTCTTTCCCACATGAGAAATGCTTTCTCATTTTTTTATCTTTTTCTACTTTTTAAAATTTTTTATTTCCTAGATTCTTTTTTTGGTTTCACACATGAAAAAAGTTTCCTGGAAAAAAATTCCCCTAATAAATTTAATTTCACTTTAATTGTGTATATGTGTAAATGTGTAAAACAACAAAAAAAGAAAACATTATTTTTTGTTCCATGCCAGAAAACTTTTTTTTTTTACTGGCAAAATGTATTTTTTCCCGACCAGTTCTTAAATCATAAACACAAGAGAGAAAATAATTAAATTTAAAGGAAATTTTTTTAAAAGAAATGTATAAAGTTTCACCTGGTTTCACACATTAAAACTAAAATGTTTCTCAGAATTTCAGGAATTTTTTTTTTCTCCTTGGAAAAAAAAATTCATGAGAAATTAGTTTTGATCTTTCTTTTTGTCCTGAAAGCTTTTTTTGTGTGCACGTGTTTTCACAGATGGAAATTTTCAGGAACTTTAAAAGATTATCTTGACAAATTTTCAAATATTTTTTCTCCTGGTAAAAAAAATTGTAAAACTGAGTGGAGGAGAAAATATTCTCCTGAAAATGTTTTTTCTTTCACACATGAAAAAAAAATTCTCCTGGAGCAAAAAATATTCTTAGTTTTTCATGTGAGAAAATTTTCTCCTGAAAACTTTTTCACCTAGAAAAAAAAAAATTCAGGAGAAATTTGTGTTTCTCATGTGTGAAACCTCTAGTTTCACATATAAAAAATTCTCCTGGAAAAAAAAAAAACCCAATAAATTTCAGATGAAATTTTATTTCATGTGTGAAATAAGAAAAAAAGAAAATATTATTTTTTGTTCCATGCCAGAAAACATTTTTCTTTTCCTCTGGCAAAACGTATTTTTTTCCGACCAGTTCTTGAATCATAATCATGAGAGAGAAAATAATTAAATTTAAAGGAATTAAAAAAAAAAAAGTTTAAAGTTTCACTTGGTTTCACACATTAAAACAAAACTGTTTCTCAAAATTTCAGGTGAAATTATTTTTTTTCTCCTTGGAAAAAAAAAAATTCATGAGAAATTAGTTTTGTTCTTCTTTTTGTCCTGAAAGCTTTTTTTGTGTGCACGTGTTTTCACAGATGGAAATTTTCAGGAACTTTTTTTTCTCCTGGTAAAAAAAATTGTAAAACTGAGTGGAGGAGAAAATATTCTCCTGAAAATGTTTTTTCATGTTTCAGTTTTTCATGAGAGAATTTTTTTTCCTGAAAAGTTTTTCACCTAGAAAAAAAAAATTCAGGAGAAATTTGTGTTTCTCATGTGTGAAACCTCTAGTTTCACATATAAAAAATTCTCCTGGGAAAAAAAAAACCCCAATAAATTTCAGATGAAATTTTATTTCATATGTGAAACAAGAAAAAATAACAATAATAATAATTTCCATGTGAGAAAAAATCTGATCTACATTTAACTTGAAAAGTCTTAAATCTATAAACTAACTTTAGATTTTAAATGTTGTGCAGTACAAATTTTAAATATCTAACTGTAAAATGTTGTGAAATAAAGTATAAAGAAGACAAAGACAGTAAAAGAAAAAAACTCACAACTCAAAACTTTTAATATTTTTATTCTGTGCAACTTTTCATTTCAGTCAATCCATCAAACATTCTGACAAAACATTCAGACTTTAACGACCTCATGAAAACAGTGAACACTTTAAATCCACACAGAACTCAGAAACATTTCTCCAGACGACTCATTTGGCTTCTGCCGTCTTATTTTCTGTCAGTATTTCCTGTTCAATCTCCATAAAACATTCCAGTTTTTGTGTTTCACGAGGTCTTTAAGTCATTTTTTTTCCTTTCACACTTGATTTATTTCTGTTTTCTCTCCACAGATGCTTTGATTTTTTTTTCTACAGTCGGATAATATAGATCAACAGTTCCGTTACAGCAGCAGCATCTGTACAGATCCATGAGGTGAGTGATGTTTGGCTATTTGCTTTGATGATTATTGTACACTTGCTTTGTTTTTTTGTTTTTCCGCGACATTAAAAAGGAACAACGTCAAGTTTTAGTCCGCTTCCTCTCTGAGCGATGAGTAAAAGCATCTTCAGAGTTTGTTTTTTTTGTCTGCGGGACTGAAACTGGAAGTTGTTCCTTTAATGAATCTGTTTTCTGTGGTGAACACGGCAGGTTATTGATCAAGCAGACATTCATTTAACGATGTGATTGATGAGTTGTGAACTGTGTTGCGTTCATAGCAGCAGGTCAACAAAGAGAGAAAAACTGGCACGAGCGAAGTAGAAAAGAAACCTGATTGTTTCGTTTTTTTGTAGTGTTTTTTTAAACACACCTCCTGCAAAATGGCTTCTCTCCCCAAAAATATGTACACGTCCTTAAACAGGAAAGTCTGAATCATGGCTGCAGGTGTGTTTTCTCTGAGACGACTACAGAAAGACGACTGTTCTCTGATTCTACGACGTCTAATTCAATTCATAACATTAACGATGCTAAAACTCAAAGATGGTAGAAATCAAACATTTGAACTCGTCTCTAAAAGCTAAATGTACGTCAGGAGAACACGAAGCGTTACAGCTCAGCCGTGATATTTACAGTAGATACAATATTGAGCCTTTACAAACTGTACAGTTGTTTTAACAACATGTTTTAAAATAGGTTTTTACTTTTGTAAAAGAAAAACAAGAAAACGCTCTTAAATTTCCTGATGTTGCCAAACGTCTCAAAACCACAGACGAAGTTCTCTCAGACGAATCTGTCGCTCGTTAATTTTGCAAAATGTAAAATTTAAAATGTTGCGTAACACATCGATTTCTATTAGCATGGACAGTGAAATAGTAAGAGGGCGTTGAGTTATGATTAATGGCACATAAATATGACACCTTCCCTTTAAATGTAGAGGAAAACTTAAATGATTGACTTTAGTTGAGCTGTCGAGATCTGAAAGTGCTGAAGACACAAAATTCATCAGCAATAATGAAGAAAATTGACATTTTTTGAGTTAAATTTCTCAAGTTCCAGGAGATAACTGATATTAAAAATTATTTTTTTGTGCACTTTTTTTTACAGTTATGTCTCAGAGTCTCTACGCTGACGGACAAAACACACTAAACAAAGTTAAAGATAGAATTTTTAAAGACCTCGTGATCATATCGTGATTGTGAAGTCTGATATCGTGACAGCTGAATTACAAACCAAATTATAATCAATACAAATTCTGATGCTGTGAGATAAAAAAAACAACAACTGTAAGACAGAAAACCTCAAGTGTCGTTTAGTGTGATTGAAAACTGAGCTGGAGTTAAAAAATATCTAAAAATAGTCTTTAAATTCATCTTGATTCTTTAATGATGCAGTCTCTCTTTTGCACGGAAGCCCAGAGGGACAAGTGAAAATAAAATGAAGTTGTTTTTTTTTTCATGTGAGATAATTAAAAAGTGATTATTTTTTTCTACTGAAATTTTTTTCTTCTTGGAAAAAAAAAATCAGGAGAAATTCACAGATTATCTTGACAACTTTTCAAAGACTTTTTTTCTTATGTGTAACACTGAGTGGAGGAGAAAAATGCTCCTGAAAATGTTTTTTGTTTCACACATGAAAAAAAAATTCTCCTGGAAAAATAAATAACAATCTTTGGTTTTCATGTGAGAAAATTAAAAAGTTAGGAAAAAACACATTTTGTTTTCTCCTGAAATGTTTTTCTCCTAAAAATTTTTTACATTCAGTAGAATTTTTTGTTTTTCATGTGTGAAACGGACGGGGAAGAAAATGTTCCTGAAAATGTTTTCAAATATTTTCTCCTGAATTTTTTAATTTGAAAAGATTATCTTGACAAAAATTTTTTCTCTAAGAAAGAACTTTTTTTTCCCCATGTGTGAAACCAAAAAATTATATTAACTGAACCCGATGGGGTTCCTGAAATTTTTTTCAAACAATGCAATTTTTTTTGCATGTGTTTCCACAGATGGAAATTTTGAAGGAACTTTGATTGTCCAGACAACTTTAAATGTTTTTTTTGTCTGTAAAAGCTAGTGGAGGGAAAAAATACTGGACATTTTTTCGTTTCAAACATGAAAAAAAAATTCTCCAAAAAATGATAAAGGAAAATATTCTTTTGTTTCATGTGAGAAAATTAAAAAGTGAGAATTTTTTTTTTTTTAAAACTTTTTCTTTCACACATGAGAAAAACATTTTCTGCTGAAATTGTGTTTTCAGATGGAAATTTTAGATTTTAAAAGATTATCTTGACAACATTTTTTTTCTCTCCTGGGAAAAAGGAAATTCAGGAGCAATTGTTTTTTTTCTTTTTCACTTTTCATTGTCTCACATGAAAAACAAAGAATATTTATCACATTTTTTTTTCATCTTAAATGCTTTTTGTTGTGTGAAACAAAAAACACTGTCAGGAGCATTTTTTCATCCCACTCAGTTTCACACATGAAAAAAAAGTTCTCCTGGAAAAAAAAAATTCTTTGTTTTTCAGGTGAGAAAATGAAAAAGTGGAGAAAAAATTCTTCCGGAAAAAAAAGATTTCGGGAGAATTTTTTTTTTTTCATGTGTGAAACTAAGTGGGACGTCTTTTCTTTTTCTTTACATTAAGGAACTTTACAAGATTATCTTGAAAACTTCTAAAAAAAAAAATTTCTCCTGGATATTTTTTGGGGGGTTCAGAGAAAAAACAAAAATGATCCTAGAAAAAAAAATCCCCCAATAATTTTTTTGTTCCATATGGAGAAAAAAAACATTTTTTTTCTCCTGGCAAAACTTATTTTTAGATAAAATTATATCTAAAAAAATCTTCACTTGTCCCTCAGAACTTCTGCACTTTTGCGTACTGTGAAATACCAAAATAGCAAAATTAAAATCCTTCAAGATGCATTTTCAGGACGAGGTGTCATATTCTGTTATATGTTGGATAGTTGAACAGTTTAAGGCAAGTTGATAGTTGGAGATCTGAGAAGTTCTTACTCTTCCTACAGTAAAATTCCAGAAGTCATCGATTGGGTAATTTATATTTTAGAGATTAAACTTCTGCAGCATTTTAAAACTGCTGCACAAACACAATAAAATAAAAATATAGGGAAAAAAACATTACATTGTTATAAATACAAATGAATAAGTAGAACTCACTCTTAAATCACTTCAGTGAACAGTTATGTGCAAACTTTTTCTTTGTGCGTCACTGCACACGTGTGAACCTGCAGCTGAAAGGCATCATGAAGAGAAGAATCTGTGCCGATAATCGTTTCCTGCACAAAACAGAAACATCAGTGTGCAAAATAAGATAAAACGTGTCATCTTATCAGTAAAGAGGAAGCCAGTGAAGGACTTTAAAGTGCCATTTTGTTCTGTTTGACCTTCACTGAGGTGCAGTTACAGCTGATGACCACAGGAGGGCAGCAGAGTTATTGCCTTGAAAATTAATTTTCTACATAAGCTTTCAAGCAATTTACACATTTTTCTTTTAAACAACCCTGGAGTAACTTTTCCACCTGTTTGCTCTAAATCACCTGCTGCTGTCATGTCGTCTGAGTTTGTGACCGAAACATTTCTACTTTAGATCAACAGAAACCAGAGAGACAGAAGTTTAGATGTGTGTACTGTTGTCAAACGCCACTGAGAGGACGAGAAGAGCATCGGTGTGATGTTACTTCAGCGTGTGTGTGTGTTTCAGTGTGTGTTAGGGTTTCCTCCAGCTCAGAGGAGGGATGGCGGCGTTGGCGTCGCAGCAGGAGTCGCTGCTCTCGGAGTCGGCGGCGAGAGCCGGCTTTTTCCTCTCCTTCTCCTCGCTGTCCGAGTCGTCCACCGTCAGAGTGATGAGCGAGGTCGACTTCCTGTCGAAGACGTGAGAGAGATTAATGTGGCTCAAATGTTTCCTCCACACTGAAACTGTTTTCGCCTCTGTGTATCATCAGATTCATGTCAAAGATCTAAACATGTGTCCTCACCTGTCTCCGCTCTGTGTGATGAGTCTCCTGCAGGTCTCCATCTGGACGTCCAGCCCTCTCTTCATCGAACACATCTCCATGTACTCGTGCAGGTGGCGGTTCATGTCGCTCTTCGCTGTAGCCAGTTCCAGCTGAGCAGGACAGAAAACGACAAATCCATTAAAGGGATATTCCGGTGTACAGTATAAATCCATGGTCAACAGACCTTAGACAGATGATTCCCTCGATGCGGTCAAGTTAGCTGACCGTAGCTGAGACTAGTTTTAGCAACCTCAGTACAGATTGCATGAAGCAATACACTGCCGCTGCTGTCTCCAACTACAACCGCCATTAAATAGCCACATTTAATGGTGAGAACAGCACCAAACTTCAGCGACAGTACAAATCCAGCAAAGCTAGCAGCAGTGCATTGTTATCGTGCAGTCTTTTCTGAGGTTGCTAAAACTAGCTAAGCTAGCGGTCAGCTAACTTGACCTCTCGAGGGGGAGTCTTACTCGGTGTCACGGTGTGTTAGACCCTGGATTAAACTTACACCGGAATATCACTTTAACTAGAACAACAATCTTATGACTAGAATTAATACTAATGTAGGGCTGGGAAGGAGGAGGAGCTATTTGGAGCTAACAGTAATAAAATATATCTGTCAGAAGGTACAAGATGTAAACTACAACTCCCAAATCAACGTATTGATTCAGGATATTTGAAACTGTTTAGGGTAAATCTTTCAAGGAATTGTATCGAAGTTAGAAGTATGACTCTAGAAGCTAAAGATAAAAGTGAACAGAGAAAACTAAGGACACAATCTGCAGCTTAAATCAATTCACTTTCAATTTACGGGTCGATTGTAGATGAATTTAGCTGCTATGGTGGCAACTATAAGAACAAATCATTGATTAGCACCTCTGACTGCCTCGGCTCATGGGTATTTAGTATTGAAAGTCCGACATAAGGAAGTTGTTTATTACGAGCTCTCCAAGCTACAATTAACCAAACGTTTGATACATGATGTCACTTTTGACCCTATTCAAACAATAAACACCTTTAAAATAACCTGTGGGAACTGTTTTCTTTTAACGCTGTGTGATTGTTGAGTCTCACCTCTATCTGGTCGATGGTGGCCTGGTACTCCTCCTCTCTGGATTTGAACAGAGACTCGGTGTCTTTGATCACCTCCTCGATGGACTCGTCTGGCTGCAGCTGGACGTGGAGAGAAGAAGAAGAAGCAGAAGAGATGGAGTGAAACGCTGTTGATTTACATGATAAAGCTGCAGCTAACATCAGTCATCAGTAATCTCATGAATGTATCTGATTAAGCTAAAAAAGTCTCTTGTAAAAAAATAAAACTTTTTTTTCCTCTCGAAAAAAAAATGTTCTGTGAAATTTTTTTTTTTAGCGAAAAAAAAAACCCGAGAAGAAAAAATTTTTTTAAGAGAGAAAAAAAAATTTCACAGAAGGAAAATTTAATTTTTTCACGAGAAAAATTTAATTTTTCACGAGAGAAAAAAATATTTCTTTTATGAGAGAAACATTACATTTTTTACGAGAGAAAAAAAATTACTCACGAGAGAAAAAAAAATTTCACGAGAAGAATCGAAGATAAAATATTTCTACTCAAGAGGAAAAAACTTTCCATGAGATAAAGCAAAGTGATTCACAAGAGAAAAACATTTGTGAAAGTGTTGAGTTCATCTAAAAGCTTTTTTTTTTACCTGAAGGCCCTGGACAGATTTTATAGTCACTTATCAGTTTATAAAGTCTAAGGTGACGTCTTACAATTTCTTGTTTACGGTACAAAACCTGCAGATATAAAATCTACGGGCTCCAGGTATTCATGTGCATTCAGATACGAACATGTTGTTCTGTTTTAGGAGGAAATGGGAGCTTTTATTGTGAAGAAACAGGAAGTTTTGCTATTATTATTTTACATGAAGCTGTCGAGTAACTTTTCAATTATTTCAGAAACTAGAACGTGTTTGTTTTTCATAAATCACAGATGATCTATCAGCTTATTTTTGGAACTTATTGAAATTTAATTTAAGCTCTCAGTGCAGCTGAAGCGACAGAAACTCTGTGAGAGAGCGTCACTACGTTGGTGTTTAAAGGTTTTCTCATCTGTCTCGGTTTCCCTGCAGGTTGTTTGGTCTCTGTGGCTTAATTAGATAAAAACAGTTCACAAGTCAGCTGGATTGACAGTTAAAACAGCTCGTCCACCAGCTCAGATCAGCCAATTGGGACGAAGTAAAAAAAAAAAAAGAACTGCTCCTGACAGGAAACAACCTCGCGGCTTCCCTGACGCTGAGAAAATAGATCTGATGGATCCGAACGGAGCTCCGTTAAGTGCTGCTGCCGCCGAGGAGACTCCTGTTTATGAGTCGGTGCTTCTCTTTTATATTACGACTGCAGAGACTCTGACTTCTCACTCAAGCAAGTTTAGATATTTGTGAGTTCAGTGTGTGTGTCTTTGTGTGTGTGTGTGTGTACACGCACCTCTCCTTGTGCATCCACTCCCAGCGAGTATCCAGGAAAATCTTCCCAGAGCAGAAGAGTCTCCTCAGTTTCCTCCCAGGCCAGACTGTCACAGTCGTCCTCGAACTCACACTCCCTCCTGCACAGCATGCACACACACACACACACACACACACGTGCACACACACACACACGTTAACAACATGACACACAAAATATTCTAGTTGGTTTGTGTACAACGTATCAAATGTGTAATATTGTTGTCAAAACACGCACAGCTGATTCAGCATCCTCTGCATCTGCTCGTTGATCTGATTGGCCGACGTGCTGCACGACTCCTCGTCTCTGGCCCCGCCTCCCTCGCTCTCAGACATGCTCAGTTCGTCTCCGTCGGCGCCCTTCGCCGACTGCCCGCTCTGTTTCCTGGCCCGGCCGTTCAGCGTGGAGGGGGGCGTGGCCACCTGTCAACGAGGAGATGTGTTGATTAAAGCGAAGGCGGATGATTGGTCGGTTGTGGACTTTGATTCACGAGCAGAAACGTACCTGGAACATGTTGATCATGTCCTCACAGTTCCTCTGCTGGGCGACGTCACAGAGGCGGGCGGTGATGTCGATGCGGCGGCAGATGTCCATGTCCACCTTCATGGCCTTCTCCTGGATCTTACTGTCCAGATCGGACAGGTTCTGATGGACGGACACAAAGAACTCTGAATCGACATTCAGTTAATTGTCGTTTACTGTAATAACTCAGCGAGATGTCCAGCAATATGTAACCATGGAGATCAAGTGTGATCAATCTGTCGATCAGCGGTCGTGGTGAAACAAAAAGAAGAATATTTCTCTACATTAGTGAAACTTTGGTCTGTAAATATTTTTCTACTCAGATAAAAACAGCTGAACTTACGTTGCTGACGAGTCCTTTAAAGAGAACGAGTTCGGCCTTCAGCTGTTTCACCCTCAGAGCCAGCTCATCCTGACACACCTCGCTCTCCTGCAGGTCCTGAAAACACACACACAATGAAGATAAGCCCGAAGTGATCAGATTAAATAAGCAGCTTTTTAGGTGTGATCAGTTTTGCTTTGATAATCAAAAATTTAAGTCAAGTATGAAGCAGAAAAATGTGACAGTAAATGACAAAGAAAAATGTTACAAGAGAAAATAAATATTTGTCATAGAGAAAAATCTTTTTTTTTTTAATGAGAAAGCAATATTTTTCCACAAGTAAAAAAAAAAAATTTCACTAGGGAAAAAAATTAAAAAAAAAAAAGAAAAACGAGAGAAAAAAACAAAAACATCTTCAGGAAAAAAAATTTGAGAGAAAATAAATTTTTTGGAGACAAAAAAAAATTTCATGACAGGAAAAAAAAAAATTCACAAGAGGAAACAAAAACGTCAGGTGAATTTTTCCCCGACTCGGCTCCATTAATTATTTTTTTCCCAGCTTCTTATGAAGAGTCTTTGGGAGTAACATCATGTAAGTCATGTTTCAAGCAGAAAAATGTGACAGTAAATGACAAAGAAAAAATGTCACAACAGAAAAATATATGTTTTTAATGGAGAAAGCAACGTAAGTAAAATAAATTTGAAAAAAGTTTTCACTAGGGAAAAAAAAAAATTTTGAGAGAAAAACACGAGAGAAAAAAAAAACATTTTTTCAGAGAAAATAAAATTTTGAGAGATAAAACATTTCATGACAGAAATAAATTCATGAGGAAAAATCACAAGAGGAAAGAAAAATGTCACGTGAATTTTTCCCCACTCCGTTCCATGAATTATTTTTTTCCCAGCTTCTTATGAAGAGTCTTTGGGAGTAACATCATGTAAGTCATGTTTCAAGCAGAAAAATGTGACAGTAAATGACAAAGAAAAAATGTCACGAGAGAAAAATATATGTTTTTAATGGAGAAAAGCAACAAATTAAAAAAAAAAAGTTTTCACTAGGGAAAAAAAAAAATTTGAGAGAAAAACGAGAGAAAAAAAAACATTTTCACAAGAGGAAAACATTTTTTCAGAGAAAATTAAATTTCAAGAGAGAAAAAAAATTTCATGACAGGAAAAAAAAAAATTCACGAGAGGAAACAAAAATGTCACGTGAATTTTTTCCTGACTCGGTTCCATGAATTATTTTTTTCCAGCTTCTTGTGAAGAGTCTTTGGGAGTTTGGACTGTTTGTTGGACCAAAAAAATTAATTTGAAGACTTTTTGTTTATTGTTATGACATCTTGTCGACTAAAACATTAATCTGATGATGAAAACACTGTTACACAAACCAGGGGATGTGATATAAGTATCGGGGGGATGTGCAGTGTTCTACTCATGTTTATGAAAAATGTTGACATGCCCTTTAAAGTTCTGCCTGGACTGTGACGATGGCTGCCACAGATGATCTCAGCCTCGTGTTTCTGTCTGTCTGATGTGTTTTTAATGTGTCTGTATCATTTGTTTTGTTGTCTGTGTCTTAAAAACACTTTTACTTTAACTGAACTGCAGCGTTTTCGGTATTTCGGTATTTTAAATGTCACCTCACCTCCTCCAGTTCTGCCACCTTCTCCTGCAGGTCCATTCTGGCGGTGTACTCCTCCTCCCATCTATAAACACACAGACAAACAGAGAGCAGTGATGTAAACACAGATGCATCAACATGAGACAGATAATCACATAATATTCAGACTGTATCTGCTTCAAAAGCTTTCAAACGTCCCCACAGTAACACGGGTGGATTCATCCCACTGGAGGGAAAATGAAGGTTAACGTGACCATTAATATGAAACAGTCACAATCTCAGCAGACAACGATGACTGATCGTGTCGCTTTATAAGACCGTGGCCTTATTTTCAGGTCAGATGATTGAAGCGTTTCAGTTTCCTGATCTTCTTCTCTGCAGCTTTAAGACAAAACCCCACCAGAGTTACCTGACTGACCTACACAGCATCACAGCTCCTCCTTCCTACCGACACGAGTGTTACTCAGCAGCTGTTACATAAGGAGACGCCATGCTGAGTGCATGAAGAGCTCGCAGAGCACGAAGAGCTCGCAGAGCACGAAGAGCACGAAGAGCACGAAGAGCACGCAGAGCACGAAGAGCACGAAGAGCTCGCAGAGCACGAAGAGCTCGCAGAGCACGAAGAGCTCGCAGCCGGTCGCTCTGGAGAAGACAGAAATAAACAGACGGGAGCTGAGAGAACGCTGCAGGACTGACAATCATCTCCTGTGATTTCTGTGATTGTTGTGATGCGACGCAGCTCCGTTCTGATACACATGTCAACTCGTAGCAATGTCAAAAGGAGAAACAAGCGAAGGGGACTAAATCCTAATTTGATCCCCAATTTAAGATATCTGATTGAACCAAAAACGGATCCAATACGCTCTTTTTCATCCACAATTAAAAGCTCTGTACTTGAATTACTACATTTTACAACACTGAAAAAAAGAGATCGTATACATTCAGGATCTCTCTTTGACATGACAGCTAACCGTTAGCATACTCACAGTTTCTGTCATTGCCTATAGCACTTGACTGTGACTTTGTAGGCTAGCGACAGCCTCGACAACGACACATTGATTGATTGATTGATAGAATGAGTGGGACATTTTAAAAGGGGCTCTGTTGAACTTCACGGTTGTGCTGGACGTAGGGATAGACCGATTATCGGCACCTTGCAAAAACTAGCTGGAAGCCGGTTGTTTGTTTATGTTAGCCAGCTAATTTCTTTCTAAACTAAAGCTAACTACTGTTGCTCTCTGTTAGCCAGGGTTCCTACAGGTTCCTACAGGTTTCTTCAAGTCAAATTCAAGTCTTTTTAAGACCCTTTTAAGGCCATTTATATAAAAACTGGACAACTTATGGAAAATAAGTTTTTTATTGCACATCAAAGTTGGCCGAAATATCCTTATTCTTGTGATCTGGTCAGGATTTTGACAAAGTATTACTCGAAAAGTACACAGTAAGAGTACTTCATATTATGCATGCAAGTAGTCTATGAAGTACTTAGCTCAGCAGTATATGAATCTTGGACTACTTATGGAAAACAAGTTTTTTATTCGCACCTCAAAGTTGGCCGAAATATCTTCATTCTTGTGATCTGTTAAGGATTTTGACCCAGGATTACTCTAAAAGTACACAGTAATAGTACTTCATATTATACATGCAAGTACTCTATGAAGTACTTAGTTCAGCAGTACATGAATCTTGGACTACTTATGGAAAATAAGTTTTTTATTGCGACCTCAAAGTTGGGCGAAATATCCTTCGTCTTGTTCTCTGTTAAGGATTTTGACCCAGGATTACTCTAAAAGTACACAGTACAAGTACTTCAAATTATGCATGCAAGTACTCTATGAAGTACTTAGACTTCAAGACTTCTTCAAGTCTTTTTAAGGTTTTATTTCCAAATTCATAAATTCAATGCTTTTAAGACTTTTTAAGACACGCGGGAACCAGCAGAGCCGAGAGAGGCCCTGACGGTCGCGTTAAGTCCTTCACAGCACAAATCGATGTTACAATCTTCTCACCAACGGCAAATAAAAAGCTGATTATTACATGTAAATTGCTGCAAATAGTTAACGAGAGCCCCTTTAACTGTGGTGAATACCGAAGACAGTTTCTCGGCAGCACAGCCTGATACAAGCTGCAGAAAATATGTGTAAAGCTGAACCTGACAAGCTGATGTTTATGTCCTAAAATGGCCACCGTACAGTGCTGACATCATCTCCACTGGCGCCACCTCACGCCCTGCGAGCGCCGAGGATCCCAGAATCAGAAAGCAAACACTGTTATTTTGATGTATGGTTTTGTTTCCTGCCCGTCTCAAATGATTTGTAACCGTATCCTCTTCGTCCTTCACATCGACGCTTAAATTACGACATCACGTCTGCGGTGGATGACCTCAGATCAGATCGCCAACAGGGATAATATGAGTACTGACTGAAACGTGACTTGTGGATTCTTTCTCTTTATACCGATAAAGATCAGATGTTTGTCAGATGTGAGAAGCGCGAAGTCAAAATCAGTCTGATTCCGTCTGCAGTGACCAGAGAGACACAGATATGTTAATGAGCAGAGAAGATGGCGTCACAGTGATGGACGACGTCCTCGCTGCTCTGATCCGTTTGTCAGTCTCGACACGTCGCTCTGCAGAGAAGCTGCTGGTGTCATCGTGTCTGACTGGATACACAGAAACAGGATCATCTTCACTGATGACGGAGAAAAATCCATCTGAATAAGAAAAGCCTTTGTGTTTTATCTTTGCCACTAGAATCGAGACCGGGCTTCTGCGCTGCACTTAACGAGCTGTGATGTCATCAAACCACGAGGTCACGGTTACGTCACTTAACATAACTAAGACGTCAACTGCTGTGTTTTGTCAAATTTACAGCGCTTTAATCGTATATTTCAACATGCTAGGAGACAGAAGGTGAGGAGCTCAGTTTAGCACAAAGACAGAAAGAAGAGGGAAACATTAACTTAAGTTTAAAGATCAACTCAATCACTGTAAATTACAGTCAGTCGAAACAGCCAACTCGGTTTCTTTCCATGTTGTTCCAACTTCTAAAATACTGGATCGTCTGTCTGGGGACCCACTACAGCCCACTTTGTTCCCAAAATGTTGAACTAGTCGTTTAATAGAACGGCAGCAAATTTAGGTGTGAGAGCATCACCTGCTGAGGTGTAACCATACAGAATAACACATCTCAAAACAAAACAACAGGCCAAAATTATTCACTACTGTGGAAAATCTAATGAACTGAGCAAAGATTCGAGTGTAATGAAACTGAGAGAAGCCAGTGGCTGCCTGGAAGAGAGGAGACTTGCAGTCAAGACCGCCCAAACCGAGACCAAGACACTACCAAGACCAGAGAGTATCAAGACCAAGACCAAGACAGACCAAGACTTGTTCAGCTCGAGAACCGAGACCCAAAAAAGACTAGTTTTTGCCATTTTGCATGAGTTGTAGAACCCGCACGCAGGTGCACCAAAAAATGCATTAAATTAAATGCAAAGTACAAATAGTTTATAGTACAAATAGTACAAAATTGTACTTCAAATTGTCCATTAACAAGAGGAAGAACTGGTCACCTTGATGTGTGCAATGGCATCTCAGTTATAACACACTTTATCAAGTTGTAGTTGTAGCTGTAGTTCAGTGGGACAAGAACAATATAACACAGACATCACAAAGAACAGATACATAAACATATACATTCAAACTGTAGAACAAAAGGCAGACTACATCATGAATGCATTTATGTCTTGAGTAGACTTGTAGTCAAGACCGCCTAAACCGAGACCAAGACACTACCAAGACCAGAGAGTATCAAGACCAAGACCAAGACCAAAGACTGTCGAGGCCGTGACAAGACCAAGACCACCGAAAAGTGGTCTTGAGACCGAGACCGGTCTCGAGAACTACAAGTCTAGAAGAGAGGAGGTCAATCTGAAAACTGAAAAACCAGCAGTGATCTCAAGTGTTCAGGAAGTAAAGTAACACCAGCAACGAGCAACCAGGGCGGCGTTTGTGTATCTACTGTACATACAAGGCGATGCTGCTTTCTACCTTTATCTCTCTCCATATTATCACCTTCAACAGACACAAAATGGCAGCCAGAGTGACAGTTTGAAACAGGAAGTCAGTGAATTAAATAACTTTTGATCCGTGCACCATTTGTGCATCATGACAAAATAAAACTATACGATAGGTGTTTGCTTTTCGGCTCGTGGACCACAAACACGCTTGGTCTTTGGTGACACAATCGTCAGGCTGCACAAAGATATTTTAGACAATAGTGTGCTTACAACTTTGTGTTTGTCCCTTTCCTGTTAATCATGATGATGCCTCTGTGCAAGAAAATGTATTTTATATTCAAATTGGTGCAGAAGAGGAACATGCAACACCTCTTGGATGAGCTGGAAGAACCAGGCCTCATCACCTCAGACCTCGCTAACGCTCCTGTGGCCGAGTGAGAGCAACATCCCTGCAGCCAGTTTCTACATCTGATGGTAAAACCTTCCCAGAGGAGTGGAAGCTGTTACTGCTGCGGTTTTAGACTCACACATTCAAAAAAAGAATCACACAGCAACATGTTTTCCGATCGAAAGAGTGTGACAGCAAAGCGTCAGTGAACTGAAATGAACTGAAAGGAGAGAGGTGTGTGGTTTGGGGGGATGATGTCGTTAATGATGATGATGCCAGCGCCTGCCTGCCTGCCTGACGCTGCAGAGTCTCACATGGGACGGACAGGGAGGGAGGTAAAACGAGGCAGAAGGGCAGAGATGGATGACGAGTCAACAGGGACGGCAGCAAAGACAGAACAAGACCGGAGGGAGAGAGGGAGGAGATGTAGATACGCAGAGCTAAAAGAGGCAGAGGGTAAAATAAAATGGAGAGAGCAGCGGCGGGGTGACATCACTGTTGGCGGTCGCAGGCCTGTGCTGCATTGCAGCTACCAGGACGAACCCCAGCAGGGAGGAGGAAGAGGAGGAGGGAGAGAAAAGAGAGGAGGAGGAGGAGGAGGGAGAGAAAAGAGAGGAGGAGGAGGAGGAGGAGGAAGACACTACATGAAAAGGAGGAAGAATGAAAGGAGGGGAGACCACGCGAGAGAAAAACAACTCCTCATGTTCGGCTTTTCCCCCGAGACTTCCTCCCTGCAGACAACCAGGCAGCCAAACATTTACAGTCACTGGGAAATTAAAGCAATATTCATTTAACCTGACTGGAAGAAGCAGCTGCTGTTTCTCTAAAGTATGTTTTTTTATTCCCATTTGTAAGTTTTCTTTTAAAAGATATCCTCAATAATCTTTACACGGCCGCTAGCTACAATAAAGGACAGTGAGGTGACGGTTAACAGCATATAAAACATAAAAAAAACGCTAATTAAATAACAAATACTGTAAAAAATGGTCAATGAGGGGTGTTTTGGGCTGACTTGTGTTCTCACTACTCCTATAATCAGGGATGAAACCAAATTCAGAACGCTTAACTTTCAAAAAAAGTGATTTAAGCTCCTTTTTGTTTTTGTTTCTATGAAATCTAAATTAACCTCTCTGATTGTTCATTTCTTACTAGAATACAGCGCAGGAGTTGTAGTGGTGATACAGCGAACGATACGGCTGCACTTTCCCCTGTAAACACACCGACTTCTTTGTCTCACAGCTGCGTCTCTGGGCTCAGAAAGTGGACAGGATGAGCTCCATTAACACGTAGCGTGGACGTAGGACTAACGTTACTTGGTTTTACCCCTTGGCTACTCGTGGAGGGGTAAGCCTGCCCTCCTAACATCAGGCCTGAGTCAGAAGTCACTCTCTCCAGCCAGAGACACTCTGGCAGCGAACCAAGCCGGTCAGAAGGGACTGCAACAGCCACATAGGTCGGTGTGTTTACTGGGGAAACTAAAAAGGTCACAAACCCCGGTATTAGCACTGATGCTAAGCACCGGAGACGGAGCGAGAAAAGTGATGCAACCAAACAAACCAAGCAAGATCTGCCTTGCTAAGACAGCAGTTACATTTCTGGAGGAAACAAAATGTTTAAATTTATGACATTTAATGTTTCAAGCTCAAATTGGCTCGTTATCAGATGCAGAAGTAAAGAAAACGTACAGAAACATTCTACTGAGCAGCAAGTCTTTGCTAAGTACAGACATTAAAACCATCAGTGGTCTCTCTTTAACTGATGGACTTTTGTTTGCACTTGTAAAAGATTCAATACTGACAGGAAATCACATCAACGGATTTGCTCTTAAAAGACGGTTTGATCGGTGGAAATATTTGAACCTTTACACGTCTAGCTCACTTTCATGGCTTTCAAATGAGTAAAGGTTGAATGTAGTCCAGAGCAGCAGCACCTAACTGTAAATGATGATAAGCAGAGCAGCACACAGGTCAGAGCGTGAGTCGCTGCTGCTTCTGAAATCGATGTGACTGAAGGTTTGTCCTGCAGCAGCCTCCTGCCTCAGCAGGCTGAAAGAGGACAGGTCAGCGCTGAACAAACACAAGCTGCAAGCTCAAAGCAAAACACTTCAAAGCAAAATACATGCTGCAAATTAACAGACATTTCTGTTGGTTTGTTGTAATAATCTGTATAATCAAACATTTATATTAAGGCTGCACGATCATGGAAAATCCCGACATTGCAATTTTCTTTTTCTGCGATTAATGAAAGAATACTAATATTTTCTACAGATTTGAGAGTGTGTGTTGCTATTGTCAGTCTTAAATGTTTAAGGTAATGTAGGTTTTTACTGATTGTGACACAATTTGCTGTATAAAACTGATGAACTAGAAGGTGACGAGTGATAATAGTTGCAAAAAATGTAAAAAAACAACAAAAACTACAGGTGCAGTTGGGTTTAAATATTTAAATATGTTCCAATATTTCAATACGTGCTGTAAAGACAGCTAATAAGTTTAATTGATAAACAGTTGACAGATGAAACAGCCAGGTGAGAATATCTGTTTGTGAGCACAAAACAAAACCTAGTTTATTCATTCAGCCTGCAGCTTTCATTTTCTGGGAGCACTTCCTGCAAAATTGCCTTCGTGAAAGTGACATTTATAAGGAACCAATTGTGCAATCAACAGTTACTTCACACTGATAAATTAAAACAACTTGTCTATTTAGTTTAAACACCAGACAAATCAAAGTGCTTCTCACACTGATGCACGAGTGCATAAAGCAAATCCATTTTTTATGACGTTCCGCTCTCGTTCCTTCGGGTTAAACCCGCTTATTGGAAGTCGCTTTGCACCAAATCGTCTGCCAAATAAATGTGTCACGTAATGTAAAAGCAAATCTCGCTCCTGAAGCAGCCGTCCTGCTCATCGATTCACAGTAACGATCGGACACAACCAGAGACATTAAGGAGATCACTGCCTCAGCACTAACTAGACGGGGAAATCATTGTGGGGTGAGAACTTACAGGTAAACAAATTCTGCGAGATAAAGGAATAAAACCTTCAGTGCCAGGATGAAGAACAGGAGTCTAAACAACAACAACATGAGCGTACAATTAGAACAAAAACACTACACATAAGGTAACACAACATACATGATAACTATGAAAATGTATGGTTGAAAGCTACGACCTAATTTACTGCCAACTGATTATATAGTGTATATAGTTTTTAAGCAATCATCTGCTTGATGGTGCCACCCGACAATCAATACTTCTCATCTGACTGATGGTTAGAGACAAGCATCATTAAAAGAAGCTGAGCCGGCTTGAACATATCCTGCATGATGATTTTATATATCACATCCCTCTTAAGTCTGCATTTAACTCTCTTTAACTGTTCTCCTTAGTGCCACAGACCGTCAGGAATAATCAGAATATAATCTAAGGCTGCATCGAAATCAAAACTGGCCAAGTGCAACGACCGAATCACACCTTGATACAGGTAAACATGTGACAAACAGCTTTGTGATGAATGAAGTAGTGTCGTTCTGCAGAGACGGTCTGTTGCTTTTGTCTTGTGGAGAACACAAACACACAGCCTGCTGCACAGCAAGGCTCGACAAACACATCACTTCCTTCAACATACTGAACTTAACTCGATTCTCTGCGTATACGGTGTAACGCTGAAAGATTCCCCGACTGCAGCAGCGGAACGACAGTCTGCAAAACCTGACGTGAGACCAGAGCTACAGTCACTGATTAATTAGCTGTCATCTACTAAATTAATCACCTATTTAGGGGATAAACGTCTCTATTTAGCTTCTTTAATGTTAATATTTCTGGTTCCTGTCCTGCTCTATGACAAGACACCTGCACTCACATCAGTCCTGATTCGTTGCAGTCCGTCATAAGATGACATTTAATTTGTGTTGCTTGTTTAAAGGCTTCTACACTTCTATAAATTCATTATTCTTTTAGTTTCCTCTGCGTCTGAATGTGAGGTGAGTCATCGCAGGGTTGGTCAGTATCACTGTCTGATTGTGTTTTTATCATCACGATATGATCACATTATGTTATAAATTAATTATTTCAGGTAAACTGTGATTATTTCTGTATTCTTCAAGAAAAACTGAAGAAAATAGTTATTAAAGCTTTTGTTTAACATGTTCATACAATGTTTTTCTGATGTAACGCATAACAACAGCTAAGTGATTTTATATGTATGTTAATATTGGAGAAAATATTATTTTTTTGGTGTTAAAGCTAATTATTTCATGCCCAGGGACATCCTGCCTTGAAAAGTTTATGACAAAACTCCAAACACTTTTAAAGAAAATCATTCTTTACCCTAAAAAGAATAAATCTCTGAAGTGTCTTCATGAGAACTGAAGATCCAAACTACGCAGCCATGTTACATTTTTAAAGAAACTCTGCGATGAAGGTGAAGATAAACAGCGCTTACCTTCTCTTGTACTCGTCTCTCTCTCTCTTCACCTTGGCCAGCACGTTGTACAGGGCCCGGATCTCAGGTGTGATGGTGTCAATCTGGACCCCGACGCCGTCCGGGTGCGTCCAGGAGACTCCGGGGCAGGACTCCCTCCCGGTGCCAAACCGGCGGGTATGGTTGAAGGACCAGATCGTCCCGGGGAGGAAGCGCGGGGGAGGAGGGGGGATGTTGTTGGTGTTGGTCCCCATGTGAGAGGCCAGTTTCTCATTGATGTTGGTGATGGTTTTGGACGGGTCTGTCGGACTCAGGGCCGGGCTGGTGGAGAAGCCAGACATGGTGAGGTTGGAGTTTGAATCCGTGGTGAACGGGTTGAGGTTGTTCCCCTGCAGGTACTTGTTGTCAAACAGAGGAGGAGGGTTCAGGGTTGGGGAGAGGAGGCCGCCGGGCAGGTAGGCCGAGTTGTTGGCGTTGTGGAGCGGGATTAGGCCCGGTCTGGGTGGGATAGGCCCGATAAATCCAGTCTGGACCCCCATCTCTTTGGTAAGCGGCTTCTGGTGACCATCCCCTCCGCAGTTGTCCTCCAGAGCCTGCTGCAGCTGCTTCTCCAGCACCTTGTTCCTGCGCTCCAGCTCATGCACTTTGGCCAAAAAGCAGCGGAAGCGCAGGTTCAGGGTCTTCAGGACGCTGATGTTGGAGCCCAGGTCGTTGCGCAGCGCTGTAGCTGCTGGGGGCCCGCGGTGGAGGGGGTTGCTCAGGTGCAGGTAGGCGAGGCCCGACGGTGGCAGGGCGCCCAGGTCCAGCCCGGACAGCCCATCAGGCCCAAACCCGCCGTGGTCCCCCAGGAAGTAGCCAGGCTCTGGGATGGCCGAGTCGGTCTGGCCCGTCATCTGGTGATGATGCTGCTGCGGGGCCAGGAAACCGCTTTCCCCCAGGACCGGATTCATACTCGAGTAGGAAAATCTGAAGTGCTCAAAATCCGGCATGAACCCAGACTTCTATGTGTTCAATTCTGCAGGTAATTAAATAATCAGATGATATCTTCCCCCCAGAACCAGAATCAGGCCTAGCAGCCCTGTGTTTGAGTCCTCCTCCTGATTTCACCCGATGCTCACCTTTCTGCAGAGGAGCTGCGTGCTGGAGTCAGACACTGCGGTGTGAAGGATGCTTTAAGGGCCTAAAAGCGCAGCTGAATAACAAACTCCAAAGCTGAATATCACAGCGAACTCATGCTGATTCGTTTTGGGAAATTAAAAATAATATCAAACACAACCAGGTGCCTCTTAACTCACAGACACACAGCTGAACCCTGCAGCAAAATCCGACTGTCGAGTTTACTTTTACGCAGCAGCAATTTCTCGAGATCAGCGGGGACGCGCAGTCGGACAAATGTTTTATTCTAAGCCTCAGAATAAAGCGACGCGGAGATATTCTGCAGCTTTAAAGAAACACAAGCATCGTACCTGGTATTTAGAGGAGGGAACGCTACGTTTGGCACCAGATAATGAGGCTTAATGAGTCCGAGCAGAGTGTCGAGCAGCGGTGCAGCAGAGACCAGGCATAAACACAAGTGAATGACTGCGGCGCTCACATACCGTACTGACGATAGCAGAGGGGCACCAGGGAGTCTGTCAGAGCTACCGTAGTGATCAGAGTAGATGTGCACCAAACGTCCTGGATTGAAATCACAATGTTTGTTTACAGTAGAAATCTGATGCATCACGCACCTGCTTACATATGATTTAATTTTGCATTTTCATGATGTCGTTTCAAAGCATATACATCTGGTCTGGTTCATCTAAAATGCATGTTTGATGCTTGAAGCACAATATAAACGCCAGATAAGTCAAACCATCCCGTCTTTACAGTATATATCTTTGAAAGCTAAAGTTACAGCTGAAAATGATAAATAGACATAAGACTAACAAGTTAGTCGATTTCACACATCTACTCAACGCAAATCAACGGCCAGTTGTCTACCCGGAAGTAACTGTTGTTGTCACCGCGACGTCACACAGATAACAAAAGCGATTTTAAATCATTTGTATTTTAGTATTCAACAAATAAAATGCCAATTTCCTTTGTTTCGGGCAGTTTTATACTCACAGTGATTGATTACAGTTTATTTATGGTGGCTAGCTTAAGCGAGGTATAGCTAACATAGCTAAGTGCCCCTCCCAGGTGATTTATAGCTAACGCTAGCTATCTTATAATCAGGCTAGTGCAGCTAAGTTAGCAGCTAACTAGTTGGTACCTAATAAACCTTGTAACACACTCACACGCCTCTACATGACTTTGCGGGGAAGTTAAATACAACAGACGTCCACTCTGCGAGTTAAAATTAGTTAGCTTGCATCCTGAATTTGTTTTTCACCTTAGGGTCGGATTCACGATAGCTAGCTAACCGCTAACGTTTGCTAGCTTTACGTAGTTCGCGTTTGCGTCTGACTTTCAAAAACATTAGCTAGCTTACATTAGCTATCAACTGCAGTGACCCATGAAAAGACGTGTACGTATTAAAAAACTTCCATTGCCGCCTTCTCTCATTAGATAATCGGCAGTTATTTGAAGTGTCAGACACTTGGGGAGCTCCTTTTTACCCAGAGACTGCTCTCTGCTCCACTCACTGTCCTCTCCTCTCCGGCGGCTGCCAGGTTTATGTTGGAGCGCTTTGGTTATATTTTGGCCTTTCTCCCAGAAACTGATCTGAGACTCTGCACTGAACTCAATGACACCAGTCTGAAAATGTGTTTAGAAGCTCATTGCTTGAATGGACCACGTCAGCTTCGTCCAGCTCAACAGACAGGTGTAATCACGGTTGTGCGCCGAAGCAACGTCACTTCCGGTTTCCCTCACGTCAGTTTATTTCGAAAAACGACACAAATACATCTTTTTTATTATTTTTATCCAGCTTGAATTTTGCCATGAATTACACATGATGTTGATGAAATAGATTATTATATACATAATATGTAAAAGTGCCCCGCCCCTTTCTGTGACAACAACCCCATGAGGTCATCACTCACATTTAATTTCATTAATTTTATGGTAAAAGTACAGAACAGAAATCAATAACACTTGAGCTGAGGTGTCCAAATTACCTGGTTTCACCCGATTAAAATATTTAATTAATGTAACTTGATTACATTCTGTTAGTAATGGAATAATAACAAATAAAGACCAGAGAAATAAAATATCAATAAAAACCTTTTCTAATTTTATTAACAATTTTTCATCTGTGTTAGTTATACTAATATTTGTTTTATTTTAGCTTCTGTTAACAAGACAGATCGTGAGATAACTGGAAACAGGATGCAGCGAATGAGACCAGACCGGGACTCGAACCCACGTCGCAAGAAGCCCACTGATTACGGGACGCCTGCCCTACCGACTGAGCTAAACACCAGCTAACGGCTGCGAAGTAGCCTCTCTGGTTGCATCAGCAACAACCACGCAAAATAAGTCCCGCCCACAGATTTCCCTATAAAACGTTTGGGTACTTCAGTCGCTGGCAGATCGTCGTCACTCTGTTCGGAGCGGCTCTTCTCTGAGGACACGAACACGGTCAGTAAACTGCTCTGTACGAATCTGCTTTATGTGTGTAGTAACCTGCTCAGTACAGGTGTATTCATGTCTGTGTGGGAGGTGTACAGATCAGTTATTACCTACAGATCTCAGGTAACAAGCCCAGGCGATATCCCTTCATTTATCAGCGAGCTCCACATAGTAACTGCCTTCATGCTAAGTTCTACATATGTGCGGGTTAAAAGGGAGCCAGCCTCCTTCTCATGTCGTGAGATTTGTTTTTGTCTCAAATGTTTCTGAAATAACTCTGAACACGAAGCTGAAGACGTCTCATTTAACTGTTAAGTGTTCAGGTGAATTCGGCTCGAACATAATCCTCTAACTACACCCAGCTAAATCCGGCGCGGACGTTAGGTTTTGCTTGTGCACCAAACCTCCATATTAATTTTGGTCATTTTATCTCCGCCGTGTTTATTACAAGAATAATGTACAATTAATTAAACATGGGTCACTATCTCAAACAAGTCCTTAGTTTCGGTAAAGTCGGCATGATTTTTTTTAATGTATTTATTATTTTGAACGGCATGAAAGATGGTTAGCTAACTTTTACTGGTCAGTTTAAGTGAGTGGTTATGTTATGCTATGTTAGCTAGCTGACTTTAAAGTTAATGGAGATGCTCTGCACGGTTTGGGAAACATGTTAACTAACGGCTCAGCTGCCTTTATTAACTGGGTAAGGACACATTAACCGGGTACGGACACTATAACAGAGCTTATAAAGACGTCTGTTTGACTTCTTTAGATACTGTTTTTAAGGAATTCACTGTGGTATTAAGTGCATTGGGAAAAACAATACTGTGTGTGATTTGACTAATCACACTTCCTCTGTTAATTGTGTTCTAGTAGAGACTGATTGCAATCATTAAACATGCATGTTTTGAAATTGAGATAAAGACAGTACAAGTTAATGGTTTATGAAGCAGAACTTTATTTCAGAATTGTTTTTAAGGCCACAAATATGTCCTGAGTCAATTTGACCTGAGGCATACTAGAGGATCCCAAAAGTGAAGACAATACAAGGGTTAACAAAACCTTAACAAAAAATATGACACAATAAACATAAATCAAAGCAAGAAACACTCAACAGAGTCAGTAGTAAATAAAAACATACTTTTTTGTGATCAATTTTTTATTGAGAAATGTACAAAATGTATAAATATATTCACTCATATACAAAGTTTTTCCCCCTTTTTCCCCTCCCCACACATTGAGTGCAAAACAGAGAGAAAGTCACTTGTACATCTTCAGAGAAATAATGACATTAACACCCGACAGCAGTAATGCACAAAGGTGACAAACAGCCATCAATACTGCTCACGGTTTACAGCTCTTGGTTTTCTGCATAAAGTCTTTGAATGACTGACAAATGTCCTCTCCCCACGTGCCTCCTTTCATGGGCAGTAATGTTAATAGCTGCTCTTCATCCTTCCCATCATCTGGGAAGGACTTCTTACGCTTAATGATGAGAGTGACTCACCGTAACGATGCTTTGGTGTCGGCCTCTAATATGCAGTACATGGATACCCAGATAGAAGGGATAGAGTAGTATCAGTAAGGTGTGAAACAACCATCATAAACCTTTGTTATTGCTCAAAATGTGAATGAACAATGCTTGCTGTCAAGACATACAGTACATCATACAGGTGATGATTAAGACAGACAGAGCCATTAGTTACCTTAGATCAATGGTGTGTCGCTGTCGAGACCTCCTGCAGAAGAACCATCAGAACAACGTGATAAAGTGTCCATCTCTGAGGAGAAAAAAAATTGAACAACAGTCAAGTAAAGGACAAAAATAGCCGTGATAGACAGAATTATGCACGCCTGTCCACAGAAATGGAGATAAAGTTTAAGCTGAAGTTCAGGAACAGGACCACAACGCAATCACTGCCCTTCATGTCATGTGCCTATATAAACCTTATCGTGCTTCATGCCTATCTTTTCTAATTTCTGCTCCACCTTCCCTCCCCTTCTTCTGTCTTTGTCTCTCTCTATCACTCTTTCTTAAAGGGGGTCTGCCAGCCCAGGAGCTGCCGTTGATCCCTAACAAAGCCTTTCCCACACACCGCTCTGCTGAACACTTTGTCAACATGGCCCTCGTACTCACTTGCCTTCTTCAACATCCTGCTCATATTCCACCTCAATAAACTATCATCTACATCTGATGGATGGTGTGGTCCTTGCTCGTGAAACAGCTGCCGGGCCTCTGAACAGGTCCAGTGAACGCGCCCTCGCCAAATCTACTCATATAAAGGCATGCTCCTGCTCTGATCAACATCATCCTCCTTCTCACAGCTTCTTCACTGACACTATCTGCATCTTGGTGAGTAATGTTAGCTGTAACGTTAGCCTCCTGGCAACTGTTTGTGTCTTCAGCCTGGCTGAGAGCAGCTTTCAGAGCTGACTGAAAAAAGCTGACAGAGCCATTAATTACCTGTGAGAGATGGTTGGTTTCTGCCATGACTTTCTGTAGAAGCATCAGCAGAGCTTCTTGAAATAGTGTTTGATTCTGAGAAGAGAAAATTTAACAATCAAGTAACAGACAAAAATGGGCATGATAGACAGACACATGTTCAGGCAGTCACACAAACAGACAGTCAGATAAAGACCAGCTAATCTGATCTGGGCTGACTGTCAGAAACTGAAACTTTTAGGCCATGACTTTCTCTACACAAATGTTACTAGTCTATACAACCCTTTCCCTCCTCTAATTCAGTTACATTTCTTAAAAACCCCCTCTAACTTTCTGCTTAACTTTGACTTTATAAATTCATCAGTTCTCTCTGATGTCGTGGAAAATGATCAGACTGTGAAAGCACATGAAGCTTGTTTCATTTTCCTGAATGAGCATCAACTCAACGGCCAAAATCAAAGAGGAACTGGGAAAGCATTTCTGTGTTCATATCATCATGACTCTGTGGCTCTGAGCCTTACAATTTATTGTTGTTTGAAACAGATTTTGATGCACAAGGAAAATATAGACTCTAAGACACAATCTCTCTATTTGAGCCTCTCACCTTTCTTCCTCTTGTACATCATGACTCCAAAGGCAGCGATGAGGACAACAGCAATAACAGCCACGGCAGCGATGATGATGGTTAAGATGATGTTGTTAAGTTTCTCTGTTCAGCAGAAAACAACAAAACAAAACACACAAAAAAAAATCATCAACATTATCAATGACTATTTGTCAAAAAAGCACCAATTGTCAACTGTACAGTAATGTCACAATATTGATATCGAGGTATTTGTTCAAAAGTATTGTGATATTTGATTTTGTCAATTTATGTAGTGTTTTAAAAATATTTTAAAATATGGACATATTGTTAATTTTGATATAACCTTTGTAGGAGCCATATATTCATTTTACTTTCCAAGTTTTGTTTTTCTCGAACACTAGGGGGTGGTATGGTAATGGCTGAGGCCGGCCTGAAGTTATTTAATTAAGTCATTGATCAAAGGTGTTTTGAAGGGAAGCAAACAGTTTTTGACTGTGCACGGAGAAACAAAGTGGATTTTTGGTTTATGGAAAGTTTATGGAAGTGGAATGTCGTCAGAATATGGACAAACTGCAAATAAACGTATTATCAGTTTAAGTAAGCAGAAGTGTGGTAGTGATCAGTTTCTCCGGGTTACACGTCTGAACAATCAGCAAAATTAGCGGCTGAAAATGGGACTTAGCCACTACAACCTTTAAAGTAATGTAATTAAAATCAAAGTACACGTTTTTGATAATCAATCAACTTAAACCAAAGACAGCACAAAAGAATAAAGTTGTATTTGACAAAATAAATAATTTCAGAACGAATTTAATTTAGATTTGCTGATATCCTTTTAAGAGTCCAGAGGTGGACATGTGTGTTGGTTAAATGTTAATCTGAGAATAAAACAATACAAGGAAACAAAACTTCCAACACACATATAAACACATGAACTGCAGGACTGTTACAGTAAAATAAATGTGTATCTCACCCTCATCACTTCTGATTCCAGTCTTGTCTTCGTTGGTCCTGATCACTGCTTTCTCCAGTTTGGTGATGATGTCCTCCTTCACACCAGAGAGCTGAAACACACAGTCGTACCTCGTCCAGTCTTCAGGTGTGACTGATGAAAGGTCCAGGTCAACACTCATCTGGAAGGTTCCATCGTGGTTGGGGAGGATCTTTCCGTGGTCCACCTCCTCATGAAGCTCCTCTCCATCTTTCCTCCAGACGAGTGAGGCTCTGTGAGGGTAGAAACCTGTAGCGAGGCAGCTGACTGGAGAGGAGGGAGTCTTCTGGAGGAGAGACACTGAGGGAAGCTCTGGAGAGGAAAGAGAGACAGTTTATAGGTTCTTATTAGTATTTACTGTATATTAATATTATCATTCATGTTTGATGGATAGTATTTTAAATGTTTGAGTAACACAGACAAAATATGTGAACACGTTAGAAGTAGTGACATTGTGACAAAGTGTGTCTCTGTATGTTGGTTCATATTAATTGTGATGTTATTGTTGGTTAGAAACAGAAGAGAAATATGAAGCTTGTTGTGTCCATTAAACTACATCAGGTCAGGTGATTCTACCTGTTCTCAGCAGAAAGCTCCTCCCATAGTCCACATAGTTCTTCAACCAGCCAGGACACACATGGGTGAGGTAGTTTTTTTTCTGTGCTATTAAAGCTTTGTCAGTGTTCAATCTTTTTGCCAAGATGTCAGCCTGTTGTTTTAGAGCGACCCATTTTTCTGTCTTCAGGTCAAATAATATGAAGTCTTCTCCATCATAACCAGACTTATTAAAACCATTGACCTCTTTAGTCTCATCATCCCACTCACAGCCGTACATGTTCTGGTAAACGTGGACACCTGAGACAGAAACAGAGACGACATTAAACCAGAGTGAGATCACAGCTCAGTCATCTATCATCAGCTGACATCACATCTTCACACAGAGACACACTGATCCACAGACACCAAAACACCAGGATCTACACCTCCTGCTGTTATTGGCTGGATGGAAGCCGCTCACAGCCAATCATCATCTGGACAGTGTGGACGTCTTAGAGAGAGACAGAGAGGCAGAGACTGCTGGGAAACAGAGTGAGATCCTGACACAGTTCACATCCTCTGTTTCACCACAGAGACACACTGACTCCTACGGAGCCCCAGACATGACATGGGAAAAAAAATGAAATTAAATTGTGGCCACAATATAGCTATAACGTGCGCACAAAATACTAATTTGTGGCCACAAAATACTAAAGTGTGGCCACGAAATAAGTATAACATGCACACGAAATACTAATTTGTGGCCACAAAGTAGGTATAATGTGCGCACGAAATACTAATTAATAATATTAATATCATTCCTGGACAGCTGGGTAAGCAAATCGAGCGCACCTTCTGTAGAAACTGCAATAGCCTACGTGATGTCCTGGAGGTGAGCGTCTTTTCTTATTCTGTTCTAGTCAATATTTTTTTATCCCCCATTTAGACAGTTATTTAATCAGGCTATTAGAATGTCTCTGTAGCTCATTCCCAGCAAGTTCTCAGAGCCAAATGTGAAATCATCACATTTCTTTTAAATATTATTGGATGGACAGACTGTGTATCAGTACAGTGGAGTTAATGTAATATAATCTGTGTTTTACTACACATTTATGGCTCAAACTGATTGTTCTTGTCATTGATTATGTAATGATTATTTTTTGGCTAATCAATTAATCATTTATGCTGTTAAAAGTCAGAAAATGGTGAAAAACGTCCATCACAAGTTCTCAGAGCCAAAGGTGAAATCTTCTAAATACTTCTTCTATATTATTGGATGGACAGATTTAATATAATATAATCTGTGTTTTCCTACATATTTTTGGTTCAAACTAATTATTTTTCTCATTATTGATTATGTAATGGCTATTTTTTTGGTTAATCAATAAATCGTTTATGCTGTAAAATATCAAGCAATAGTGAAAATGTCCATCACAAGTCTCCAGAGTCAGAAGTGAAATCTTTAAATATCTTCTTTTATCCGACCAACACTGAACAGAATTTAATTTATAACGATATAAAACAGAGAAAAGCAGCAAATTCTCATATTTGAGAAACTTGAACTAGAAAATGTTTGTGAGTTTTGTTTAGTAAAAGACTTAAATCAATATTTGATTGTCAAAAATGTTTGTCAATAAATTTCCTGTTGACCAACTTATCGATTATTTGACTAATCACTTCAGCACCACATGTGTTTATAATGACAGAGACACACTGTGGTCAAGTAGATTTAATCTGATCTAATCTGTAGCTCTACTATATATCCTGTATATTATGGGATGGACACACTGTGGTCAGTACAGTAGAGTTAATCTAATCTAATCTGTAGATCTACTATACTATAAAAAATATAGAATGAAAAAATAAACAAACCTCCAGTGTGGTTGAAGCGCTGCTTTGCAATTTCAATGTTGGCTTTGAAGGTCTGCTGCTGATCCCAACAGATCAGAGTCTGTTTCTCCCAGTACTGAGGATCATCTGCAGTGACTTTTTTCACCCAGTCTTGTTTGGGTTCGCTTCTGTTGGTGTTACTGTCACAGTAACTTATCGGAACTTCATTAACCAACGCAACAGACACAAACTCTGGGAAGTTTGGGATTCCAGAAGAAGCAGTGTAGAAATACTTCAGAGAGTGAATAACTGTAAGAAAAAAACACTGATATAAATTCACTGAAGAATATTATTTTCTAGCAAAAAGAACTAATTAGAAAGTACATTTAAAACTTCATAGTGATCTCTGTTGTGCAATCAATGAATAGAAAAGCTTTACTTTAATATTTCTGAAGATTTTGTCTTCAAAAAGTTTTGATTCTGAATAAAATATATCGTAACAAGTCAAATATTTAGTTTATGCAGCTGTGTTCCTGTCTTTCGATGATAGAAAAACATATTTTTTTCTTTTGCTGAATATCTAAATGTGAAGTAAAACTCTACCAAAAAGTAAGAAATGTATTCTTCAGTATGCTTCATTAATACCTTAAATTCCTTATTATCTTATTAGTATACATTTCTCCTTTTATGATTTTAAAATGGGTTGTTTTGCTCTTTTCTATTTTTGTTGTAATGTTCATCGTCAAGTAATCATCAATTTAACTTTGTGCATGTTGTCACAGGGTTTGTGGATTTCAAAGGTTGGAGTATAATTATTATATATCTACTCTTAAATAGAACCATCAAGAAAATAAATATCTGACCCAGTTCGTTTGTGTTCAAATCAAGATTTGAAAGTGAGGAACTTTAAACTAATGTTTAATTTAAAAAACTAATCTAATGCATTTAATTTTTGTATTATTAAAATGTTAACAGACACAGCTCTATACCTAAGAATATCTCTTATGTAATATTCTTATTTCTTGTTGTAGTCATTCTGTACAGTTATATACTTGATGAAAAGAAAATTATTTATTAATGTAGTTAAATTCCATTCCATTCATCAGGAAATTATGTTTATTGACTTTTAGTCCACCTATTTAAAAATATCTCAACAGTATCGCAGAACCAGTTATGGATTTATGAGACTAATGCTGATATTGAAACTTTTACAACTTGAAGAAAATTATAGCAATAAAAAATATGAAATTTGATCTTTGGATGTATATTTTTTATATAGAAACATACAAGAAGAGTTTGTTTTAGTGACCGAGACTCTGATCAGAACATTCCACAGTTATAAATAAACTCTTCTTCGCTCTCTGGTGGACAAACTTTGTAATGAAGATTCTGTTTGACATTTCTGTTCTTCGTTTTCTTGTTACTTATCAGCCGACATTCACACAGATACCAACATATCTGTAATAAGTTCATATCTGCAGATATATCTGAGGCTGATTTATTGATCTGACTCTACTAAACAACATGCTGTTGTGCACACAGTAAATGTAATAATGTGACTGGTCCCGACCAACAAAACTCAGTATGGACCAACTACATTAAAGCAGATGTGTGTTTCAGTGTGTGGAATTCTCTCTGGAAAGGCTTTTTTTTTTTTTAAATTAGATTTAAAAAAATAGATTATTCAAATAATTTTTCATTGCAGGCTGCGATTGTGATTGATTACAAAATTCAAAATGAAGTGACATGTTTCAACAAAATATGTAAATTGTAACTCATGAATTAAAATATATTCTTGGGTGTATCAAGACGGGTAAGACGAGTCGCTCGCTGATAGCTGGGATTGGCTTTATCCCTTGAAAAAAAGGATAAAGCGGCTACCGCGACCATCAGCGGTTGACAATGAATGAATAAATAATACTAAAACTGTCCTCTAGTTACTATAAGAAATCAACAAGATTCACTAAAGTGAACTTGGAAGATGTACGTCATGGGTTTGAGAGCGCCTAGCTCTGATTACTCCTGATCAACCAGGAAATCCTGAGCTAATCATCGCCGACTAATGTGAACTCACCTGCCGCCGCGTCGTGTAGACCTGCTCCCAGGAGAGCAAGAAAAACTAAGATCTTCATCGTGAACTGTCGTTTCTGAAGCTTGGATCAGACTAATCTTTATTCAGAGTGTGTCTCTGAATAAAGAATCATATTAGTCTATCACATTGTTTCTTCTTCTAGCCCCAGTGCTGAAGTTAACAAGAGAGTCTGCAGGTGAGTGGAACACGCAGAGAGGTGTTAACAGCCACCTCCCTCTGAGCCAATGGGAATTAAGCCTGAGCATCGACGTCTTATAACTGTTGTAAAGCGGAACTGGGCAGAAATTGGGCAACACTAAGATCATTTTACGATCTTAGTGTAGCCCAGTGATTCTCACACTGTGTGGCGCGCGCGCACCCCCCTGAAAACCAAGATCCATGCATTAACCCTGTGATATGAACAAAAATGTTGGAAAACGCCGTTTTGTAATGATGAAAGTGAGAGAAAATATGTGGTGGAAATAAAGAAATAATTCAAACAAACATAACTGGACTACAGCATGAAAATACAAAACATTTGTGGAGAATATATAATTAAAATTATATTTATTATATTTGGTGTAACTTACATAAGGCCACATAAAGTGAGAGTGAACAGGACTTGCACTGTATAACATTATAGTTATATGTACTGAAAGAGTAGAGTTTCATCCACCAGTATGTTAGATAGAGAACATTATCAGATCCTTATCATGGATTTAAACTAAAATCTACACTAAATCAGGGAATCTGGGATATGTGCAATGACACCAAGCTTAACTGAAGTAAAGTAATTCTATCTTTCAATATTTATAAAATCTCATGTGGTTATGCCCACAGTTCATTTATCAATGAAGATCCCCATCTCACTTCATTTTCTCCCAGCAGAATAACTGATATCATATCAATTATTCTGGATTATTTTGTTGCACTGAAAAACAGAAAAGCTCTGCGAGACATACTGCGGTGTGGTTTTGTGCTGTTCCTGGTCGAACATTCAAACAGCATGACATCCATGCAAATGCAGTCCAGTGCAAGCTGTCAGTGTATCCGACCCTTCAGTCTGACGACACTGCCATGTTTGTTTCTCTCTTTGATGTTTCTCTGACATGGAAATCACTGCAGTGCAAATTGTTTCCTCAGAGTTCGAGTGACTAACTGAGCTTTCTGAGCTCACTAATGTTGGGGCTGAGATATATAAATAATAAGCAAACATTTGCTGAATGAACAAGGATTAAATAGTTCTGAATAAATTATCTACAGCGTTTTACATATTTTATACAGTTTCTTCTACCACAACAAGTCTCAAAACTGAGCGTTATTAAGGAACTCTGGTGACTTTTTCCACTTTGTTCTCCTAAGCTGTAACTTAAGTTAGTTTCCGGTTATGGGATTTCTAGAATTTCACGTTTGGCATTAATAGGTTATACTGCTTTATACATTTTGTGTAAATGGGGAAATCAGTTGAAACAGTTGTGTTCAACCCGCTGCTGGGAGTCACGTCGCACTTCAGACATGGAAACAGACAGTGCACTGAAAACAGGAAAAGCAGACAGGGTTTTGCAGTGATGCTGGCAGAAACTGATATTTTTTACAAGGATAGAAACATCTTAATGGTTTGTATTTAATGCCGATTTTACAAGAAGGCACCGATTACTTAAAATTTGCTGTAGACTTCTCACAAAGTCAGTTAAGTTTCTCCTCATGATGCAACAATTCTTAAAATCACACTATTTATAAGGGAGTCTGGGCTGTTTTCTGACTTCACCAGACTTACATGGTCACTGTCATTCAGAGAGAATGTAGTGTGTATTTCCTCTGTGTGGCAGCACGAGCTATGGGATGATGCCTCTTAAGGCAGTATTGGTAAATTTAACAGTTGCCAGACAACGCCACCCTGGGAATTTCACCCAGGGATTTCTTTTTAAGTGGACTAACCCAATTAAAGGAAGGCACTAAGGTTCGTTATGTAACGAGGCAGAGACGGCAGTTCAATGCAAAAATATTTTTTATTTATACAATATTCTATTTTAAAAAATTAATGTAAAATGACTCACTGAGGGGAATAAAGGGAACCAATCAGGGCTGAGCCCTACTGTGAAAAACTGCACCCAAAGGAAAGGAGAATCCCAGGAACACCACACGTGAAGTAAATAAAAGTAAAAAACAAAAACAAAAAAAACAAATCAAACGAGTGCAAACGCAATACAAAGGGGGACACCGTGACCAGGACACCAATCCACCACCGCAGGTTCAGCACCTGAATGGGGGAGACCAGAGAGCAACCAATTAGGAAACAATGAAACAAAAAGAGAAAACAATTAAATATACAGAATCTATTAATTAAACACAATGACAAAATAAGCAGAAATCTATATAACCACAAATGAGATGCAACTCATAATAACCCAAAATCAAACACAGAACTAACAAGATAATCGTTTATGGGTTGCAACAAAACCAATTACAAAAGAAATTAACACAAAAGACAAAATTATGTTTCCGCACTGTCCTCTCACGCAAGCGCGCGCACACACACTTTAAGATATGGCTGCACGAACAATAACAGACATCGTTGCCGAGCCACCACTTCGCCCAGGCAGCAACAGGAAACACTTAATATGATCGCCACCGAATGACCAGGCAAGGCGATCAGAGGCCGAGTCTGGCCTGGCGAGGCGCCGAGTGTCCAACACGAGGCTAATCAAAGCCAGGCGAAACAATTAGTCCTGCAAAGCTCTGTTCCAGGCGCAGCAAAACAGTTCCAGTGAGGCACAGCGATCAGTGCAAGTAGTCTAATAATTTCTTTAAATGAAGCTAAGAAGACCAGAAAACAAACGGAAGCAAAGCAAAGCAAAGCAGCAGTGGTTTTATAAACTATAAATAAAAACAAACAAATAAACAAACAATGAGCAACTTACAAATGGCTGGAGGAGGAAGCTAAAACCACTGCACTACATACCGGTGTGACAGTTTAACTGGCGTTCATTTTAACTGGCGACGGTCCCAGGTGTGCTGGAGGTGTGGTCTGAGAATGCCGTCAGGTGAGGGGTCCTCGGCCATGTCCGCTAACCAGGAAAAACATTCCGATCGCCCTGCTCATCGATCCAAGTCATGTATATTAATTTTAACGTGGCTTGAACACTACTATTCCACACGGAGATGCGGGGGGCTGCGACCTGCAAACCTCTGTTCACCGAGCGCTACAGAGCGCGCAGCGACAGTGTAGGTGACTGTGTCGATGCCTGTCCAAAAAGAAAAACGCAACTGTCAATAAATCGTCCAAAAGTGCATGTTGTCAGTCTTATAACTTTGTCGTGAATGTCTGTGCTCACAAACAACTCATGGGTGGAACAGTCCGAGGCATTTGTTCACGCCGAGCGGCTCCAGATTTATTGACAGTTGCGGTTACATACATAGCTATGTATAGCTAACATAGCTAAGTGCCCAGCACAGGTTATTTATAGTAACGCTAACGTTAGCTATCTTATAATCAGGCTAGTGCAGTTAGCAGCTAACTAATTGGTACATAATTAACCTTGTAACACACTCACACGCCTCTAAATTGACTTTGCGGGGAAGTTAAATACAACAGACGTCCACTCTGCGAGTTAAAATTAGTTAGCTTGCGTCCTGAATTTGTTTTTCACCTTAGGGTCGGATTCACGATAGCTAGCTAACCGCTAACGTTTGCTAGCTTTACGTAGTTCATCGCGGTTTGCGTCTGACTTTCAAAAACATTAGCTAGCTTACGTTAGCTATCAACTGCGGTGACCCGTGAAAAGACGTGCACGTATTAAAAAACCTCCATTGCCGCCTTCTCTTATTATATAATCGGCAGTTATTTGAAGTGTCAGACACTTGGGAAGCTCCTTTTTTACCCAGAGACTGTCCCTCTCCCTCACTGTCCTCTCCTCTCCGGCGGCTGCCAGGTTTATGTTGGAGCTCTTTGGTTATATTTTGGCTTTTCTCCCAGAAACTGATGTGAGACTCTGCACTGAACTCAATGACACCAGTCTGAAAATGTGTTTAGAAGCTCACTGCTTGAATGGACCACCTCAGCTTCGTGCAGCTCAACAGACAGGTGTAATCACGGTTGTGCGCCGAAGCGGCGTCACTTCCGGTTTCCCTCACGTCAGTTTATTTCGAAAAACGACACAAATAATTTTTTTTTTATCCAGCTTGAATTTTGCCATGAATCACACAAGATGTTGATGAAATAGATTCTTATATACATAATATGTACAAGTGCCCCGCTCCTTTCTGTGACATCACCCCCATGAGGTCATCATTCATATTTAATTTAATCAATTTTATGGTAAACGTAAAGAACAGAAATCAATAACACTTAAGCTGAGGTGTCCAAATTACCTGGTTTCACCCGATTAAAATATTTAAGTAATGTAACTTGATTACATTCTGTTAGTAATGGAATAATAACAAATAAAGACCAGAGAAACAAAATATCAATAAAAACGTTTTCTAATCCTATTACAAATTTTCATCTGTATTGGATATGCAAATATTTGTTTTATTTTGGCTTCTGTTGACAAGACAGATCGTGAGACAACTGGAAACAGGACGCAGCAAATGTAGCCTGACCGGGACTCGAAACACAGTCTCAACCATACCCACTGATTACGGGACGCCTGCTTTACCAACTGAGCTAAACAACATCTGACGGCTGCAATGAAGACTCTCTGATTCCACCAGAAAAAAAACGCCAAATAAGTCCTATCCACAGATTTTCCTACGAGTGCAGGTGGTTTCCGTCAAAAGGGGTGGTTTCCGTCAAAAGGGGCGGTTTCCCACGCGAAGTTAGTGCATTTCCTCCTAAAACTTTTGGTTTTAGAGGGAAATCCGTCGCTGGCTGATTGTCACTCTGTTCGGAGCGGTTTTTCTCTGAGGACACGAACACGGTCAGTAAACTGCTCTGTACGAATCTGCTTTATGTGTGTAGTAACCTGCTCAGTACAGGTGTATTCATGTCTGTGTGGGAGGTGTACAGATCAGTTATTACCTACAGATCTCAGGTAACAAGCCCAGGTGATTTTCCTTCATTTATCAGCGAGCTCCACATAGTAACTGCCTTCATGCGTTGTTAAGTTCTACATATGTGCGGGTTAAAATGGAGCCAGCCTCCCTCTCATGTCGGTGAGATTTGTTTTTGCCTCAAATGTTTCTGAAATAACTCTGAACAGGAAGCTGAAGACTTCTCATTTAACTGTTAAGTGTTCAGGTGAATTCGGCTCGAACATAATCCTCTAACTGCATCCAGTTAAATGCGCCGCGGACGTTATGTTTTGCTTGTGCACCAAACCTCCATATTAATTTTGGTCATTTTATCTCCGCCGTGTTTATTACAAGAATAATGTACAATTAATTAAACATGGGTCACTATCTCAAACAAGTCCTTAGTTTCGGTAAAGTCGGCATGATTTTTTTAAATGTATTTATTATTTTGAACGGCATGAAAGATGGTTAGCTAACTTTTACTGGTCAGTTTAAGTGAGTGGTTATGTTATGCTATGTTAGCTAGCTGACTTTAAAGTTGTTGGAGATGCACTACACGGTTTGGCAAACATGTTACTGGCAGCTCAGCTGCCTTTATTAACGGGTTAGGACACATTAACCGGGTACGGACACTATAATGAGCTTATAAAGACGTCTGTTTGACTTCTTTAGATACTGCTTTTAAGGAATTCACTGTGGTATTAAGTGCATTGGGAAAAACAATACTGTGTGTGATTTGACTAATCACACTTCCTCTGTTAATTGTGTTCTAGTAGAGACTGATTGCAATCATTAAACATGCATGTTTTGAAATTGAGATAAAGACAGTACAAGTTAATGGTTTATGAAGCAGAACTTTATTACAAAATTGTTTTTAAGGCCACAAATATGTCCTGAGTCAATTTGACCTGAGGGATACCAGAGGTTCCCAAAAGTGAAGACAATACAATGGTTAACAAAACCTTTACAAAAAAATGACACAATAAACATAAATCAAAGTAAGAAAATATCAACAGAGTCAGTAGTAAATAAAAACATACTAAGTTTGTATTGAAAAAAAAATTCACAAATGAAACGGGAAAAATCATTGGAAAAAGAAAAGTAAGTAAATTAATAAATTCACACAACAGATTAAATTCACCCAAAAAGGAGATGCTGTAAACAAACTGTATATTTAAGCCCGCTGTGTATATATATATATATATATATATATATATATATATATATATATATATATATATATATATATATATATATATATATATATATATAAATAAATAAAATAAATACATTCAGAAACGCGTAACAAAACAGATTTCCATAACATTAGTTATTTGTAGTTATTTATGAGTCCTTACTGAAATAATATGATAATGCAGTTTAAAAATGAACTTAAATAAACTTTATTGTCACAACAGAACAGAGGAACATCAAAATATATTACAGGGTTTGAGGCGTTCTAAACACGAGTGTTGCCAACAGGGACGTTGTAGATCCGGGTGCCCAGCTCAAAGTGATCTACCTACATAAAAAATACTAAACATCTATTTATTTATACATACCCTGAGTATACTTTGTAACACAATGCATAACTGATATTGAGACAGTAATGTAACCTTTGGTATTGCACATTGCACAAATTGACAGCAGTAATGCACAGAGGTGACAAACAGCCATCAGTACTGCTCACAGTTTACAGCTGGTGGTTTTCTGCATAACGTTTTTGAATGACTGAAAAATGTCCTCTCCCCGCGTGCCTTCTTTCATAGGCAGTACTGTTAATAGCTGCTCTTGTCTCGCAAAAGACAAGCGCATGCATGGTGACCCTTGACCCATGACCTGTGACACGTGACCCGTACAAGAAGAGGGTTGTAGAGTGCCCTCTGGTGGACAAACTATGCAATGCCAACACTCATAACATGGTTGAAGGGTGTTTCGTCCATTTCTATTTTCTTTTTTAAATATTCATTCATCGGCCATTATAAATGACGATACCGATAGTTTGGAAAATGCCTCATATCGGCCAATAATATCGGCCTGCTGATGAAAAGGTCGGGCTCTAATATGCAGTACATGGATACCCAGATAGAAGGGATAGAGTAGTATCAGTAAGGTGTGAAACAACCATCATAAACCTTTGTTATTGCTCAAAATGTGAATAAACGATGCTTGCTGTAAAGACATACAGTACATCATACAGGTGATGATTAAGACAGACAGAGCCATTAGTTACTATGAGTTGGTCAATGATGTGTTGCTGTTGGCACTTCCTATAGGAGATTCAACAGAACAACTTGATACAGTGTCTGACTCTGAGGAGAAAAAAAATTCAACAACAGTCAAGTGAAGGACAAAAATAGCCGTGATAGACAGAATTATGCAGGCCTACTCTTTACTCTTTTCTTCTCTGGCATTTTGATTTATGTGCAGGTTCTGGCACAGCAAGGATATTCAGTCCAACATCAGCAAGTAGTTAGTTTAGATCAGTACATTTCTCAGGTCAGGAGAATGAATTTTAGTAAATCAACAATTAATTAAATGCTTGTTGCTGTTGTTTTAGCAGTTTGGGTTAAACAGTTTGTTTATAACTGCTCATATTTAGGATGAACTTGATTATTGTTGGCCTCCATGGGGCCTCGTAGCAGTTTGGCCCCAGAGAGCTTTGACCTTTTCGCCCCACCAATGAGCAGCCCTGGATTTATGTTCAGGCAGCCAAATACAGACCAGCTAATCTGATCTGGGTTGACTCCGATGGTTTATGTGGATAAATAATGTTCGTTTCAAAGGCATTCTGTACATAATACAGACAATGTTTCAGCAAGACAGAGCCATTAGTTACCTTTAAGAGATGGTTTGTTGCTGCCAGGACTTTCTGTAGAAGCATCAGCAGAACTTCTTGAAGTAGTGTTTGATTCTGAAGAGAGAAAATTGAACAATCAAGTAATGGACAAAAATGGGCACGATAGACAGACACATGTTCAGGCAGTCACACAAACAGACAGTCATAAATAAAGACCAGCTGATCTGCTCTGGACTGACTGTCAGAAACTGAAACTTTTGGGCCATGACTTTCTCTCCACAAATGTTACTAGTCTATACAACACTTACACCATTTCTGAAAGTTTCATTCAATGTCATCAGCACTGATTTGACTGGTGAGCTTTTAAAATGATGTTTGGTAAACAAATGGAAGTGCTGCATCTTCATAAAGTCGTCTCTACTACTGAAGACACTGGACTAAAAATGTCATGTTTGTAACTCCTCAAAATGTGCTCTATATGGGTCACATTTCAGACAGACAGCATGATTAGTTACCTTTCATCAATGGTTCAGTCTCATACTTTCTGGAGAAAAACTTCTCAAAGGAATATCTAAATATAAAAAGAATAATAATAATAATTTGAACAACAATCAAGTGAACATACAGACAGACAATCTTGTTGATTTATTCCTGACACAACTCAAGCAGCCATTTTTCATCAATCATATTGATTAACAAAAGGCATTTATAAAAAATAATACATCTGACAAATGAAGAGTTTGGGCATCTCATTAGCATCACACAGACTTTATAACTACCTCAGAGAGCTACTGTACGATCGGAGGACATTGCAAGTTAGTTAATATACCAGCAGAGGGTTCTGTGGAGCCTTACATCTCTGACTGCTTGGTGTAAAATACAGTTAAGACAAATTGTACTTACCAGGTTGAGCACCATTTGCTGAAAAAAAAGACAAAGAAGGGGAAGACAGATTTTTTTCAGTTGTCCAGCAAGCAATGGAAGGATACTGATTCCCTCCTCTAATTCAGTTACATTTCTTAAAAATCCCCTCTAAGTTTCTGCTTAACTTTGACTTTTTTAATTCATCAGTTCTCTCTGATGTCGTGGAAAATGATCAGACTGAAAGCACATGAAGCTTGTTTCATTTTCCTGAATGAGCATCAACTCAATGGCCAAAATCAAAGAGGAACTGGGGAAGCATTTCTCTGCTCATATCATCATGACTCTGTGGCTCTGAGCCTTACAATTTATTGTTGTTTGAAACAGATTTTGATGCTCGAGGGAAATATAGACTCAAAGACACAATCTTTCTATTTGAGCCTCTCACCTCTCCACTTTATGTAAGCCACGACTCCAATGGAAGCAAAGAGGACGAAAGCCGGGACAGCGATGAAGATGGTTAAGATGATGATGTTAAGGTTCACTGTTGAGCAGAAAATAACAAAACAAAACACAAAAAATAAATTACAACCTGTACAAATGAAGCACAGTTAATATCATCATATCATGATATGACATAAGTGTTGTCTTTTTCTGGTTTTAAAGGCTGCACTACCGTAAAGTGATGTCATTTTCTGAACTGTTTTGCTTGTTCTAATATAGTCATCATATAAGACAGCAAAGTAATTTATTTGTCATTTTACCAAACTGCAAAACAAAATTTAGTGTAACTCCTTAGTGCTACATCGGAGAAAACATAGCAAAAAAAACCCAACTATTTTGTGGAGCAATTTGGAGTGTGGAACAATGAATGAAGGAGTCTCACAACTTGGGGAAAGAAGCTGCTCTACAGTATGTACTATAATAATAATAATAATAATAAGCAACTTATATCAACATTATCAATGACTATTTGTCAAAAATGATCACTTTTTGAACATTTTGTAAAAGCACCAATTGTCAACTGTACAGTAATGTCACAATATTGATATCGAGGTATTTGTTCAAAAGTATTGTGATATTTGATTTTGTCAATTTATGTAGTGTTTAATTAAAAAGATTTCAATATATGGACATATTGTTAATTTCAATATAACCTTTAAAATAATTTAATTAAGATTAAAGTACAAGTTTTTGATAATCGATCAACTTAAACCAAAGACAGCACAAAAGAATAAAGTTGTATTTGGAAAAAAAACAAACTTCAGAATGAATTTCATTTAGATTTGCTGATATCCTTTTAAGAGTCCAGGGGTGGACATGTGTGTGGGTTAAATGTCAATCTGAGAATAATAAAACAATACAAGGAAACAAAACTTCCAACATACCAAAAAAACAAATGAACTGCAGGACTGTTACAGTAAAATAAATGTGTTTCTCACAGTCAACAGTTCTGATTCCAGTCTTCCTTCGTTGGTTCTGATCCGATCTTTCTCCAGTTTGGTGATGATTCCGTCCTTCACACCAGAGAGCTGAAACACACAGTCGTACCTCGTCCAGTCTTCAGGTGTGACTGATGAAATGTTCAGGTCAACACTCATCTGGAAGGTTCCATCATGGTTGGGGAGGATCTCTCCGTGGTCCACCTCCTCATGAAGCTCCTCTCCATCTTTCCTCCAGACGAGTGAGGCTCTGTGAGGGTAGAAACCTGTAGCGAGGCAGCTGACTGGAGAGGAGGGAGTCTTCTGGAGGAGAGACACTGAGGGAAGCTCTGGAGAGGAAAGAGAGACAGTTTATAGGTTCTTATTAGTATTTACTGTATATTAATATTATCATTCCTGTTTGATGGAATATATTTTAAATGTTTGAGTAACACAGACAAAATATGTGAACATGTTACAAGTAGTGAGGAACAAAGGGCTGAGACAGATGAGACTGGGAGGAGGAGGACAGTGAGAGACTGAGATGGACAGAAACACAGAAGAGAGAAAATGGAGAAATGTGTGTAAACTGAGACAAAGTGTGTGTCTGTATGTTAGTTCATATTATTTGTGATGTTATTGTTGGTTAGAAACAGAAGAGAAATATGAAGCTTGTTGTGTCCATTAAACTACATCAGGTCAGGTGATTCTACCTGTTCTCAGCAGAACGCTCCTCCCATAGTCCAAATACATCATCAGCCACTCGGGACAAATCTGGGTGAGGTAGTGTTTTGTCTGTGCTATTAAAGCCTTGTTATTATCCCACTTGCAACTTGGTGATGAGAGCCTGTTGTTTTGCAGCGATCCATGTCTCTCTCTTCGGGTCAAATGATATGAAGTCTTCTCCATCATAACCATACTGCCAAAAACCATTGACCTCTCCAGTCTCATCATTCCACTCACAGCCGTACATCACCTGGTAAACGTGGACACCTGAGACAGAAACAGAGACGACATTAAACCAGAGTGAGATCACAGCTCAGTCATCTATCATCAGCTGACATCACATCTTCACCACAGAGACACACTGATCCACAGACACCAAAACACCAGGATCTACACCTCCTGCTGTTATTGGCTGGATGGAAGCTGCTCACAGCCAATCATCATCTGGACAGTGTGGACGTCTTAGAGGGAGGCAGAGCAGGTTTGATGCTGCTGATGTGACGGACCAACACACTGTGGTCAGTACAGTCAGAGTTAATCTAATCTAATCTGGAGTTCTACTTTATATTTAACACTGAAATTAATTATTCTCCTCATTATTTATTCTTTTTTGATTAATTGATTAACCATTTATTTATTTTAAAAAGTGGGAAAATTGTGAAAAATGTTCTTCACAAGTCTCTCAGAGCCAAACGTGAAATCATCACATTTCTTTTATATATTATTGGATGGACAGACTGTGTATCAGTACAGTAGAGTTAATGTAATATAATCTGTATTTTACTACATATTTATGGCTCAAACTGATTGTTCTTGTCATTATTGATTATGTAATGATTATTTTTTGGCTAATCAATTAATCATTTATGCTGTTAAAAGTAAGAAAATGGGGGAAAAAGTTCTCAGAGCCAAAAGGTGAAATCTTCTAAATACTACTAATATTATGGGATGGACAGACTGTGTGTCAGTGCAGTAGATTTAAAATAATCTAATCTGTTTTACTACATATTTTTGGTTCAAACTAATTATTTTTCTCATTATTGATTATGTAATGGCTATTTTTTTGGGTTAATCAATAAATCGTTTATGCTGTAAAATATCAAGCAATAGTGAAAATGTCCATCACAAGTTTCCAGATTCAGAGGTGAAATCTTTAAATATCTTCTTTTGTCCGACCAACACTGAACAGAATTTAATTTATAACGATATAAAACAGAGAAAAGCAGCAAATTCTCATATTTGAGAAACTTGAACTAGAAAATGTTTGTGAGTTTTGTTTGGTGAAAGACTTAAATCAATGTCTGATTGTCAAAAATGTTTGTCAATAAATTTCCTGTTGACCAACTAATCGATTAATTGACTAATCACTTCAGCTCAACATGTGTTTATTATGACAGAGACACAGTGTGGTCAAGTAGAGTTAATCTAATCTAATCTGTAGCTCTACTATACTATATAAAATATAGAATGAAAAAATAAACAAACCTCCAGTGTGGTTGAAGCTCTGCTTTGCAATTTCAATGTTGGCTTTGAAGGCCTGCTGCTGATCCAAACAGATCAGAGTCTGTCTCTCCCAGTAATGAGGATCATCTGCTGTGACTTTTTTCACCCAGTCTTGTTTGGGTACGTTTCCGTTGGTGTTACTGTCACAGTAACTTATCTGAACTTCATCAACCAACCCAACAGACACAAACTCTGGGAAGTTTGGGATTCCAGAAGATCCAGTGTAGAAATACTTCAGCGAGTGAGTCACTGTAAGAAAAAACACTGATATAAATTCACTGAAGAACTTTATTTTCTAGCAAAAAGAACCAATTAAACAACAGTGCATTTACACCATCATAGTGATCTCTGTTGTGTAATCAATAAATAGAAAAGCTTTACTTTAATATTTCTGAAGATTTTGTCTTCAAAAAGTTTTGATTCTGAATAAAATATAACGTAACAAGTCAAATATTTCTTTCGATGATAGAAAAACATCATTTTTTTCTTTTGCTGAATATCTAAATGTGAAGTAAAACTCTACCAAAAACTAAGAAATGTATTCTTCAGAATGCTTCATTAATACCTTAAATTCCTTATTATCTTATTAGTTTACATTTCTCCTTCAGTGATTTTAAAATGGGTTGTTTTGCTCTTTTCTATTTTTGCTGTAATGTTCATAGTCAAGTAATCATCGATTTAACTTTGTGCGTGTTGTTGTCACAGGGTTTGTGGATTTCAAATGAAGTATAAATCTTATAGATAGAACCATCAAGAAAATAAATATCTGACCCAGTTCACTTGTGTTCCTCACTTTCAAATCTTGATTTTTTTTTTCTTCTATTACCTATTAAATATTAAATATCTCAACAGTATCACAGAACCAGTGACGGATTTATGAGACTAATGCTGATATTGAAACTTTTACAACTTGAAGAAAATTATAGTAATAAAAATTATGAAATTTGATCTTTGGATGCAGATTTTTTTATAGTATAGAAACACAGATAAGAAGAGTTTGTTTTAGTGACCAAGACAGACTCTGATCGGGACATTTCACAGTGATAAATAAACTCTTCATCGCTCTCTGGTGGACAAACTTTGTAATGAAGACTCTGTTTGACATGTATGTTCTTCAGTTTCTTGTTACTTATCAGCCGACACACACACAGATACCAACATATCTGTAATAAGTTCATATCTGCAGATATATCTGAGGCTGATTTATTGATCTGACTCTACTAAACAACATGCTGTTGTACACACAGTAAATGTAATAATGTGACTGGTCCCGACCAACAAAACTCAGTATGGACCAACTACATCAAAGCAGATGTGTGTTTCAGTGTGTGGAATTATCTCTGGAATGGCTTTTTTTTTTTTTTTTTTTTTTTAGATTTAAAAAAATAGATGATTATTCAAATAATTTTTCATTGCAGGCTGCGATTGTGATTGATTACAAAATTAAAAATGAAGTGACATGTTTCAACAAAATATGTAAATTGTAACTCATGAATTAAAATATATTTTTGGGTGTACCAAGACGGGTAAGACGAGTCGCCCGCTGATAGCTGGGATTGGCTTTATCCCTTGAAAAAAAGGATAAAACGGCTACCGCGACCATCAGCGGTTGACAATGAATGAATAAATACTAATAAAACTGTCCTCTAGTTACTATAAGAAATCAACAAGATTCACTAAAGTGAACTTGGAAGATGGACGTCATAGGTTTGAGAGAGCCTAACTCTCCATGATCAACCAGGAAATACTGAGCTAAACATCGCAGACTAAAGTGAACTCACCTGCCGCCGCGTCGTGTAGACCTGTTCCCAGGAGAGCCAGAAAAACCAAGATCTTCATTATAAACTGTCGTTTCTTAAGCTTTGATCAGACTAACATGATTCTTTATTCAGAGTCTGTCTCTGAATAAAGAATCATATTAGTCTATCACATTGTTTCTTCTTCTAGCTCCAGTGCTGAAGTGCAGAGTCTGCAGGTGAAGGGAAAACACAGAGAGGCGTCTCCATCTCAGCCAATGGGAATTTAGCCTGAGCATCGACGTCACTTACAACTGTTGTAAAGCGGAACTGGGCAGAAATTGGGGAACACTAAGACAGTGGCGATTGCTCTAAGACTGCAAGGGAAGCTCAGCTTCCCCTAAAATGTCACCAAAAAAAAAAAAAAAAGTGGTGAAATATGTACTGCTGTGTGTACCTTTCATTGACTAAATACGCGCTAGAAAGCCTTCATCTTTTGTTCAGAATCAGCTACTTATCACAGGTAACCGGCGCAACTTCCTTCTCATTCATCCCCGCAGCGCCACAGCGCTTTCCACAGTCGGACGCTCAGCTTCTACTGACTTCAGTGGGGAAGCGTAGAGCGGGTTGTTCCACTGCAGCGAAACCAGACGGTCATTGGATAAATGCTGGGCTTTGTCCCGCCCATCGGAAGCTCAGCGTCTCTGGGGGTCTATGGGGCAGTGGGCTGGCCCGGACGCTCGGCTTCTGCATGATGATTGGATGAGCTGTCTGAGGCGGAATCCTTTTTTGATTGACAGCTAAATGAGCGAATCTGCGATCTTGAAGAATAAACATCCACCGGAGCATTTTCCAAGTTTTTCATTCCGTTGTTCTGAACTGACCCGGAGACTTTACCGATCACCAGCGACTTTGTCACGATCACTCACACTCACAGGCGGTCACACTTCACAGTAGCCTGGCGCAGCAGCTCCAGCTGCTAGCATTAGCAAGGTGCACATCATGGCAGATAATATGAATGTTGTTAGAGTTAAAGAGCAGGGCAGGTCAGCTCCTAAGATTGATTTAGTGCAAAAGGTGGGGAAAAGTAACAGGTCTTTTCAGGTGTCCTGAATAATAATAATATATATAATAAATAAACAAACACGTTTATGATGTAGGCCGGAAAAATGAGCTTCCCCTGCTTGAAAGACCAGCAGCCGCCACTGCACTAAGATCATTTTACAATCTTAGTGTTGCCCAGTGATTCACAAACTGTGTGGCGCGCCCCCCTGAAAACCAAGATCCATGCATTAACCCTGTGATATTAACAAAAATGTTGGAAAACGCCCTTTTGTAATGATGAAAGTGAGAGAAAATATGTGGTGGAAATAAAGAAATAATTCAAACAAACATAACTGGACTACAGCATGAAAATACAAAACATTTGTGGAGAATATACAATTAAAATTATATTTATTATATTTATTATATTTGGTGTAACTTACATAAGGCCACATAAAGTGAGAGTGAACAGGACTTGCACTGTATAACATTTTAGTTATATGTACTGAAAGAGTAGAGTTTCATCCACCAGTATGTTAGATAGAGAAGATGATCAGTTCCCTATCACTGGATTTAAACTAAAATCTACACTAAATCTGGGATATGTGCAATGACACCAAGCTTAACTGAAGTAAAGTAATCATATCTTTCAATATTTATAAAATCTCATGTGGTTATGCCCACAGTTCATTTATCAATGAAGATCCCCATCTCACTTCATTTTCTCCCAGCAGAATAACTGATATATCAATTATTCTGGATTATTTTGTTGCACTGAAAAACAGAAAAGCTCTGCGAGACATACTGCTGTGTGGTTTTGTGCTGTTCCTGGTCTAAGATTCAAACAGCATGACATCCATGCAAATGCAATCCAGTGCAAGCTGTCAGTGTATCCGACCCTTCAGTCTGACGACACTGCCATGTTGGTTTCTCTCTTTGATGTTTCTCTGACATGGAAATCACTGCAGTGCAAATTGTTTCCTCAGAGTTCGAGTGACTAACTGAGCTTTCTGAGCTCACTAATGTTGGGGCTGAGATAAATAAATAATAAGCAAACATTTGCTGAATGAACAAGAAGGATTAAATAGTTCTGAATAAATTATCTACAGCGTTTTACATATTTTATACAGTTTCTTCTACCACAACAAGTCTCAAAACTGAGCGTTATTAAGGAACTCTGGTGACTTTTTCCACTTTGTTCTCCTAAACTGTAACTTAAGTTAGTTTCCGGTTATGGGATTTCTAGAATTTCACGTTTGGCATTAATAGGTTATACTGCTTTATACTTTGTGTAAATGGGGAAATCAGTTGAAACAGTTGTGGTCAACCCGCTGCTGGGAGGTATGTCGCACTTCAGACATGGAAACAGACAGTGCACTGAAAACAGGAAAAGCAGACAGGGTTTTGCAGCGATGCCGGCAAAAACTGACATTTTTTACAAGGATAGAAACATCTTAATGGTTTGTATTTAATGCCGATTTTACAAGAAGGCACCGATTACTTAAAATTTGCTGTAGACTTCTCACAAAGTCGGTTAAGTTTCTCCTCATGATGCAACAATTCTTAAAATCACGTTATTCAAAAGGGAGTCTGGGTTGTTTTCTGACTTCACGAGACTTACATGGTCACTGTCATTCAGAGAGAATGTAGTGCGTATTTCCTCTGCAAAACATGTTAGTTTTAACCTTTTTTCTTATCTGAACACTCATCACATTGAATAACTCATTTAAAAAATATATATATAATCCATTATTATTTATACCACGTATCCTGAACCCTATGCTTCCTAACACACAGACCACTCTCATTCACAAAATACAAATGTGAAGTATAGAAGCTACAGAAATGTAAGAGGATATATGTTTTCATTTGTGGCTATTATAACCACAGAAAGCAGGAGGTCACACTGAACCTGCCCGGAGAGCAACAGTCATGAACTGTTTTCTGTCTCTCTGCCAAAACCTGCCGCTCCTGTTTCTGGTATGAGGTCGATCAAGTGTCTGTTATGAACTGCGTAGCTGTAAACGCCTCAGCAGCAGAGATGATATCTGCCTTTTCAAGAGTCTAATATGAGTTCCTCCTCTGGACAGAAACACTCACATTCCATCTGTGCTGCCTCAGGGTAGTCACATTAGTCATGAGTCTGTTAGGTTTCGTTTTGGGTGTAAATGACTCAGGCGATCTGGCATGATCTGCATTTTTTGGCGCACACAGCAAGAGGAAGAAAAAGTTGTTCAGTGACCTGTCCCTGTACAGACTTGCAGCCTCGCATGTCCTCCATTTCTGCGTAAAAGGATTGAAGCTGCACACTAAAAAATACTGTAACCACACGTAGTTAAATAAAAATAAATGAAATGTCAGTTGCAGGATATTTCTTATTTTGCTGATAAACAGCACGCTATTTATAAGGGAGTCTGGGATGATGACTTCACGAGACTTAGATGGTCATTGTCACTGTCATTCAGAGAGAATGTAGTGCGTATTCCCTCTGCAAAACAAGTTAGTTTAACCATATATATATATGTGTGTGTGTATATATATATATATATATATATATATATATATATATATATATATATATAATTCATTATTAGTTCTACCACATATCCCAAACCATGTGCTCCCAACATACAGACCATTCTCTTTCACCAACAGAAATGTGAAGTGTAGAAGCTAGAGAAATGTAAGATGATATATGTTTTCATTTGTGGCTACCACAGAAAGGGACATTATGTAAGGGATAATGCCCGACGAGGTGTCCATAATCAGGAATTAATGGACGACGCGCAGTGGAGGACGGTTGCCTCCGCGAAGTCCATTAATTCCTGATTATGGACACCTCGAAGGGCATTATCCCGCTTATACCATGGTCACTTGCCAAAGAAAATAAATTAAGACCATTAATTTATATTTTCATGCGTTTTACAATCAAAATATAAAGTTTTTCACAGGCAATAACTTAGTTTCCCTGGTAACGCCTGAGGGTTTGACTAATACCTGGAACAACCATTACCCTCCCGTAAGGTTCTTATGCAACGGAAACGTTGTTCACCTCTCCAGTAAATAGGACGGACCTTAGATACGACTTGGCAACGGGAGATATTCTAGTCCGCTCAGCGGTGAGCCAGAAAGCTAACGCTATGCTAGCAAGATTCAAAGTCGATAACATTGCGTACGGTTGACAAACAGTAAATATAATCTGACAGTATGTTTAACAACAAGACTAGCTAGCTTACCAGTCATGTCATTGTCCCCAAATCAACATCAAGATGTTCACGAACAAATGATCGGCCGTGTGTAACGTTACTGTGGCCGCAGCCTGAAGCAGAGAGCTGAACAGCGAACGGGATGTGAGATTATTCGCTTATGTGATTAAAAAAAAAAAAAGTGTCAGTAAGTTTAGAGGGGAAGTGTACTTTCTGCAGCTTGTGTGTTACAGTCTCCATCCTGTGGTGTTCAGAGGATAAGGCTCTGAAGGACTGACGGACTGCACTCAGTGCTGGAAATAAACTGTAAACAGAGGCTTTGACTGCGTTCCCGTCGCTATGGTTACGCCAGCTAGCGCATTAATTTAGACGGTGAACAGACAATTTGACTGGAACTACTTAGTAGGTGTCCATATACCAGGGATTAATCTACACCCTACAGCCAATCAGAATCGAGTATTCCCCCAGACCATGGTATAAACAGATATAACAGACATAAACATGCAGAAGCAGTAAGTCACACTGAACCTGCCCAGAGAGCAACAGTCATAAACTGTTCCTCTATCTCTCTGCCAAAACCACAGATAAGTGAATAAAAGGTGTAAAAATGTTTTCCTTTCCAATGTTGTTTTTCAAATGTCGTTAAAAGGCTTTGATGTTTTAGAATGTTGCCGACTGATCCATGCCATGATGACATCATTTGTGACATCAAAGCCGCTGAAGGTCCAGCAACATTCTAAAGCATCAGAAGTTTACACCAGCTTTGCATTTCATTAACACTTCATCTGCGCAGGAACGTCTTCACTGAGCACTTCAACACACACGAAGATATGGACAGGAAGAGCAAAAGCCAAGCGAGCACCAGCCAGCGCCAAACCAGACGCAAGAAGAAGCCCTCAGAACAATCCGGTGCCTCTCACCAAGGAAGAGATGGACAGAGCATGGGTTCAGAATTCAGCAAGTTACTGAACTCAAGGCTAGTGTCATTGAGAAAGGACCTTGAGGCGCTGATGGAATCCTTCTACAACCTGGACAGGCTGAAGGACATGCTAAATGAGTCCTGGGAGGACCTCCTGGACGACAACCAGCGTCTGAACAATGGCGAGGAAATAACTGCTTGGGAATCAGAGGAGAACATCACGCTCGAACAGTCAGAAGAGAATAACTATTACTGTGAGAGTTCAGAAGAACTAGATGAGGACGAAGCGGCTGTGACTTTGGAGGTCAAACGAGTAAGGTTTGGAGGCCGACAAGAGAAACGCTGGCACGCCGCAGCAGAGTGTCAAGCAAAGTCATCAGGACGGAAGAAATCAGCGTGGAAAATATTCACACAGTGTTCACGAGGAAACTGAACAGTGTGGAACAAGTGGTTCTTCTGACTGGGTCACCTGAGTGGAGTGAAGATGTTCTCTGGGTTCCTGTATGGGTTCTCGCCGGGTGCTCTGGTTCACCCATTAGCATTCATTAGCTTAAAAAAAAAATAGGAACAATCTCCAGAATTAAACCCATTTTATAATAAAGTCAAGTAGAGACAGTTGGACATCTAGCTGTCAGTGTTGACATCTTAGCCACTCTTTTTCAAAAAAGCGACTAGAGACAAATCTAGCAAAATTTTTCTAGACTTTTGTTTTGTTCTTACTCTTCTCAACTAGCAGTGGGTTCTGTTGTGGGCCCGTCCCAACGCACAACAATTTTTAACTCCGCCAGAGTGTCTCTTTTGGGTCACTTTTGCCGGTCCCAAGCCCGGATAAAGGAGGAGGGTTGGAATTGTCACATTTTGGAAAGCACAATTCATACCCTGCAACAAAATATTATCAAATTTGTGTTGGTTTTTTGGGTTCTTAAAGTGAAAAGTGTAAGAAACCACTGCTGTATATAGATCATGGATGATGGAGACGGATAATATTTCAATTATCAACAACGATTGAAGGTTTGGACGAAGTGTTATGAATGAAAAGTGACATTTGACCACAGTTTTGGGAGGGGTAACACCGTCATGATCAATTCTTAAAGAGTTAATTGAGAGAGACAGATGATTTATATGAAATAATGAGGAGTGACATGTCTCCACAGAAAACTACACCTACAGTTTGTTTCCCTCCTGTCTTCTCTCTTGTTTTTAGCTTAATAATGTCGGACAAATTAATTAAATGTTGGCAGTTCTCCCAGAAGTGAATGTCTTTTTTCTGCACCAATCTCAATGTCACTCGTCTGCGCAGGACAATTAAGAACAGCTTCAGGATCCTGGCTGACAAATGGCCCGTGGACAGTTTCATCTGAGCTCGTTCAAAATAATAAAAATAGATGGCGAGAGAAATAAGCACACACAGTCATTTTATCTTTCCACAAACCGAGGACTTTATGAAGTGCAAAGGAGCCACTGTGCATGTTTAGTGCAACAAGACCATTCAGAACAGAACAGAGGTGTGACTTTATCATATAAAAAGATATTATATCATCATTATTATTTTTACTGTTTATCAGCTAGTGTTTGTTGTAGAAGAGTTTGCTCCCGGGGGCGGATGGCACGGCATCCAGTTTGAAGGTGAAGGATGAGGGAATCATGGGAAGGAACGAGGAGTCGTCGCAGGACTTTTACTCCTTGCTGAACATGTGCAGGACCAAGTCGCACACACGGTTGCTGTAGCCGAACTCGTTGTCGTACCTGCAGACGAACGGTGAACAGAAAGAGTGGGGATGAGGTCATGTTCATGAAAAGAAAGCTGTCCCGCGAGAGGGACGGATACAATCTGTACAATCTAAGAAAAGCTTGTCTGAACCTGTGACTCCTTCAGACTAAAAACAAAATGTCACCAGCATCTCTTCCCCCAATATGAAGTTACTTTTATATAATACTTGTCAAAACACTGCTCAGATCAGTGTCCTAAGTTGAGACAACTCACCATGAAACCAGCTTGACAAAGTGCTCGTTGAGTGCGATGCCAGCGCCGGCATCAAAGATGGAGGAGTGAGGGTCGCTGTTGAAGTCTGTGGACACAACCTGAGCAGAAAGAGGCGAACACAGCTGTTTAATACATGCACAGTAGAAACAGAGCTGGATCTGTAAGAAGGTGGATTCATGCCGCTGTATGTATTTTTATCTGCAGTTGCAAAGACATGTTGATCTGCCATATTATTATAGATGTGCTGCCATCTTGTGGCTCATGACTGGCTCTACACACCAGACTGTGGTTCTAAACACAGTCATATAATTATATATTAAACAATTAATCTTGTTTTCTGTACCTGGTCCTCTGTGTATGCCAGGAATCCCTTCATGGGTCCATCGGCAGCGGCCTTGACGACCTTCTTGATGTCGTCGTACTTGGCCTGAAGACAAAGACAAGACATCATAATTAAACCAGGACAGAGAAACTGAAGGTTAGTTTTGGATTTTAACAACCAAAGGCTTAAAAGCTGAAAAGTAAAAAGGCTGAAAGAGCTAAAAAAGGTTAATAGTTTGACAGCTGAACAGTTTCTTTGGCTGAACATTAGCTTGAGCAGTAGCAGAACCAAAGTTGAAAATGTCCCCATAAGAATGAATGGGAAAACGCCTCTCAAACTCCTGCGAGTTTTGAAAAAAGTGTAATGGTTATGGCCCACATATTTATATAGTAAGTAACAGGAGACATTGCTGAACTCTGTGATGTCTTTTTGATTTCTGTAGAGTGAAAAATGAGGGCGCCAGAGCGAGAGACAAAACAGGTACCGTCTGCGCTCCACCAGAAATTTAGGCTCAAAATTAACATTGCGGCTTATGGGGGAGTTGCTGGAGTGCTTGTCGCTCTAGGGCTTCTACAGCCAAAAGTTTGAGTCCTACATCTGAAATAAGACCATCAGCTGAAAGCTAACAATATTTCCTACATTTCTATGTATATATTGTCTATGTGAAGTAAAAGATGTGGGATCCACATCAAGCTGAAGAGAGTTTTTTCTCCAGTTTTTCCAGCTGCTCTCCACTCTAGCGATGATGTCACGCACTCTAGCTCACGCAATACACACCCATTATAAAATCAGAAGACGAGCTAATAATCCTTAAAACTAAAACTGAGATGATTTAAAAACCGTAAAAGATTTATAAAAGCTGAATACATGTCTAATAGTTCAAGGACTTCTGAGTATTTTAAAGTTGGAATGGTGTCTATAGCTCAAAGTATGAGGGACAAGAAGAGGTTGAAAGACGGGAGGTTTTGAAGAGGATTTGAAAATTTTCCCATTCACTTCCATTGTAATTTTTCTTTTTTGAAAAAGCTGAATATTTGAAAAAGCTGGAAGACCAAAAAGCTGAAAAGCACAAGGCTGACAGAGCTTAAAAAGCTGAACATTTTGATAGTTGAACGGTTTCTCTAGCTGAACGTATGCTGAAGTAGTAGCAGAATGAATTTTGAAAAATTCCACATAAGGATGAATGGGAGAAATTTTGCAGTAAAAGCCGAATATGAAAGTATGAAAGATAGAAAAGCCAAAAATACAAGCAGCAATGTCCTTAAAAATCAAAATTTTGATAGTTGAATGGTTTCTGTAGCTCAAAATTTGTAGGAGAAGAAGCGAGCCAAAAAAATGTACGGAAGCAGGAATAATATATTCCAAAAGGACAATAGCCTGTTACATGTGAACGATAACGAAACTTCAGAATATATATTATAAAGGTCAGGAGATACTTACGGGCTTCTCCAGACGGACAGTCAGATCCACCACGGAGACGTTGGGGGTGGGGACACGGAAAGCCATACCGGTCAGTTTGCTGTAAGAACAAGACGGTCAAGAGTCAGACGCAAAATAAAAACATCTAAACACGTCACGTACAGGTGGGTTTAAAATCATCTCAAGTAAAACCAGGTGAGAGTGGATCGTACCCGTTCAGCTCGGGGACGACCTTGCCCACGGCCTTGGCGGCTCCGGTGGAGGCGGGGATGATGTTCTGGGAGGCACCACGTCCGTCCCTCCACAGCTTACCAGAGGGACCATCAACGGTCTTCTGTGTGGCGGTGACGGCGTGGACTGTGCTCTGGAGGAGCGGGAGCAGACGGTCGAGTTAAAAAGACAGGTCCGAGACACGTTTTGGATCAGAAGATCAGAACAAATAGTCTGCTCGAAAGTAAAGTTTCTTGAAACAGGGTGCATATAAAGTGGGAATAAAAAGTCTGAGTTGTTTACCATGAGACCCTCAACGATGCCGAAGTTATCGTTGATGACCTTGGCGAGGGGAGCCAGGCAGTTGGTTGTGCATGAGGCGTTGCTGTGGAGACGAGACGGCGAGAACATGTCACACACAAACTGTACAAAGTGACACATAGAAGTGCACAGACACTCAGTATATTTTAAGAGATGATCTTGGGTTTGACATTCGTTTTTTTTTTTTTGGCAGGGCAGTTTAAAAGCCACCAGATGTTCACATCTGTCCTCGCCAGATTGAAAACACATTGACATCCTGCGTCACACGGAACAGGTGACGTCAGCACAGATCCACAAACACGCCTCACTGCAGGTTATGATTCTGTCCAGTGTTAAAGGTCGTTATCACAAACTACAACTGAGAGTGAAACTACGGAGCTTTCTTAAGAACTCACCTGACAACCTTCATGGAGTTGTCGTATTTCTCGTGGTTGACGCCCATGACGAACATGGGAGCGTCGGCGCTGGGGGCAGAGATCACCACCCTCTTAGCGCCGCCCTGCAGGTGAAGCTGCGGGGACAAACAGGAGGTTACAGGTCGGGAAATTACAAATGTGATCGTATTCATGCATTTTAAATGAACACAGGATGGATTTCTGTATGATAGTAATTCGTTTCTCCCTTCAGACTCGAGAATGAAACAATTTTCTGGACTGCATGCACTATAAATATCTACATATCAATATTAATCTACTCCTCTACACTTTTTTGCTGAAACTTCTTGTCATCATGTTCCAGTGGTAAACTTACAGAGGCTTTCTCGATGGTGGTGAACACACCGGTGGACTCCACGACGTAGTCGGCGCCAGCATCGCCCCATTTGATGTTGGCGGGGTCCCTCCTGCACATTATCACACACAGGAGAGGTTTAATTGGCAAAACTGTTCAAATATACTGTGTTAAAAATGTCTATAAACCTGGAAGTGTGAGGATTACGCACTCGTGGAAGACCGTGATGTGCATGTTGCCGATAACCAGCTTGCCGCCCTCGGCCTTCACCTCTCCCTTCTTCCACACGCCGTGAGTGGAGTCATACTTGAACATGTAGACCTGCAGGAGAACAAAACCTGATGATTAATATCTTACAGAGAAAAGATTTGAATAAAATAACAAACAGGAGCTTTAATCACAGAGAAGCTCCACAGGTTTCATGCTACAGGCTAACCTTTAAATTAACTTCCTGCTCTCCAGTGGAGACTTTAAAACTTCTCCATCCTAATTATTGTAACTTATAGCTCACAGTCTACCCAGATCAGAATCAACAGCCCGTCTCTCACCATGTAGTCCAGATCGATGAAGGGGTCGTTGATGGCGACCACCTCGACCTTGCCTCCTGTGGCGGCGGCGCGGGTCACCAGACGGCCGATACGTCCGAATCTGAAACGCAGAAGGACGAGGTCAGCGTGATGAAGCACATGAAACAAGGATAAGACAGCTTTAGAGGAGTTTCTCTAGCGGTTAAATCAGATAAATATGTACTTTTAGATACTTTTAAGATGTGTTATGGTCTTTACTCTGAACTCACTTTTATCTTTTATTTTAAAGCAGCTTTTTGTGCTTCATTTTCTCTCTCTGACCAGCAGGTGGCACTGAAACCTTAACAAAGACAGACGGGAGTCTCGGTGAAGGACAGCAGGACCATACAAGGCCTGCCAACCTTGACTGTAGAGAACAATCGTTGGCATCGGCAGCCAAAAGCCTGTTTACACCTAATATGGCTGCTGTCATATTGAGGGGGGCCTGAAACTGGAGAGAGGGGATGTTCAGTTTTTATCTGACATATAATCACTTCACTCTGATCAGTTTGATGCATTTCCAGCTTCTTACATGAAGGAAAAGTGAATATCTTTGGGTTGTGGACAAAACAAGACACTTGCAGCTCTTTGTGGGATAAATTGCACTACTTGATGCATCCAAAGAAAACTTGAGAGCCTTAAAAAGGTTCATTAGTTTGCCAGAAGTTAAAGGGAGAGTCCTAGTGTTGTTAGGACATCCACAATCTGACTGATCGCTGACAAGTTACAATTCAAACCCCCTCTTTGCTAACGAGATGATCCAAAAACCTGACGAGGTTCCTTCACTGGCGTCTGCTCCTGCTGGTCTCAGTTTCTTCAGATAAATGACTAAATAAAAAATAAAACTTAAAAATAAACTAAATCTGAGCTACAAGAGATACATTTGATGTATTTGTAAAGCTGCATCGATTAATCAAGAGTCATTAAAATTCAAATTAAGAGCTGCAATAAGCCTAAAAGTCCACAGTATTACAGCCCACAGCCTCCAGTCGTCTTCAGTCGAGGACAAAGACTTTCAGGCGGCCGCCGTGTCGCAGTGACGAGACTATTTCTGATCCTCCAGGTGTTGCTGTTACGTAACATCGCATGTCTCCAACACTCAAAAGGTCACGTCACGTACTCGCTGTATGTTCTCGTGGGACTCTTTGAAACTGAAACCATGTGACAGAGACACAACACACAGTCTGTGTGCCAAAATAAGAGACAGCGTCCATCTACAGAAAGGTCAGGAGTCAAGGAGCGACAGGAAGTTTCAACAGGAGCGTCGGTAACAAGGTTGTCACTGACGGTGGAAGGTCACCGCTGCTACGATTCAGCGGACTGACGGCAGGTTTGTACTGCTGACAATCTACAATTCATCAAAATCAACAATGACAAACCCGTTAATAAATATTCACACGGCCTCTTTGTATTCAAACAAGAGCTGACAACAAAAACTGAATGAACAAAAAGTGTTTTCATAAGTCTATCAGCCAAAAGCAATTAGGCCTGGTTAGTGAATCTTGGTACTTTTGGTAACGACCAAAATACGTCTGCATCTAGCATCAAAAGCTGCAAGCTGGTATTTAATTCTGGCTAAAGATTTGTGCTTTTAGACAGTTTCTGTTTTAAATCAGACAATGTGAGAACTTTGTGTCTGTCTAAATGAAAAAACGAGGTCATATTTCTCAAAGAAAGGCATCAGAAACTGTTATTTTGGTCGCAGTGTGCAGACCTTTTGTCAAGTTTATCATATAAAGAGATGTTCTGATGAGTTTCCTTTATTCATCCTAAAGCTGAAGTGACAACAAGAACATGTTAAGTTCAGATCTGACGACGTTTTCAGCGTTCAGGAGAGTCAAAATAAAGACCTGGCAACTTACAAAAGGTATGAACCTGATCAGCGTCATCGAGGTTAGTTTGCAGCTGCAGGGCTTTTTATTTTAATTTATCCCTGTAGGGAAACTTTTCATCTTTACCTGAACCAGTCAGGTCCAGCTAATCTTTCTGGAAAGACAACTTGGCTCAATTATGAAAACCTCTGCCTTCCTTCACAGGAGGGAAAGTGTCAGTGGACATTCTCCTCGGTTAGTTTTGGGAAGCAATCAAGCGACCAGAAAGTGGACCGGAGCCCATCTTCTGTTCCTGAGGCTCGGTGTCGGTGTTGGTACGAGGCCAGAATCAACGAGCTGAATCTCCCCGCAGCTCGACAGCAGCTGCTTCACGGAGGAGGAGGACGTGTTTCGCCCGGTGATCCACGAGCCTGAGCAGCGTCCGTGAAACCGCCGGCCGGATGATCTCTGAACTCGAGCCGAAAGGTTAGAGGGTTAAAAATAGACGAGAAGGGGGAGAATAAAAGGAATGTGACAGCTGAGGAGGGCAGCGATACAGGCCGGAGAGCAGGGAGGGGATTGGAGGGGTCTGAAGGGTGTGGAAGAAGAGGGGACGCCAACCGTGACACCACAACACCGCCGGACTATAAATAACCAGACGATAGACGGGTCCTGTCCACAGTCCTCTCCTGTCACCTCGACAGCACAAAGAAAGTCTGAAATATAAAGAGGCTCCGGAAGGAAGCAGCGTTCAAGAGTTTAAGAGTTGTTTAAATGAAAAGTTATCGCTGTTATATAAATGTTTTGTGTTGTATTTCAAACTTTAGGATTCAAAGATGTCGACTAACTGATTGATCCACTTATTGTTTCAGCTCTGATGTGATTTGTCCATAAAGTTAAACATATAAATATCCAGGAAATAAAGACGTTTTTTCCTCCTTTCATCCCCAATGTAGCATAAAGTGTATGCCATCACTGACTCACACCCTCATTTCCAATTTCCTCCCCTTCAGCTGACTCGATTACTCTCTTGTCTCCAAGTGAAATGATTAAAAGCGACTCTCAGATAATCATCTGGCGGTCAGAGGAACATTGTCCGGGTCTTGTGCCTCAAAGACCTTTTACACTCCCGACTGCTGGATGCTTATATCATCAGCGATTCAGGATATGAGAGCTCCTCTGCTCATCTGATCCTCGGATCGTGTCGATGTGGGTGGTTGTGTATTTGCCGGTAGCCTTCGACGCTCATCAGGCACTTAATGAGCCAGAGGATGCCTCAAACGTGTCACATTGCTTGAGACATGGAAGAAGATGATGTACTTGAGGATTAAGGATGTGCCCGGGTAGGTTTATTCCACCTGTTGTCTTCTATTTTCAGCTGATGTTTGTGTTTCATTTTATTTCTATTAATAAATGGACTGTAGCTAAGGCTTAATTATCCTGGTGACCAAGAGAGAGGACACCAGCACACAAACCACTAGTGTTGTAGAGTGACTGAAATAAAAATTTTAAAAAGCATCAACTCACCCGTTGATTCCGATCTTCACCATTTTGTCTGATATGTTCTAGTCCTCACTGCAAGGGGAAAGATTTAAGACATATTTAATACATCATTTAGCCAAAAACAACACAAAACACAGCATCATGCAAAAGTAGGAAGCTGCAACAAGAAGCCCAGAAGACGAATTATACTACTTTACTAAAACTTTGAATAAAACTCCACAGAAAAGTCAGTTTGTGACATCTGTTGCAGAAGAAACTAAACTAAAACTCTTCCATTACATTATTTTAACAACTTTAATAATACAAAGGAGAAGAAGAAAAGAGAAGGAGGAGAAATGCACTTATAACAACTACAATAATATGAAGAAGAAGAATGAGGAGGAGGAGTAGAAGAAGTAGAAAACCAAGAAGAGGAAGCAGAAGAAGAAGAAGAAGAAATGCACTTTAAACAACTTTAATAATATGAAGAAGAAGAAGAAGAAGGAAGAGAAGAAGAATTGGAAGAAGTAGTAGGAGAAGAAGAAGAAGTAGTAGGAGAAATAGAAGAAGAAGAAGAAGAAGAAGAAGAAGAAGAAGAAGAAGAAGAAGAAGAAGAAGAAGAAGAAGAAGAAGAAATAAACGATGATGAACAAGTTGAACAGTACCGGTTGTGAATGCACCTCAGTCTGATCGTCCTCTGCGGGAGAAGTGACAGCGGGAACGAGCAGAGGTCCCACCGCCATTTATCCCCGCAGCTCGCCGCTGGCCACGCCCCCAGCCGAAATGTCAAGGTCGCGTGAAACTTTTTTTCCTTTTTTTTTTCTTACTTTATTGAACATGACACTCATGAACAGGTTCAGAGATGTTAACACAAGCTCAACTGAGCGTGAGTAGCCAATGAAAATGCTCACAACTTTAAATTATGACGTAATTAAAAAATAAACAGGTTGCGTGAAGCTTTTAGTGGAGTTTTACCGGGGGACTGCACTTTGTTTTAATGCGACAGAGTGTGTTTTTAATGGACTATTTTCAATAAAACATCGATCCTCCGCCGTGAGAAGTTGTCCGTGGGCGGGGCTACACGACGTGGTTGCTAAGCGACAGTGGCAGAGTACGAAAAACTAGCTAAGCCGTGATTTTTTTAGATTTATCACGAAACGAACATTAAAACAACATTTCTGAAAGACGAAGCTGCACAACTATCTTCTTAAAGACATAAAGTTTAATACTTTAACAATAAACGTACCATTGTTTAACTAGATGCTTCAGGCTGCTGAGCCTGGTATGACCAAGCTAGCTTATGCTGGCTAATGTTAGCTAATATTAGCAGACTTTATACAGATATTACTTAATGAATTTAAGTTAATTTGCTGACTTTATGGGTCTTCTGTTTCTTTAAACTACCATTTACTATTATCCTGTTATTAAAACTTGGCTGTAAAATCTAAAATTGCTGCAACTCAGCAAAGTAGGCTAAACAGACATATATAGGCTAAGCTAGGCTAGGCTATCTATCTATCTATGGTAAACAAATTCACATGGCATTAAATTGAAATAAAATGTAACACATTAGCCTATAGGCTGTAGCCATCTCAGCTAAAGTTAGCATATATCAGCATCCAAAATACAAAATACATTTAAATTGCTTATTATAGTGACACCGAAAACATTTACAGGTTCATTACAACAGCAATGTAGCCTAGCTATTATTAATGTTATTAATTATGTATTTTTTAAAATCCTAATTCTTACAGTAGCCTATATATTACTTCTCACGTATTGTCTATCATATTTGTCTGACATATCTGTGAGAAGTAAACTGGGATCTAAATCTAAAAATGTAATACAAATAGGTTGTTAATAAATAACAGACACAAAAATGACAGTAACAAGGAAACAGTCTCCCTGCTTAATGCAGTCTACTGTTGTGTATAATTGATTTTATCATATTGTAATATCACTGTTTTCCACACAGCCATCCCTGGAGCTTTATTGCTTTCACAAACTCTCCATTAACCTGCAACGAGTACTAAACTTGTTTTAGTGCTATTGATTAAGAAAATAAAAGCTATTGACGACACAAACACCACTCTGCACATTGAGTTTAAAGAAGAAGTGAATGAAGTCAGATGCTTCGGTGTAGTTGTTTTTTAAAGTGGTTCTCAGTCCAAAGCCAGACCTCTCCACCCCCCTTCACCACCACCACCCTGCTGTCCAGTGTCATGTTCACTGTAACAGTCAGTCATGTGATGGAGTGGAGCTCTCTGCTACGTGAACCTCAGCATGCACAGAGAGGAGGTGGAGAGGAAATGTCACACTCAGGCTTTAAGCTGCTGCCTCAGGCATTAGTTTTATATCACTGCAGGTCGTGCAGCTACATTTTATATTTATAGATAACTGAACAGCTGTAGAATAAAAAAAAATAGTAGTTAAAAAGTGAATAAATTTGGCCTACTAATGATTAAACAATGTCTTAACCAGCTGCAGAGATTTCTGCCTTTAAAGGTGCAATATGTCAAAGAACATAGCTAACTGTAGCTGTGGTCACTTAGTTAGCTGTGCGGCTAGTGGTGCTATTAGCTGACTCTACCCGGACTGGGAGCTCAGGGAAAAGGAGGTTTTCATGCACCAGGACTTGGGGGGACACCCAACCAGACTGCCAGCAGGGATTAACGCTGGAGTGGGCAACCAAAGTCGGAGCCAGGTGAGCGGGTAGCGAAACCGGGCCCAGCTGCCCCTAAAGTGAACCCGCCGATTCTGACTCCAGGGACGATGAAACTCGCTAGTGTGGGACTTTAAAAGATTAATTTAACCTGAGCATATTTTTTTCTTTTCAATATATTTATTGTGAATTACAGTAATCATGTTGTTGAAATCAGATTTAATGACGACCCGAGCTGGAGAACACGTCTCTGACACCTGTAAGCCTGCTGGGCGTGTTGATGAAGCTCAGCCTCGGTGTTGTAATCAAGGAGCAGTTGGAGGAAACACGCGGCTCCCCTGGTACTGAAACGTATTTGCACTAAGTCGTATTGAGTCACAATCAGCACGTTCATTTTCCTGCTCTCGTAGCAGCTGCAAAAATAATTATTACGACAAAACACTGTGGCAAACAAACGCACTCTCCCAAATGTCAGCAGGCGCTGTAACCCAGTCAGCGCTGATTTGGTGAACTTAAGGTCAAGACGTCATCGGATTTTAACCGACATATTTGTGTCGCAGCTCAACAAATCCGTGCTGAAAATAAAGATCTGAAGCTGAGAACCAAATAAAGACAGAGACAAATGTCTGTTGTTGATTGAGAGCTCTGTCTATGAAATTAAATCTCCTGTGTCTCCTTCACAGAGACACCGTCCAAGTCTATTCCTGGATAATCAGTCTGCGGGCCGGATCGCCACGGATCAGAACTCTCATCCATTGTATTCTGTCGGCACGCTGTTCAAACACAATGGAGCAACATCTGTCCGGTCTGTTATCGATGGTGTGTGCAGGGCAGTTTATTAAAGCAACTCGGCCGAGCTGAGTCTTCAAATATCTTGTTTCTTTGAGGCGCGACATTTAATCAAAGAGCTTCGGCTGTTTTTCGTTTTTGTCACTAAACAGTGAGCTCAGAGAGACAGGAAGGTTTTGGTTTGTTCCCTAATACTTGTGAAAAGAATCAGTTCATTGTTGGTTTTGAGAGAAATATTAAATCCTCATGAGACTTGCATGGAAGAGTTTGCGTCTGAAGTCGACACCGGTCAGCGTGTGATCCAAGACCTGTGCCATTTAAGTGGTCACAATGCTCCGAACGTATACAGTTATTTAGGTCGGTCAGCGCCGGGTGAAGTAAAGGTCAGCCTATAAATATGACATCCGACCTTCTCCTGCACCGAGCCTTCATATACTCTCAATATGTCAAGGGGTGTGACATTTGGCTGGAAGACAGGTTGAGTGAGGCGCCGTCGGCCCGGGGTCAAAGGTTAACATCGTCGGGGGCGAGAACGTCTGGAAGACAGAACGAATGAATGAATGAGTGTGAGAACGCTGCGATAAGATAAACGTGGCTCTTTTGTGTGGACACGCGTGTCGTGGTGTAACGGTGTACAGACCTGCAGTTTATATAAGATCCAGCTTGAGAAATGCTTTGTCACCGGTTCTGGGCGCATTCCAGCCGCGCTGATAAACTCCCACGATCCAACACGAGCACGCTCGATCAAACAAAAGAGAGCCCGGCTGCATTCAAAGCTCCCGTGGCCTCGCTCTGTCCCCGCTGATATTTGTCTTCCTGCTTCTCAGATTGTACAAACATGTTGAGTTCTGGTTCAAGTTCCCACATTTTTATGACTTTTCCAACTCGAGCTTAGGATGTTATTTCTAAAAACCTCGACGTACACAACTTTTAATTTAAATTCTTTGCTGCTTTACCTTTTCAGAGTGATGCTGATACTTGATGCTCTGATTTTCAGAGCGATCTGAACAAATTTCCTGGACTTGTACACACATTTATACTAATTCTTATACTTTTGGTTTAGTTAATGTTTGGTTTCATGAAACTTGGTTAAAGTGTGTAGCACAGGTTTTTCCTGAAAGTGACTACGAGGAACTTTTAAGTGTTTATGAAAGTCTGTTGGTTCCTCAGATGATTATAAACGACCTGTAACAGTAAACCAGACCCTCAGTGAACAGACTGCTGTTTTTATATAGTTATTATTAACGCCTGTGCTCGGGTCTGATCACATATATCACATATAAAATCACGTATAAATACCTCATCGCGATCTTTCTGACATTCGACACCAAATTAAAATAAATGAAAATGCAAATAAAAGGCTTTTTACCAAATTTAAAGGGCAAAACAAACAGGCAGGACTCCAGCAGCAGGTGATCAGAGCAGGTAGGATGAACCTGAAATAATCCAGTAAGATCAGATGAAACCAGAAGCTGCAGCCACAAAGTAAGAAAATTCATCATAACTAGTTTAATTCTTCGCTGTTTTCTCCCTGAAACGACTGAATCCGAGTCGCCCCAGGAGGCTCAAACTGTTTATGACGATGACCTTTCATAATTTCACTTTAAGCTGATGACATTTAAAGTATTTCCTCCTCGTTAAAGAGCGGACGTGACAGCGGATGTGTCGGAAGAAAAGAGAGAAAAAGAAAGACGCGCCACAAAGGTCAAGAAGCAGATCTGAGTCCAGGCGACGGGGAGTGGGCGATGAAACCTGCTGAGACACCAGGACGACGAACACGGAGCGTGTTCAGCATCTTCATGTCCGCTCACATCTCCTGAAGTGTGATGAGATATGAGTTATTCTCTGTGATATATATTATTATAGTAAACACCCGGAGTCACATCAGGTCCTGCTCTGATCCGGAGCCGTTTACCGACGGGAGGAGAGCTCAGAGATAACTTTTTAACTTCTGGGATTTTATTTTGGGGATCTTCACTCCTGTTTATCAGCCTGACTGCAGCAGTGATCCGGAGGTGACCTCCATGTTCTGTAATGTTGAGTGCTGACTGGAGCTGGAGGGGAACCAGAGTCTCTGCTGAGTGCTGAGTTCAGTCAGAGTCGACCTGAATCTAAACACACAGACACAAACACCATCAGTGCTGCTGTCGCTCGCTAGCTCACAGCTAACGGGCAGTAAAGCATTCTGGCTGTTTGGGGAGATTAATCACTTGCCAACGTAACGTGAGGAGAAGATTTGCTTTGCTGGTGGTGACGACACCAGTAAACAAACCACCGCTTAACAAGTGGGTTACTCCCCAAAACTGTGGTCCACGTTTAAAAGACAGATTTGGTTTACAGCCTGAGAAAACATCATCACTGACAGAAAGACAAACCTCATCAGGAGAGAAACAAGATGAACAAGAGTCTGCAGTCATACTAACATTTTCAGAGATGGAGCCATCGAAAATGCTTCTGTTCTTCTAAGTAAAATATTTTCCCACATATCGACTGGACCATCTCATTTCCTTCTCACAACGTACCTGAATTCAACATTAACTCTTTATTATCAGGTATGATTGTGATCCTTGACCTTTAAAACACAGGGTTGACATCACCTTTTCTGTGTTATCGTGTTTGTTTCAGGAGATATGAAGCAAAATACATAATTCTGTTGTGGCAGAAAGTAAAATTCACCTCAAATTTGGCAGCATATCAGCTGGACTGAAAGCTAACATGCTGATGTTTAGCATGTTTATCATTTTAGTTTGGAGTGTTAGCATGCTAATTAGCATAGAGCACAAAGTACAGCAGAGGCTGAAGGGATGGTAACTTGTTTTGCAGAAGTACTCAACAAATTAAAAGTTTTTACAGTCAATTTTAAGGTAAAGTTTTAATTATGAGACCTGCAGTTCCAGTATGAACAAGACTGGACGAGTTCTTCTTCATTTGGTAAATGTCAGCTGACACAATGAACCACATGAGTGAAGAAGCAGTGATCGTCACAATGTTGAGGAAAAACACAGAAGAAGAAGAAGAAGAAGAAGGATGAGGAGGTTCAGGGACAGATGAGAAGAAGAAGAAACACAGTAAAGAGAGATTAAAACTGCAGACACTTCTCCAGTGATCGAGCTAAAAGAGACACAAACAGTCCGATTACAGTCGTTGAGTTCGTCTTTCGCTGCTGTGTGGCGCCCTCTGGTGTCCACGAGCTGAGGCTCCACCTGCATCCAGCCTCAGGTGAGGGACACGTTTTAATTCTGATGGTTTCTTTCCTCTCTGGTGTTCAACCCAGTCTTCAGAGCAGCTTGTGAAACTGTTGAAACAACTACAGACTCACTTTTCCATTATTTGGAGTTTGAATCTCTAACAAATAAAACAAAAATTAAAGGAAGAGACGCTTCAAAGGTCAAATAAATTTGCTTAACGAGAGAATGAAATGAAATGAAACCAAACAATGCTGACGTGCAGATCACCATCTCGTTTAATAAATGAAGTCCTGTGCGACGGCCACCGGCTGCCGTTTTAACCCTCGTCCTCCTGGCAGGATTGGACCATCCGTCTTCATCGAGCCTCCGCCTCCGCCTCGGCCCGACCGAAGACTAAATCTAAGAGCTTTCCTGGCAGACGGCGAGCGCGTCGTCCTTGTCTCGTCCTCTGTTACAGGAAGAGGCCTCTAATCAGCTCGGCACAGAGGATGCTGGGACGACTGGCAGCAGACCAGGTGAGGGGAGGTAAACGAGACGGGGAGGATGCAGCTGCCTGTGGGATTTTCCATTCATAATTAAATACGAGAAGGTTTTTCACCCAGTGTTTGATGAAAAACACACAAAATGATCGTTTAAGAATCGTTTTCTCAAGTGATTCATTCATATTTTAGTAAATAAAATAGCATGTTATGAGAATATCTTCTATTTTTGGACATTTTCTCACACAGAACTATTTTATCGTCTCTTTTCACTGATTAATTTGACTCATTTATCATTTCATTCATTCATTTTCTTCTACGCTGAAGCGGTTGGCACTTCCCAGGTTACGTGAGGTTAAATTTAAATCAGTCTTTAATTCATAAATGTGCTCAGCGTGGTACAAAGAGGACGGAAAAGCTTCTTAGCACCTGATGCTGCAGATAGTGAGGCGGCTGTCTGAATAAAATGTCTTTAAGAAGAAGTGAAGCTTTCGTCTGTCTGGTGTCCTGGTTTGAAAGGTCGTGAAAAGCATCAGGTGTTTTTTAAAGGTTTCTTTTATCGAGGACGCTGAAAATCCTCAGTTTTGATTGGCTAGAAGATGAAAAATTAAGGGTTGGTGGAACTAAACAAAGCAAAGATCTGAGGTATTTGTTTCTGGAGCTTCTTGTGGTCGTCAGTTGAGTTCAGGACACTTTTCTTTTTATTCTTTATTTGTTTTAAGACACAGAGATAATTTCACAATCGGCAGAATAAATGTTGGTATTGAAGATTTCTGAAATTTTCTTCAGGTTCATCTTTCTTTCACCTTGGTTAATGTTAGGAAAAGGAAAAGATGTTGTTTTGGCTTAAAGTACCTGATTTAAGTGACTCAAAGTTGGCTGCAAAATCCCCCTGTTGAGTCGTTCTTAAGTCTTCCTCCTACGTGAGATTATATACGTATCCGGGGTTTGCAGAAATATATTAAACCAGCTTGTTTCCTGCAGCGACACGTTTCTGACTAAATAAAACAAACTATTTCTGCAGCAGGAAAGAAAAAAGACCAAAAAACTTAACTCCAGAATTCACAGCAATGTATATCCTGCAGACCTGACACACACACACACACACACACACACACACACACACACACACACACACACAGCTACCCTACCTGCCACTCCGTGTGTGTCACCTGGGCTTTGCACCGTCTCAGGCTCTGTCAGATTTTTGCTGCCGAGGCGTCGAGGAGCTCGTCACCTCCTCGGCTTATCTGCCGTCCTCTCTCCCCGGCGACAGGGACTCGGGGCTGGTCTGAGGTCTGCCGCTGTCGCTCAGATCGCTTCTTCAGCCTCTGAGAGAGAAGAAAAAGAAACTCTGGAGACTTTTTCTCTGCAGCTGGTGTCGAGAAGAAGAGTTTTTATAACCAGAGCAGCAAAGTTTCAGGAACATCCTGTGTGCCTGATGATGTCGCATTTAAAGTTTAGTATAATTACTAAGAAGACTGACTTTGTCTTGTGTCTGCAGAGTTGGAGACTTTGAAGAAAGTTGTAAGAATGAATTAATTGAAAGAAGAGCAGACAGACAGACGAAGGAAACAACTAAAGGTTTCAGGGCGAACAAACCGACGAACATAACAACAGAAAATTAAAACTTTCAGATCACAAGTAGAAAATAACCCAACTGTGGCTGCTACAGCTCAGCTGAGAAGTCTTGACTTCGTTATTCTGCCATCACACCTCTGCTGCTGCAGCGCCAGGTGAAGAAGAAGGTGAAGATAAAAGTGAGGAAGAGGTGTGTAGACGAAGAAGAGGCGATGCAGTTCAATTAAGGACAAGGCCTCAGTTTTACTGGGGAAGAGTGAGGAGGGATGAGGGCTAAGTTATCAGCTAACGCTAGCCTGGTTAGCGAGGTACACGTAAAAGTTGGACCTTAAAGGGATATTCCGGTGTAAGTTTAATCCATGGTCTAACACACCGTGACACCGAGTAAGACTCCCCCTCGAGAGGTCAAGTTAGCTGACCGCTAGCTTAGCTAGTTTTAGCAACCTCAGAAAAGACCGCACGATAACAATACACTGCAGCTTATGTCTCCAACTAGAAACCGCCATCAAAAAGCCACAATTAATGGTGAGAACAGCAGCAAACTTCAGCAACAGTACATGTACAGTCCCAGCACACAGTACGAAGCATCAAACATCTGCTAGCTTTGCTGGATTTGTATTAAAAACACAGCACAACTCACCCTCTCCTCCAGCAGCCTGCCTGTGTGGGGAAGCCCTGACGAGTCGATTACCGAGTGCAGTAGATTTCTGCAGCTCAAGGATGAAAATGTCTGATTATATACGGAATATCCCTTTAAACTAACAGCTTCAGCATCATGTTGTTAGCGTACAGGTTGTTTGTGCAGCTTCTTACGACCAGTGTTTATTGTTCGGCGACGACCTCGAGCCCAGGAGACGACTCTTCGTGTCCCGAGTGGAACCAAAAAGTCAACGTCAGCTTATTGTAACTTCTGTACGTAACGTAAAATACGTAACTACTGTATTTATTCCTGGAGGACGGAGAGTCTCATGCCGAGATCGTCAACTCCTGACACTCTGGGTTGGCAGCTCCGACCGGAGCTGCCAACCCAGAGTGTCAGGAGTTGACGATCTCAATATTCACATATTTGCATTTTCTTTTGCAGATTTTCTTCCAAATTTGTGCTACATTTGGAAGAAACAGAAGGATTTCCAATTACTTTAGTCCCCTTAAATCAGGAGATGACACTTCTTACACCTAATGAGGATGTGAAAACCTTCTCTTAGCGCTCGACGGCAGCGCTCTGACCTCGCCGCCGTCAACGATTCGGCGCAGAAAGAAGAAAACATGTCGCTGTTCTCGTCACATCTGTCTGCTCCTCCGCAGAATAAAGAAAACGTGAGAGGAATAATTAACGACGGAGGAGTTTCCGTTACATCTGCTCTGCTGTTTTTGCTCTCTGAATGCCGACATGAGGCCCCTGAACGCAGCTTCAGAGGCCTTTTCGCAGCAGCGGGCGGCGCCGAGCGCAAAACAAAGAGCATCGATCGAGCCGGACTCGAGTGTGGGATCAATCGTTATGGCATTTACTGTGAGCTCTGTGAAGCTGCTGCTGGACTCTGTGTCTCTGTGATGTGTGTGTGTGTGTGTGTGTGTGTGTGTGTGTGATCGTCGTCATTCATGTCATGGCGCTCCGGTGAGTCACGAGATGTGATGTGATATGTTTGCGTGAAGTGATGCTGAACGTAATAAGTGTTAGTTTATGGGTAGTAAGGCCTTTATAAGTGCTTATAATATGCTTATTAATATTAATAAGATGTTATAATAAAGAAGTTTATTATAAGACTATAAGGGATTTGTTAATAAGTGGGGTGTTGTTGCTACAAAAAACATCGTTAACAGCAAATAAATGGATTATTAAGTGTGTATTAATCTTAATAAAGCAACAAAAAGCTCAATAAAGGTTCAAAAATGACAAAATAGGTTTGTTATTAACAATTTGAAGACTAATAAGGCTCTTTATAATGTTCATAAGCTGCCCAAAAAGTGTTTTTTAGTACGTATAAATGTCTAAATCTGACAATAAACGTGTTTAACATGCTGTAATTAACATGTATAGTCTTTGTTAAAGTATCTCGCACGTCATCACACTTGGTCTGTTATTGTGAAATGAGTTTGAGGCAACATCACTTCATTAAAATATTCCCTCAGACGCTCGTGAATCCAGCGACAAACTGAACTGAGCGCTGTCGACGATGCATGCTGTTACCATGGTAACGATCACCGGCCGGCTTTTGAGCGCGAGACGTACGAAAAAACCTGACACAGTGAAGTCAGTATAGATGAGTGACACGTCCTAAGATGCTCAGATGTGAATGACAATTTTTTGTCAGGCATCTGCAGGAGGAGCTCTGCTAGCTGTTAGCAGCTAACCAGGTGTGTCCGGCTAACGAAGCTAACAGCTAACAGGGCTAATAGCTTACAACAGAGCTGAAAATAATGTTGGGAAATAAATGTGTTGAAGTAATTCAGTATTTCAGCTGAGTGCAGTTTGGAGGTAAAAGTACTTTTAAATAACAAGTATTTGCATTAAAAGTACTTTAACGTTAAGAAATAGCATTTTGATTTTGGGGACGGCTCACATTCATGTCGGGATAGTTAAAACTGTTTTTCAGGATGATTCAGGGCCGATGATGAAATTAAGTTAAATATTATAGATGTAATAATAATAATAATAAATTTAATTTAGAAGGAGCCTTTCTGGACACTCAAAGTCACAAAGTAGATAAAAACATATCAATATCAATAGTAGTAAATGTAGTAGATGTGTAATATTTCACTTAATATATATGTATTTGTATATTATATTGATATTATTCATATTAAGACATTTTGTCTGGTTTCTGAATGAAACAGATTTATGTTTAGTTTTGTGTTTCTTCTGATATTTCACCACATTGTCCTGGATCTTTCTCAGCTAGAGTTTTAAATTTCATTTATTTGTTCTATTATTTATCTTCTTTTATATTTCTGATATTTGCATGTTTTCTATTTTCTACTTGTATATCACATTTACACATACTGAGCATTTTATGTAGTATTTGTTCTCCATATGTTCTTAAATGAAAGCATGTAGATATCAATAAATATCAATAAGGCAACAAACAAAACCATTAAAGGCTTTTTACCGTATTATTTAATAAAAAATGATGTAAAACACTGTCAATTCTGAATAAAACTCAAGTTTCTGTTCAGGATTTTCATCTTAATCAATGATTTCATAACTGAATTAGTGTAAACAGGCACAGATCGTATCGCTCTAATGAAAACGTGCCACTTTATCGATTGAAAACGTGATCTCTGGGTTTAAAGAGCGACTGAACTCCTCTGCATCACTGCTGGGTGGTGCTGCACCTGTAACCACACCCGACGGTGATGTCACCACGACGAGACGTTAAAGACCAGCTGCTGATGAGTTTCCCAAACTGAGCAGCGTTATTAAAGCATCATTAAGAGATGCAGCTGTAACACAGTGATTATATAACGCGTCCTGCAGAGGAAACCCCGTGTGTGTGGTGAGGAGTCCGCCTCTTCGCCTCTTTAAGCAGTGGAGGAGTGAGTCCTTTAGCTCCGGCTGCCAGGGACAGGATTACCCAGCAGACGGCCACGCTGCTGCCGTCACCTCGTCCTGACCCGCCGAGACTCTGCAGACGCCTCGCTCGCTCTGAACGACTCCTCACCTGCAGCCGAGCCTTTAAACCCTGATGTCAGTGAGTCGGTCTGAGGATTTACAGCAACACAAACACGACAGCTTGTGTTTGATTGTCGGGTGAATTAAAGGTACTTCAATCAGCTCGTCACAGCAAGCTTTGTCGACCCGACGTTCGGTGCTGAGCAGGTCGTCTACACCGGGTTTATAAAAGCTCCAAACAGCTGCTGATGAGATTATAAGAGCAGTGAGACTCAGCGATACAGACCACTGTTGTCTAAAAACTATAAAAAACACAATAGTTGTCTAATAATAGACAATAGTCCCCAACAGATGCACTGTTTTAAAGATTAAACTAGTTTTAAGGGCTGTTTTCAGTAGGAACCAATGAGCATGGAGCCACGAGCCACAAACAGGAAGTCAGACAGCAGTAAAGATAGAATCTGTTCTGCTTTAAAGGTGCAATTCGTAAAGAAACGTTGATTTTTGAGTTTTTCCGACAATCCAGAAGCGTCAGAGCGGATTGAGACTCGAGTTGTTTACTTCCATTTG
>CM077799.1:3102931-3367931 GCA_039737535.1 Lagodon rhomboides
ACGACCGGTTCAGTCTCAGTTCATCTAACTTCCGACAGGCCGACACACGTCCTCTGTAGGAGCTAATGTTCACCTGTCTGCTCTGATAGCTCGACTAAGATCTCATCCATCAGTCTTCTTCTGAAAGTGTTGTCGACTCGATGGCATAACAAACTACCTCTTTGAATCCGTCACCTTCTACAGCACTTATTGTCTGCATACGACCTCACACGGCGACTCACTTTCGTTTTTGAATCGTGGTAGCAGAATCAGTGTCTAACTAGACAACTAAAGTGAAGAGTAGCATCACACATTTTAACTTTGTAGTTTGACTCTGTAGCCTCTCTGGAGGAAATGTTCTCACACTGAACTTCTTCCAGCGTTTCATTAGCAGAGTCATGAGTCTGTTTGCTCCTCTGGCTCTGACATCATCACTAAATCATGACTGGACAGTTTAAATGAGGCTGCAGGAGCGACACTCATCATGACGTCGTGTGAATATCACCAACACGGCGATATGAAGTCATGCACAGACGAGTTGAGTTGGTTAAATGTGCTGAAAAAGTTCCTAGCTTTTATAGTTTTTCTCTAAAGTTGAGTGTTGTTGTATTCTGTCTCAAAGTTCATATTATTAGAGGCTTTTTATTTGTAACCAGCCTCTTGAGAGCCTGAAATTGGATTTGTGAGCCACAGAAGCAGCTCTCTTCTCTTTAAAGTGACTTGTTTCACTTTGTGAGTGCATTAGTGGTTTTACAAGACGTTTCTGTTGCACTTTCCTCGTACAAATAGATGGAAAACAGTGTATTAAAACATCCGTCCAGCCTTCTGTTGCCTTATGAAATCATCTTTTAAGTTTCTGCTTTGCTTTTTGGTTTGTTTTTTTCCCCACTAATCTCTTAACGTCCTACATTATTTTGCAAATCGCTTCGAAATGCGCTGCAGGAGACACAACGTGCTCGTCTGCTGTCGTTCTTCTTCTTCACACAAATCGATAGAAAACCAAAGATTCACACTTTTAGTTAGCTGGGTTGATTTTGTTCTGGTAAATTAAGTGTTTTACCTCATAAACCTCGTAGATTTCTGTGATTAAATCTTTACTCTGAATGCAGCAACATGTTTGAAACAAGTCGGGAGAGAAGCAACAAAAGACTGTGGAAGTATGAAGGAGATGACTTCATGAGCTCAGTCGTTAAACTGTTGTTGGTAAACAATTAATTTGCAAATGATTGCGTTCTGCATTTATTCATGTTTAACAGCACAACAACCTCTGTGGACTCAGGTTTGCAGCAGCAGCAGCTTGGTGAGGACAGCAGATAAAGTTTGGCATTTTACTTTGACATAAAGTTTAGGGCATTGTTTCCGTGTCACCTCTCTGATCGGCAGCCTGTGAACCGGACAGCAGCGATAACAAGCCTGAAGAGCCGCTGCTGAAGCTCTGTGGGGCTTTGTGACAAACGGCCTGATGCTGAAACACAAGAACACAAAATAAAAAACCTTTTGACAGCAGCGTGTTTAAATCTACTGATCCTCTCTCGTCTGTATGTCTCATGTACAGAATGATAAATAGTCATTATTATATGTGTGTGTAAACATGCTCGAGTATGAGAGCGTCCAGGTTTGTCCACCAATCGGATCTGTTGTTGCCCCCGGCAACAGGGCCACGGCTGAACGGTATCCATTGGTTACCTGAGCAGTTTGAGCAGCGTGGACGGACAGAGACACGGAGCAGCTGACGGCACACAAACACCACTAACATCATTCTCTGTCGTGTTTTAATAACTTTACATCTTTTCTAGTTGTTCAGTTAGATTGATTTCGTGTTGCCTGTTGGTTTGTTTGTGTTCAGTCGCCTCTAAATCCATTTTTTAAGCATCCTATTTTTTGCCGCTTGTGACATGCATTTTATTTTGAAAGGTGCCGTGTAAATAAAATCCCCCAAATTCCCTCCTGTTTCAAAATAACTGCTTCTCACGTCCTCCCGTCGGTCATCCTGCACGATGTCGCTGCTGATTAAAGGTGCTATTTGTAGGAAAAGTTGATTTTTGATGCTCCCAGCTCGTCAGTAACCGACTCTTTGGGATGGCAGCCTCGGTTTTTGACGAGTCGTTCACTGTTAAAGTTTGTGAGTTAGGTCATTTTTTAATGTTCACATACGCACCACGCAGCTCGTCCTGCACACGTATCTTCACGGTACAGTTTACTGGTTTAAAGGGATATTCCGGTGTAAGTTTAATCCATGGTCTAACACACCTTGACACCGAGTAAGACTCCCCCTCGAGAGGTCAAGTTAGCTGACCGCTAGCTTAGCTAGTTTTAGCAACCTCAGAAAAGACCGCACGATAACAATACACTGCAGCTTATGTCTCCAACTAGAAACCGCCATCAAAAAGCCACAATTAATGGTGAGAACAGCAGCAAACTTCAGCAACAGTACATGTACAGTCCCAGCACACAGTACGAAGCATCAAACATCTGCTAGCTTTGCTGGATTTGTATTAAAAACACAGCACAACTCACCCTCTCCTCCAGCAGCCTGCCTGTGTGGGGAAGCCCTGACGAGTCGATTACTGAGTGCAGTAGATTTCTGCAGCTCAAAGATGAAAATGTCTGATTATTACTCCATTACTTCCGTTATTTTCCCTGTCAGCTCTCGATAATAAGAACTGAGTGGAGTAATAATCAGACATTTTCATCCTTGAGCTGCAGAAACCTGTTCAAATCGCAAAAATAATCATTTTCAAGCTAACTGTTGTGAGCTGCTGACTCCTGAACACTACACAGACGGTTGTACAACACTTCAGGATGTAACTGAGCCTCTACGAGGATCAATAACGACCGTAGACGGGTCCCTGAAATTCAAACTGCCCGACTACAACGACCAAATCCACTTAAAATATAAAGTAGCAGAAGATGAGAAACAATTAACTGCAGGTGACCTTCAGAACTGAACCTGCAGTTTTAAGCGCCGCTGCAGCCTCATATCTAAAGTGTTAATGTTCCAATTACTGTAATTCAGGACTTTAAGGCTTTAAAACCACCAAAAACTCCTCTTTCAAATCTTCTTCTTCTCTTCCCGCCTCCTGCTACACCTGTACTCTCCTCCTCCTCCTCCCCCCTCTCTCTCCTCCCTCCTCCCAGCATGGGCGTACCGAGTTTTCCTGGGAAGGAATCAATGTAAGTCTGTTTAAATCTCCTTCTTTTCACCCCCCTAAACCTCCTCTGCTTGTCACTTCCCCCTCCATCGCTACCTGAGTTTGAGCTTCGCGTACGTTAAGTTGACATCCTTCCTCCACTTCCTGCCACTCTTATCTCTCCCTCTCTCTCCCCTAGTTTTTTCTTTTTCCTCTCCCTCCATCCGTCTCCTCTCTCGGCCCTCTGCTAATCTACTGTACTGCCAGCTTCATATATACACAGCGAGTCACAGATAACAGGCTGTAATAAGCTTATCTCATCCACAGCTGAAGCCTCCGTACAAGTCCTCGTCTTTACCCAAAGCTCTGCGTCGCCTCCCCACTGTTTTCTGTACCTTCAGCACAATTTATTCACACAATGTGAATTTTTTGTCGACTCAATTTATGCCGGGAGGCAAATAATCTCGCACGGACACACTTCTGTTTCAAGCGACAGAAGAAAAGCTCCGTTAGAGTAACGACGTCGCTGACCTGAAGGAAGCAAATTCTTGTACTTGTGGTCTGTTTTTCTCACCATGTTGACAACATTTTGAAGTGAATATGCTGGAAAATGTGCCAGCAAACAAAAATTAAGTTTTACCAAACTGCCATTCTTCACATGGAGAGAGAAACTTCGATCCACAGCTGTTGTTAGTCCAGCAGACGTTTCCTCTCCTTTTTGCTCTGGTTTGGTTTGAGATATTCTACTTTCTTCACCAGCTAGTCGCCAACTCTGTTAAGTATCTTAATCTGAGCTTGTTTCCTGAAAACAACTGCTGGAAATGTGTTCGATGGTCCATGAAACCAAAACTATGAGCTTAAAAAGGCTAAAAAACGTCGTAGACTTGCAGTGCTCTTTTCACCTTACATGTAGGACATAAGAATTTTAGCCTATTAATGGTTTTGACATAATGTTAAAGTTGTAGAAGTTAGCATGCTAACCAGCTAGCGCCAGCTCGTCCTATCTCATAATTTCACTTTGCTCTTCAAGAGGTGACAGTCTTGATATTATCGCTCAGTCCTCTGAAGGCGTCTGACTTTCCTCTCGCTCGTCACACCTGAGCCTGAAACTTCGCCTGAAAACCTCCTCCCCCTGGTGGTCTAAAGCCCCGGAGCTAGCATTAGCCGTTTTTATTCTGGGCAGTAAGCCACCAATCTGCCGTCCTTTTGGTGTCTCGCTCCGCGGATTTAGACAGAAGGCGGTAAATTGGTGGTCTGTTTTGTTCCACCAGTTTTGCCCCTCGGAGGGTAACGTCACACTTATTTGCGCCTCCATTGCTGTAAATCCGAGGCGGCAATGTGGTGGCAGATGCTGAGATGGGCGGAGGTGTGGATGACGTGCACTGCTGCGCACCCACAGCCGGGAGTTTTAAAACCAGGAAACAGCTGATCACAGCAGTCAGTTCGTCACTTCATCCACGAAGATGAGCAGCTGGAAAGCCGCTGAGATCCGGGAGATGCTAGCGTCTCCTCGCTCTCTGTAGCTGTCTTGGTTGTCCGCTTGTTGTTGTAGCGGCGAGCTAATAGCGGTTGCTACTTTCAAATTAAAAGCCCCCCGCTAAGAACCCAGTTCTAAACTCCGATAGGGTGCAATGTAAAGCTCTTATTTTGAAGAAAAACTGTGAAAAATCGTCCCATAAGGAATGAATGGGACGGGGTCAAAAAAGTCGCAAAATCAACTACGTTTTTCAAACATCTCCTGCTCTGGCAGACTTTGACCTAGAGACACCATTCAAACTTTAAAATGTAGGCACAAGTCTTATCTATTTGAGTTGTATTTGAACTTTCTTTCTACGATGTTTAGTTTTTGAACGGTGACCCTTAATTGATCGTGAGTGATTTCGAAAAAATTCAGGATTTTCAATGTGTGTGTATTGCGGAATGTTCGCGCAGCACCAACTGGCAGAGTGGGGGAGCCTGAAAAAACTCTCCGAAAATGTTTCTTTAGATGACGATCCTAGCCACAGATTTCACACTACAATAGTGATATTTTCCAAGAACGTAGCCACACTTGTCTTCTGTCTGGCAACGTGTCCACTTTATCGGGAGGATGTACGGTTTTTGAATTATCTGCGTCTAACCGACACAAACTCCAGCAACTGCCCCATAAGCCCCAATGTTAAACGGGAAGAGGATTTTGGGAGAAAAGCAGAAACTGCCCTGCTTCTCTTCACGCCCAACTTCCTGCTTCACGTCACGTCACATGTTGACGCCTACCAGAGGAGGAAAAGTGGAGGCTGTTTGGAAAAGGAGGAATATTACACCTCCCTTTTAGACAGACAAGGTGGCACATTGCTCCAGTTAGCAGTGGCTCCTCTGGTGATATGCTGCCTTCTACTTGTCTGACGTATGTGGACAGCTCCAACATATTGCAGCTTTAATGTCTATTAAAAACACTTTTAGGTATGAAGCTAACAGTCAGCGCTAACCATTCTCCTGTCCTGCTAATAATAGAGAATTGAGCTCCAGTGTCGTCCTCACATGTCGGAGTTTCCATCCTGCAGGTTTCTGTTGTTTTACACGTCACTGTGACAGATCGGAGGAGTCGGAGTGAATTAGAGAAACATATCTTTGTTACCTAATTTGCGCTCACGTCTGGTTTACATCTGAGGAGGAACAGGCTCTAGTTTATATAAGGAATCCATCACCACAGATTACCTGCAGACTCCCTGCTGCTGCCGGCGGCGGCTGTGTTACTGCTACATACAGCAGGTAGGAAAACACCTGATGATGCTCCTCTCGTGCACCACAGAGGGGCCGGATATTATCAGTTTACCTTCGTACAGTAATTACAGTTTAACTCCATATTACGTCGCATCTCTCACACAATCCCCCGGTGGAGCAGAGTCCACATGTTTCCCCCGCTACTTCCCGCTGTAATTAGCTGTTTGGAGGACCTCATTAGGAGCGAGGGCTCTGTCTCCACGTTCATTAGTGCGCTGGTTCGTTTGCCACGAGCGCCGGCGCCAGGAAGTACAGTCGAAACCACACACGAGCCGATTCAGATCTTTAGAAGCTGGACTAACTCTTCTTTTTAAGCTGTATGTTATTTTTATTTGGTTTCTGAGCAACTGGAGGGTCGAGTGAATGTCGAGGATAATTGTTTAAGCTGCCGTCTCTGCTGGAGAAGAAAGAATCAACACTTTCTCTCATTATAACATAAAGATCTGCTTCTAAAATTAATGTCTTGGCTGCTGTTCACACCAATAATTGTCCCATATCATGATGATTTTTGCTCTGTTGTCCTTTTTCTTTCTCACATCGCTTCTGAATCACCACTTAAGTATCCCCATTTTCTACTTTCAGCCGCTGTTATCTGTGATTCTCGTCTTTTTTCCCAATCGATGATCCCTGTGAGACGTTTACAAGGTGTTCAAATAATTAACCCTCCTTTCTTATTCCCTCTATTACAACCTCTTCTTCTCTGCTTCCATCTTTTTCTGAATCATCTGCTCTCTTCACCTCAATTTATTTCACTCCATTCTCTCTCTCTCTCATCTTTTCTTATTTTCTGATTCTTCCTGTCACATTGGACTTTTCTTTATCTACATCCTCTCTCGTCCACGCCTCACCTCCTCCCTCCTCCTCCCTCTCTCTTCAGTTGTCCATGGAGGACACTACTTCCATTCTGCCTCGTCTCAAGAGGAAGCCCGCCAACTCCTATGGGATCGGTGCCCTGGCTAAGTCCTCTCTGACAGGTGTGTCAGGTGTGTGTCTGTGCTGCTAGATGGTAAAACAGCCCCCATGTTGCCTCCACGTGCTCCACAGACGGCCGAGGGTGGAGCTGTCGTTGAGAAACTTCCTGCGTCCTGCTGTGTAAAAGATCACGTCTGGTTTATTTTCCCGTGTGAGACTCAGACGGTTACTTGGAGCCAAAGCAACGCAGCAGCCGAACGATCGATGTGCGGTTTGGTTTTAACAAGAGCTGCACGATTTAAACCAACTGAAACTAAAATACAATTTAAATGTGTGAAGTGTCACCAGTCGTTTAGCGTTAACCTCGTTATTTAAGGTCTGTGTGGCTCGGAAAACAAACCGCTCATTAAACTTTGCAGAATGGAGTCTAAAGAGAAAAAACTAAAGTTTTCCAGCAACAAATAAATGAATCCTCGCAGCAGTGACCTTTTAAATACGTGCACATGCAGTTTGACAGTTCATATCCTGGTTGTCTGGACAGAAGAACGTTTGAGTGGTAGATTCTCCTCATTAGGGCTCGGTTCTGTTCAGAAATGTTCGAGACTGGTACCGGGAACGATACCTTGACTTCGATACTGGTTCCTGGTTTAAAACCAATCTTATTAAATCCGTTTAACAAAAGATTACACTACACATGACATTAAAAATCTTTTGTTTTACAGCCAATCAGCGGCACTATTAGATCTTGGCACAACAAGCACGCTGCTTGTTCATTGGCTCACTGGCGCTGATGAGATTAACTCCCTAGGCATCAGAATTTCAGACATTTTTTCAAAACTAGATGGTATCGAGGCAAATCGGTTGGTTCAAAGCCCTTTTCCTCATAGTATTTTTCAAGTAAATGTTCAACTTCCTGTTCTAATAAGCCTTAAAAAATTAAACCCAACCGATCAGATCAACAGCAGAAGAGCCAAACCATAAATCAAACTCTTACTGACGGCAGTCAAGAGAAGCGTGAACATGGAGAAAAGCCTTTAGTGTGGCTCTTTGCTCTTCTTTAACTGAAATAAACGCTCCGGTTCTGATGTAGCTGGAGCTGAAGCAGCTACATTAACCTCTTTAAACCGGCCAAAACACCAAAACCAAACCCGTAGCTAACCCGTGTGATCAGCCACAAGTAGATACTGATCTTGCAAATCTGGCATCGGTCACCCCTGAATGAAAAATCATAATCGTCACCATGCCTGGTTTCAATCAATCAATTAAACCTCCAGTTTCTATAATAAAAGCTCCATTCTGCTGCTTCTTCTCGGTTTCTGCTCTGCTTTCAGCCCAAAGAATCATCTGACACACGGAGGGGAAAAAAAGCAGGAATGATCTTTTCACCTTCGCCACAAACGGCGGATTTGGTAAATCAAACTTTACCTCAACAGACAACTTCACTCTCGGTCAGGAGGAGGAGGAGGAGGAGGAGGAGGAGCTTGGAACCAACATGGCCGCCCCTGTGGGTGCCCCCTTCCTTTATCACTTCCCTACTTTTCCCTTCTCTTCCATTGATATCAACAACAAAACGTCAATGACGGACACATTTCGCAAGAGTCATTGACGGAAATCCAATCAATCAGGTCTTTGATCTCAAAAAAGACTAAAGTAAGTGAGATTACTTACTTTGAAGACGTACTGAAGCATCTCCACAGGCGTGTTGGGATCTGTGATGTGGCGGCGCCGGCTGGCTGGCGGCGGTATCTGTGACGCAGTGACTCGTTTTTGTGCAGTGTGCTTTGTGCTTCAAGCTGTAGTGCTTTGTGCTTCGTAGCAGTTTTAAGTGTTTGCTGTTTCTTCTGTCGTGTCTGGTGCACTTTAAATTTAATCTGTTGGTGTAATTTTTTCTTTTTTACAATGTTTTCTGAGCACTTTTGAATAGCCACGACTCCCCCCAACACCCTCCCTCATCCCTCATCGCTCATCCTCATTCTTTCCACTCCTATTTCCATCCCCAATTAGACTCTGCAGGGAGCGTTTGATTTTCAGATGAGATCGGCTCTCTTTGTCTAACGGGGGAAAAACTGTTTCTATTTATAACTCGGCCTGTAACTTGCCCCCTGGACCGGGGGAGCAGTTTCCGACGCCTCTGTTTATTCACGCCTGTTTGATTTTAATTTAATTTTTTATATCGATCAGCCTCTCTACGTCCCCGGTTTGGATCCTGTATTTGCATCTTAATTGGGCAGAGATTTGCCGGTGGACCCTCCTCAGCTCGCTCTGTTTACACCCAAGGATTACTTTTTTTTTTTTCCCTTTGCCGCTTCTCAGTCTCTGTAGCACGTTTTTTAATTACGCAAAGTCTAATGAATCTCATTTATTCTGTTTACCGGGAGATGAGTAATGGCTTTAATTATTAATACGGGGGTTTGTCAGCGTTTCAGCCGTCATCCTCGAGAACTCAGAGGAACACAAAGGCAGGTTTAGCTCCACCTGTAGCAGATTCATCAGCGCGTCTGCTGATTTTATAGTTCCAGTTAATCAGATCCCAAAGAGGTCGATGCTTAAAACTCAGACAAAGAAATGTGTTGGTTTTCCACATTGGAAGACCAAATTAAAGAGCAGAGAGGCAAAGACCTCACCTCCACGCAACTGCTCACTCACATCAGTCACATCATTATCATCTAAAACGGCAGATAACGACGTGATTGATATGAATAGATGTGGCGAGCGGTGACTGTCAGACGATTAGCGTGCAAGTAGTAATTGAAAAGCGACGAATTTAAAAAGGTTCTGATGAGGGAGGTGGAAGATATTCTGGGTGTTTTTAGGGTCATTCCATGAAATCGGTGCCTTTTCAACTTTGAAAAGTTAAAATTTAAATTATATTTAATTGCTATTTTTTCAGTAGCCAGGAATTAAAGACAGTTTAAAATGACAAGAAATTATATTGTGCCATCTCAGCTATGGAATTTCATATTTTATAACTGTTTTAGTCAAGTCCTGTTACTGGAAAGGTAACAGGGTTGACAGTAACAGGGTTGACCATTTCTAATTTGCCCATTGCTAGCTAAAACAAATGTTAGCTAAAGCACATGTTATGCACTTTGAAAGGAAATTACATGCACATATTGATTATATTATGAGAAATAAATAATTGTTTGGATTTATATGTTAAAAAATGGTAACAGGGTTGACGTTGTATGCTTGTCCCCCCTGGTTCAACCTTGAAAAAACATCAAAAATAGCACATCAGAGATGAGCAAAACTTACTTGTCACTGAGCTGTTAGCATCCTGGTTCAGAGATGATGCAACCTCCTGTAAATCATGTCAAATCTGGAATGTACCGTTATTTTGATAGGGTTTTTTGGTTAGGGTAACAGGGTTGACATAAAATTAGGGGACACCGATAAATTGGTAAATATTTATTACAATTAATATATATTTTTACCAAAAACACTGTTTCACAATAAGATCATACTTAAAACAATATGTAAATGTGAACATTTTAACATTTTGCCAACATTTTACAAATTAAAAGTCCTGCTGACGTACAACAACAACAGTGAGGGACAGGCCAAAAACCTCACCCTCATCAGCTTAGAAATCATTTTTATTATTTAAAATAATATTTAATTGATTTTAATTTGATGTTTTATTGAGGAGAGAAGACATGGTAATGTTATATTTTCAAATTACATCTTTGTTTGTTGTTACTGTAATTTTATGACTGATAATTTCTTGGGGACACAAAAGGCACCGATTTCATGGAATGACCCATTTAACTCCCAGCGACTCCAGCAGGAGGGACTGAGCAGGTGTGAACGTGTTACTACGGAGTAGACACAGTAGAAATGAGAAACTTCTGCACATAATCCGATAATTAAAAGCGCAAATTTAGATTTAGAGGTCGTCCTCATGTTCTCATCCCATCCGTCCACACCTCTCATTCATCACCCCGCTTAGTCTCATTTCATGTATTGAACAGTTTTTCCCGCCACATCATCATTCTGCTCCCCATCGAGCCTCAGCTGGAGGCGTCTGCAGCCGCACAGGCCACAAGCAGTTTTTGACAATGTTTGTGTGTGCGTGTGTGTGTGCTTCCTGCTCCGCCTCCTTCATACCTGGGCTGCAGGTGTGTCTCGCTCCATGAAGGACAAGGTGACCAAGCCCACCGCCATGGCCCAGGGTCGCGTCGCGCACATGATCGAGTGGCAGAGCTGGGGCAAACCAACCGCGGGGCCGATGGGGGCAGCGGGGCATACCAACCTGCAGAGGGAGAAGGAGAGGAGGATGGAGAACGACGCCTACAGCGACCTCAGCGACGGCGAGAAGGAGGCTCGCTTCGCTGCAGGTGAGCGTAAAGTTTCCTTCATCGCCAGAATACATGTTAGCTGAGTTAATTTGTGCAAAACCACTGATGAGGTAAAACTTTCTATTTCTCTCTCGTCACAACGCTGTGCTTTTGCTTCGGTTAGGTTTAGGCACAAAAACCACTTGGTCAGGTTTAGGAAAACATCACGGTTTGGCTTAAAATACCTGTTTTTGGTCGCCACCATTGTATCTTCACTGCATGTCTTGACTTGTCTCCGTTGCACCATCTGGCAAAGATAAATAAATGATTTAAACATCCTGTGTCTCTGTGTTAATGAGCATCGTTACCTCCTGTTTGTTTTCATTCCTCATTAACTTCTGTATGTGTCGCCGAAGCTGCGGCTGGGAATTGTTTCATGCATCTCTGATTGTGTCTTACATGCTGCTTACATCAACGCTCCTCTTCTTCTTCCTCCTCCCGTCTTCAGGCATCATGCAGCAGTTTGCCATCTCCGAGGCGACGCTGTTCGGCTGGAACTCGATGGACGGGGAGAGCATGGGAGCCGGATCCAACCAGGGCAGCGTCGCTCACCTCAGCGAGGTCAACCAGGAGAGCATCACCAGCAGAGGTACTTCTGGGTGAACTACAACCTCTCTAATTTTGTTTAGCGAGTCACTTTAATAGCATAAAAGTTGGCAAATAGTTCTGAACTGATCCTTTGTTGAACAACTTGAAGACAAACCACTTGAAGCATTCAGGATATAAAAGTCTGTGATGCCGGAGGTGACGGTTTCCCCCCCAAAAGCCAACTGCATGCTTGAGTTTAAAGGGATATTCCGGTGTAAGTTTAATCCATGGTCTAACACACCTTGACACCGAGTAAGACTCCCCCTCGAGAGGTCAAGTTAGCTGACCGCTAGCTTAGCTAGTTTTAGCAACCTCAGAAAAGACCGCACGATAACAATACACTGCAGCTTATGTCTCCAACTAGAAACCGCCATCAAAAAGCCACAATTAATGGTGAGAACAGCAGCAAACTTCAGCAACAGTACATGTACAGTCCCAGCACACAGTACGAAGCATCAAACATCTGCTAGCTTTGCTGGATTTGTATTAAAAACACAGCACAACTCACCCTCTCCTCCAGCAGCCTGCCTGTGTGGGGAAGCCCTGACGAGTCGATTACCGAGTGCAGCAGATTTCTGCAGCTCAAGGATGAAAATGTCTGATTATTACTCCATGGAACGCTCAGTTCTTATTATCGAGAGCTGACAGGGAAAAGAACGGAAGTAATGACCATTAATTGTGGCTTTTTGATGGCGGTTTCTAGTTGGAGACATAAGCTGCAGTGTATTGTTATCATGCGGTCTTTTCTGAGGTTGCTAAAACTAGCTAAGCTAGCGGTCAGCTAACTCGACCTCTCGAGGGGGAGTCTTACTCGGTGTCACGGTGTGTTAGACCATGGATTAAACTTACACCGGAATATCCCTTTAAAGTCCAGGTGACCGTTCAAAGTGAAGTAACGTCTTTCTCCTCAGTCATTTAAATACAAGCCTGGTCTCTAGTATTAGCCTGGAATAAGAGACTTGCCTAAAAGGACTTTGATTAAACCCTGTAGTGTCTGAATACGCTGTAAGTGCTTCTTGTTGTGAACTCTTGTAGTATTTGGTTGGACAGCCGGAGGTCGTGAGTCCTAACTACAGTTTCTATACTCTCTCTGTCACAGTCACGTCTTCGGACTAAACTCTTCACGTTCTCTTTTATTGCGTAGATGCACAGTTTTGGAAAAATTAGAGGCCCTGCTGGAGACTAAAAACAGCAGCGTCAGTTATTCTGCCAACCAGCTGTAAAGGACTTTTGGAGGGCAGGCACGCAGCTGCACATCTCTGCCTTTCACTGCTGCCGGGCGCTCACTCAGAAAAACGTCTGAATGACGAATCCGAGCGACAGCCTGCCCATTTCTGAGATATCAGAGCACGCTGTGAAGTGAAAGGAGGACGAGAAGATGAGCGAGGTGCATTTAAAAGTGAAGCGAAGAGGATTTCAAATACCCTGATTTGTGTTTTGAGCCTCGGGCGGTGAGATGTCTGTTTAGGACGATAAAAACAAAGAGGAAGGGAAAGAAAAGGGCGAGATTACCAATCTGACTTCACAGGAAGAGTCAGATGATCTAAACACAACAAACAAACAGCTCGTTTCACATCAGGACTCGCTCGGACGCACAGCAGCTCTGTAAACGGCTTCTTCCTCACTTCCTGCCGGTTGTTGAGCAAAGCAGAGCGCCGTCCAAAACCCTGAGGGAGTCTGTAGGTTAGCACAAGGACTTAGCCCTGCTCTCATTAACAACACCATATGGGCTCAACTCTGCAACACACACACACACACACACACACACACACACACACACACACACACACACACACACACACACACACACGTACAGTAACAGAGCAGAGATTAAAGAAGCTTCTTGATATCAGCGTTACGTCTGAGGGGATGTTTTACGCTCTGCAACAATGATAATCACTAATCACACGACGATTAAAGTTATTACAGTTTGTTGCTTCTGGACGAGGCGCCGGCTTTTATAAGAGCATCTGAACTAACGACTGAATCAACACCTCCGAGTCTGAGGTCGGATTTAAGTTTCTCCTTTATCTGTTTATCTTTTATGTGTCTTGTGTTTTTCCACTTCAAACACGCCTCCACTGAGCTCTGTTAGAGTTTATTTTACATCCTTTTTCTTTATATTCTAAAAAATACAATGATTTCCTTAAATCTTTTGGCTTCATGCTGTTCATGAAGCCAAAAAAGCTGAATCCTCGAGTGTTTGTGTGCGTGAGAGACTTCCAGCGTCCAAGCCGGCTAACTTGGGAATAAAAATGATTTATTTGTGCAGCTCTTCTAGACTTTCCAAATGTTCGTGGACCTGATGGCTGAAATTCTGATAACAAAAAGAGTAATTTTACAACGGTTGTCATTTTAAAGCCGCTTCTTTCACAATGTTAGTTTGTTGGAAAGGGTTTTTTGGGGACACAGTGCACCGTGTCATGTCGTCATTACACAGTTTGGCCACTATGAAAGACTTCGGAGCTCCTCCGGCACGTCAGGTCGAGAAAAACTGCTATTTTATGGTTCCAGCTAAGATCCAACTTTTAAGGATTTGAAGCAGTTGAATTTCTGTTTGAAATGCTCTGAAAAGTACAAATTGAAATGGAACCTGTTCCATGTTGAGCTAAAAATGACTAAAAAGTCTTTAAATTAAATCCAAAGATGAGCGAAGAAGCTCCTCTCTTCTGCACCACGTCTTCTTCTTCTTCTTCTTCACCTGTTAACCCGTCTCTCTCCTCCCACCTGTCTGTGCTTCCCCCTGCAGACCAGGTGCTCCATCACTCCTCTGCAGACGTCTGGCCTCACACCTACGTCTCACAGGGTCTGTACTGCCTGTCGTCCTCAGACGCCTGGGACCCGATCACCAGCCAGCCCTCGGGCGTGGCTTCGCCCGCTGCAGGCTCCTACATCATGGCGACGGGTGAGGACCGACCGAATCACCTCTGCGTCTAAACCTCTTTCATGTCTGAGCTTTACTGAGGTGTTTTATGTCCGTTCCAGGTGGCAGCAGCGGGACGGGGGGGACGCCTGGCGAGGGCTACGAGGGCTCAGTCGGCGGCTACCTGCAGCAGCACCAGGCTCACTTCACCCTGCAGCAGCACAACCAGCTCCAACAGCTCCACAACCTCCACCACTACCAGCAGCAACAGTTCCTGCAGTACCAACAGCAGCACCAGGTACCAACAGCAGCGAGCACTTATATAAAGCCTTGTAGTCTTGTTATCGACGTAACCAACGCAGCGAGCTCAGACCGGCTGTGTGTCTTTTCTTGGTGTAACTCGGCGGCTGGCTTCCAGCTCTCTGAGGCTGCTGGGAGCCTTTTTCTGCAAACGAAGTGAGTCATGATGAACTGTGACACCCGAAGACTTTCTCAGCCTCGCTGGCTGCTCCTGCATTCTCAGAGCTCATTAAATAACTGAAGGGTTATGAAATAATAACTTGAAAAAGGTCAGGGACCGTGTCACAGAAAAGGTGCGCTGGTCCGAGACCACGATGGAAATGAGCTTGTTAGTTTCACTGTGTGTCTCGTGTGGATCCCCTCGTCAAGGAGACTATTGAATATCTTACATTACATTTAGCTTTTCAATCAGTCAGTCAGATTTCTCTGAGAAGAAGCATGAGACATCGCTCGCTGTTCCCTGACTCATGTTTTAAAGGGGTATTAAAGTCGACTCCGACCGTTATTAGCAGTGAAAAGCCTGGCGAAAGTGTCCCCCTCCTACTCGCGTCTCCGGCAGGATAAAGCTGCTTTGTGATTTGTTTTGGCGCGATGTGTAAGCATTGTTCTCCGTTACTGGGCGGCTGAAAATGTCAGGAGCTCGGAGTGTTTTAAATCTTTTAGTGGGCGGCACAACAAAAAGTTTTTAAAAAATCAAGAAATGTGGCCAAGAAGCTGCTGAGTCGAACGTATAATCAGCTCATTGTTTCTTCTTCTTCTTCTTCTCCGCAGTCGATGGATCACCGGCCACACAGCGCCTCCCATTCCCTCCAAGCGACGCCCAACAGCACCATCCACAGCCTCGGGCCGCCCACCCACCCTCGGCTAGCCGACCTGTGGGGATCTGCGCAGGTCGAACCGCACCACGTACGCACACGCCTGCTGAATCCAAATGGTCCGATTACAGACTTTGCGGACTGGATGATTAGTTTAATGTATTCTGACAGAGCAGTACAGAGAGTTCAGACATCATCGTAACGATCACAGCACGTCTTCCTGTTGTGTTGTTGTCGGGAGCTAAAAGTTTATCTTCTCTGATCCCATTTCTCAGGCTCGCGTCTTCAACAGGTGAAAGAAAAGTGCACTTATCATAGAAAAATGTCAAGTTAATGGTAAAAGTCTGCAACAGAACTGCAATGATTAGTCGATTAATGCGTCAATAAATCAAAAGAAAATTAATGCAATCATTGCTCCGTTAGTAGATTAGTTGTTAACTGATCAATCGGTTTGAGTAATAATGTGAATATGTTCTGGTTTCTTTCCTCTCTGACAGTAAACTGAATATCTTTTGGTTGAGGACGACATCTTGGGTTGTTTTCACCATTTTCTGAGATTTTATTGACCAAAAAACTGATCGATTAATCGTCGGACTGTAGGTTGGACAGGACAAGACGTCACTTTGGGTTCTGGGAAACGTTTTTCATATTTTTCTGACATTTTACAGACTAAAAATTAATCGATTAATCATTAAAACAGTCAACTGAATATCTTTTGGCTGAGGACGACTTCTTGGGTTTTTTGGAAACACTGATCGCCTCCTTTTCACCATTTTCTGAGATTTTATTGACCAAAGAACTGACCGATTAATCGTTGGACTGTGGGTTGGACGGGACAAGACGTCACTTTGGGTTCTGGGAAACGTTTCTGACATTTTACAGACTAAAAATTAATCGATTAATCATTAAAACAGTCAGCAGATTAAAACTGTAATCATTAGTTGCAGAGCCTGTTCTGCACAGAAACAGCCTCTTTGGTCATTTTCCATCATGTCTGACATTCATCTCTGGCTAATTTGTTCTTGTCTTCTGGATCTGGTTTTGTTTATACCAGCATCTGTAGTGCAGTGAGGGATGATGGGAGAGGCTGCCAGGGAAGTCGCCAAGGTAGGAGACAGGCTGGAGAAACCTGCATGGAGCACTGCAACAAAAAGTCTGCATGACAGCCTTGTATCGGACCTGACGAGTTCTGACAGCGGACCAGCGTAAACCCGCCGGTCTTCAGAGTAGCATGCCGTTAAAAAGTCCGCAAGTTTTGCAACTCTAAGCATTTGGATTCAGCATCTGTGTTTGATGTGTCTGTCTTTTCTCTCTGATGTCCTGCGCAGGAAACCAAACTGTGGCGAGGGCAGAGGAGCTCATACTCTGCTTGTCCATCCTCCTTCCTTCCTGTCTTCTCTGTCTCCGTTTCTTTATTTCTGTGATTGTCGCCGTGGACTTGAAGTTGAAGAGCTGACGTCAGCCTGAATGCTAACGGCCTGTTGTTGAACGATCTTCTGAATGCAAACTGTAAAAAAACAAAACAAACAAGACAAGCGAATAACTCAGGAATCTTCACTGGTTGCAGGTGGAGATCGTCGGGCAGCTGAGTGGACAGATGGGCGACATGGTCGGAGGAGTGGTGGAGACGGTCGGAGAGGAGCCGGAGCCCGAGTCCGAAGACATCGCCGAGCAGCATGAAGACGAAGAGGAGGAGCTGACGAAGGTGTGTCACCTCTACAGGGTCCCACGTTAAGGTTTTTTACTTCTCAGATCTACTTGCCCTGCCGAAGAGGTTCTTTTTCTGGCGGTGTTGTGCAAACTTTCGTCATGACTTATGGGTCATTCCATGAAATCGGTGCCTTTTGTGTCCCCAAGAAATTATCAGTCATAAAATTACAGTAACAACAAACAAAGATGTAATTTGAAAATATAACATTACCATGTCTTCTCTCCTCAATAAAACATCAAATTAAAATCAATAAAATATTATTTTAAATAATAAAAATGATTTTTAAGCTGATGAGGGTGAGGTTTTTGGCCTGTCCCTCACTGTTGTTGTTGTTGTACGTCAGCAGGACTTTTAATTTGTAAAATGTTGGCAAAATGTTAAAATGTTCACATTTACATATTGTTTTAAGTATGATCTTATTGTGAAACAGTGTTTTTGGTAAAAATATATATTAATTGTAATAAATATTTACCAATTTATCGGTGTCACCTAATTTTATGTCAACCCTGTTACCCTAACCAAAAAACCCTGTCAAAATAACGGTACATTCTAGATTTGACATGATTTACAGGAGGTTGCATCATCTCTGAACCAGGATGCTAACAGCTCAGTGACAAGTAAGTTTTGCTCATCTCTGATGTGCTATTTTTGATGTTTTTCAAGGTTGAACCAGGGGGACAAGCATACAACGTCAACCCTGTTACCATTTTTTAACATATAAATCCAAACAATTATTTATTTCTCATAATATAATCAATATGTACATGTAATTTCCTTTCAAAGTACATAGCATGTGCTTTAGCTAACATTTGTTTTAGCTAGCAATGGGCAAATTAGCTTGAAATGGTCAACCCTGTTACTGTCAACCCTGTTACCTTTCCAGTAACAGGACTTGACTAAAACAGTTATAAAATATGAAATTCCATAGCTGAGATGGCACAATATAATTTCTTGTCATCTTAAACTGTCTTTAATTCCTGGCTACTGAAAAAATAGCAATTAAATATAATTTAAATTTTAACTTGTCAAAGTTGAAATCTCCGGGACCCTTTGATCAACTGACGGCTGACCTGGTGCCACCGGTTATGACGTAATGTCAATGTGAAGTTGTGATAGGCTCTATGAACTGCTTATTGTGTTTTATTTTGAAAGGGGGCGGAAGTGTATTACATTGATTCTGTGTTGGATTTCAGGCATTCGGGCAACCATAAATGTCGGACCCTGCTCTATAACGTCTATAACGACTAGAACAAATCACAACCGTCTTTTAAACGCTCCCGTTTCCTGTCATTCCAGGTAGACGAGGTAACATTTACCTTGGAGCCGGAGCGCTTCTCGTTGACCCCGTCCCCGCTGAGAGACGAAGGCCTGTCCACCAGAGGCTCGAGCCCGGGACTGCCGGCACAGATCCCAGAGTCTGAGAGGATACCGTTCGACGTCACGTCCTGCGTCGTCCAGCTGCTGGAGAAGGACGAGGAGGCGGAGGACGGCTCCATCGTCGTCGTGGCAACCAACTGAAATCATACGGCCGGAAAAAAAAAAAACTGCCAAAAGAAACTGGAAATAAATACTTCAATAATCAATCAAGCTATTCTATCCCCGACCCTCCCCTCCCCCACTATTTACCCACCGTGAGTCAGAGGAAACGCGAGGAGACTTTTTCAGACGAAACCGTTGGATGTAACGTACACGAACTAAACGCCAAGAAGCCCCCAACAGGTACAGCGGGACATGTGGAATATTACGTACGTGCGCGAGATTTGAGAGACTTAAAATTCAGTGACTGCTGAAAACGAGAGACGATCAGATGGATTCACGAGACGTTTGGACCAAATGGACCAAAGAACCCGGGACTAAAAAAAGCTGAACAGTCGCCAAACGGACGGATGTGAAACTCTTATTAATAAAGACGGTTGTGAGAGGAAAGTTCAGTGCAATACAACGAACACGGACGCAACAAGACTCGGCTCAAAACAGTATCTGCAAATAACTCTGAGGATTTGCTGATTCAAAGTATGTTCAAGATGTTCTGATGAGATAAACCCGCTCCGGTTCTGAGTCTCAGAGCGACACACACACACACACACACACACACACAACGATCTGGACACAACCAAAAGAAAGTGCATGCTTTTTAACAGTGACCTAGCCCCTAACAGTATAACACACAGTATACAAAGTAATAATATATCAAATTGCTTTTTTTATAAAAAAAAAAGAAAAAAAATCAAATAAACTGATGTGTATTTGTATGAATGTAAGACTGTGTGTGTGTGTGTGTAGTATGTATGTACGTATGTTTGTATGAATGTAGCTTCGTTTGTGTGTGAAATATATATATTCTGGGAAACACACTCGTCTTGGTGCTCTTCTGTTCCTCACACACACTCGTTTAACTCAACCGAGCTCTAAGTCAAAACAAAAACAAAAGATGGAGGTTGGTGACGTCTTGAAGTAGCGTGGGATCATGGGAGTTGTTGTCTTCATTGTTAAACAATCTAACGAGTACAGGTAGCGTTCGCAATCGTAAACAATACAGCGGTTATCTAGCGAGTGTGACAAGACTGTGAATATTCTCATTCATCCAGGTCATAGTTATCTCAAGGAAATTGAATCGAACGCAACTGGATTTGGTTTTTGTCTTGAAGACGTTTCACCTCTCATCCGAGAGGCTTCATCAGTTCCTGCTCCCTTGACTAGGCTGAGACTAGTCCAACTAGCCGGTGTGGAGGTCCAGCTATTTAACCTCTCAGGAGGCGGTCACAAGGCCACTGATGTCTATGGGTCGTATGTGCTCCATTATTGCCAACGACAGTCGTTAGTATGGTCGTTGGGGATGGTGGGAAGTTGGTTTCGACTTCGTTAGTGTTCTATTGTGTTGTAACGACAGTCGTTGGAGTCACATGAGGCCCTCTGTGCACAGCCGTTGTTCTTAGAGGCTAAGTTGTTGAACCTCCTGGGAAGACATGAAAGGGCAGCATTGTAAATTGGAGATAGGTGGTGTCGCAGACCCCCTCCTCTGTTTAGAGATGGTTTTTCAATTTTTGCATAGATGGCTTCCTTTACTCCTCTTTCAAACCATCTATCCTCTCTGTCCAAGATGTGAACATTATTGTCCTCAAAGGAGTGAGTTTTTTCCTTGAGGTGTAAATAGACAGCAGAGTCTAGGCCTGAGGAGTTAGCTCTCCTGTGTTGGGCCATGCGTTTGTGTAGCGGTTGTTTTGTTTCACCAATGTAAAGATCAGCGAGATCTAGCAAGTGTGCTGACTTCCTCGAGGGGGATACGACCCTGAGAGTTTGGTATCGGAAGCTTTCTGACTGGTCCACAGAAGAGGAAGTCTCAGCTCGGTGATCCATAGTCCATAATCGAGATATCAGCTGGACGAACCGAAAACCGGAAAACATTTGCCGTTACCCTCCTGAGGCAAAACTCATTATGGGATGAATGAAATAAAACAGTTTTAAGTGCCGGCAGAGGAAGATAACAGACTTCCTGGGTTTGAACATGGTTGGAAAACCTTTTTGGATGATGTAAGTACACAAAAACACACAAAAGTCTGGTAAATTAATGTGGAAATGTTGGATATTATGCCTTTAACCTCAAACCAAGTCTTAATAAAAACCCTTCCTGTATATACAGGACAACAGGGGCGACTAGTAGCTCCATGTAAGGCTGCTGGCACCAGATATTGATTGATGCTTGTTGGAAAAGTGAAGTTCACGGCATTCAGATGCTCGACCAGCCTCTGTAGTTCAGTTCAACACCGGGTCACACCGCAGAGTTTCCGCTCTTTGCCTCCGTGGCTGAATGATTTAGAGAATCACACCGGCTGTCGGGGCTCAGCAGATTTATGGCAGCACATCCAACTATAGGTCAAAACATCGTTTAACATGAATACAGGGGCTCCGTGGGAAGAGTCAAAACCTCCTGGCACACTCTCCTGTGTGCTGATAACAGCCTCGGCTTCACCAAGAAGTCAAGTCATGTTGCGAGAAAACGTTAAAGCCACACTGTGGAATTATTTCTCCCATCTCGTGGTTAAATGTTATTCTGCATCCAAACGAATACTGCTCTCTAGCGCCTCGCGTTTTCGAACGTGCGTTGCAGCCTGTTGGAACTACGGCAGGCGGGATGTGTCAAGATTCAAGAAGCTGTGACAACAACATGTCTTCAAACAGCACTTCATCAAGTTTAGTTTCGGGTGATGAGGTACGTTATTTCAAACAGACTTCAAACTGCAGCTGACGAGCGCGTCTGGCTAAGCTCCTTCTCCGTTCCACAGTCACGCTGGCTCTGAGTGAAAACGCCTTTAGCCTTATCTGTACCACGTAGAGCTTTTTGTCCCTCTCACCAGCTCATCGTTTTTTATAGAGCGGAAGGACATGGAAGCCTCCGTAGAGCTCGCCCGTCCTATGGAAATACAGAGAAGTGATTCTTCCCTCAGGAGGAGAAGTGAGATTGTTGGCAGAGATCATTTTACACCAATGAGGACTTATTGATGAATGAAGACGCTGATTTGAGGTCATAAATTACTGAAAACACGACACAGTGGACCTTTAAGTTGCAAAAGATACTCGATCGGTCTATCCGGCCCGGTCGATACTGCACATGTGCAGCTCTCAACAGAGATGAGCAGGAAGTGTGAAGGCTCGCTCATCATATCCTGACGACATCAGAGCCGCCAAAAACAACTTTTAATCTTGACAGTAAGATATGTCGTCACTTTCCAAGAATCCTCACTCAAAATTCAAAACCAGACAAACAAAGGATCCTAGAAAGAAGCCATGCACAGACCGGAGTGAACCGCTTTGTGTTTTCCGAGCTGCTGCGTGAAGGTCAGACGTTTTCTTCAATGAGCGGTTGGTCGTTTTCTTGTAGTCATCAATTCCACTAAAACGCTTGAAGTGTTCCCACCACAACAGCCTCATTCATTACACCGAGCCGTGTGGACCTCAGCACTGTCTGCAGGCAGAGACGTGCCCTTGTTCCTTCAAGTGCTGTGAGACTTTTGAGTTTGTTTAGAGGCTTTTTCTGTGTGTGTGTGTTGGGATGTTTTGTTCTCGGTGGCAAAAGGTGAGTTTTTTTGTTAATGCTGTTTTATAAAAACATCAAAATACATTTTAATGATAAAGAAGTGCTGCAGAATAGAAGATGTTCTTGAAAGCAAGACTGGAAATGAGAGAGCAGCTTGAACAATATGAAGGAATGAAGTATTACTGTGAAGTCACACTTAACATGATCTCTTTAAAAAGATTCTGCACATAGCTGCTAGAGAGGATCTGAGAACTGACGTACCAGAACATCACCGATGATCGAGGCTGAACTCCAACCAATCGGATCAATAGTAGGAGCCAGTCAAGATGAGAGCGAAACCATCTTTTCCATCGAGAAAAAGTCTCTTTGCTCTTCTTTCAGTGAAATAAACTCCAGTTCTCATATAACTGATGCTGTATCAGCTACCTTAAAGGGATATTCCGGTGTAAGTTTAATCCATGGTCTAACACACCGTGACACCGAGTAAGACTCCCCCTCGAGAGGTCAAGTTAGCTGACCGCTAGCTTAGCTAGTTTTAGCAACCTCAGAAAAGACCGCATGATAACAATACACTGCATGCTTATGTCTCCATTACTTCAGTTATTAACCTGCCAGCTCTCAAAATAGCCACTGAGCGTTCAATGGTGAGTAATCAGACATTGCAAACTTCAGCAACAGTACATGTACAGTCACTCAGCACACAGTACGTCAAGGCATCCCACACAGGCAGTCTGCTGGAGGAGAGCGGTTGTGCTGTGATTTGTATTAAAAATCACAGCTCAAGCTCAGCCTCTCCTCCATGCAGCCTGCCTGTGTGTGGGAATGCCCATGTACTGTTGCTGAAGTTTGCCGATGTGCAGTCAGCATTAATCTGCAGCTCTACGATGAAAATGTCTGAGTTGGAGTATAAGCTCCAGTGTACTTCCGTTATTTTCCCTAGGTCCCTAAAACTAGCTAAGCTAGCGGTCAGCTAACTTGACCTCTCGAGGGGGAGTCTTACTCGGTGTCAAGGTGTGTTAGACCATGGATTAAACTTACACCGGAATATCCCTTTAACTTCTTGAGGAGCCGCCATTGTTGTTCGCTGGTCGTCACACTTGTAGCTGCCAGTTGTTTCAAAGGACACCGATTGGTTCGACGCTCTTCTCTTCTTCTGAAGCCTGGCAAGATGGATTCATGAGATCATACAAGTCCAGCTGCCTTGCAGGGCGAGAAGAGGACGTTTCATTCTCACACTTGAGTGATTCACGACCTACGATGCTCCTGATAGCTGCTGTAATCATCTGTGCCGTTTGTCCTCTGCATGTTGACCTAATAGTTTGATGTCCGATCACATCTAAAGATCAAGAGTTTAAAAAAAGTGACACCTGACTGCAGGAAACGAGGAATGACCGCCAAATTAAAGTCTTCATCGGAGTTGAAGTGAAACTTTTGTCACATCTGAAATAACCGAGATAATTACGCCGGTTTTCACTCGCTTTAATTGAAAAGTTTGAGATCACTTCCACTGCAGAGAGGTCTGCAGAAGAGCAGACTAAATGCCTGTCATGACTTTGACTTGCAGAAGAAGTGACACCTAAATTACACGAGATAAAAAAAAGCAATTAAGGTAAGAAAACCACAGGAAGATACAAAAAACCCCGTCAAAATAAAGTCAGGTTTAATGTGACAGTTGATCAGTGTGCTCCTGGATGATACTTTTACTTTACTCAGAGTAGGTATGAAACTCATTATTTCTTAAGTGAACATCTAGATTTCCTTCCTACCTTGACGGAGTTCAGTTCCTGGTCCAAGAGACTAAGAAGAAACCTTTCCTGTCTGACTTTCTCCTGTCCTGGTCTGCCTTCACTGACCTGGACACACAAAGCTCAAACTCAAACACGATTAAAGCACTTAATAAAACTTTATTTCGCTACGTCCTTCACAGTTTTATACATCTTCGAGACAACATTTGACTCTACTAAGAGATAAATAAATAAAAACATGAACCACAACAACAGACGGACGAATGAAAAATTAGCACTTTAGACCAGTTCAGAGCCCCGTTAAGAAAAAAAAACAGACACACAGTAAAAGATTCTCCGTTAAATCTGCAGGTTTAAAGACTTTCAAGGCAGCACCTGAGAAACTGAATCCAGGAGATAAGAGTGTAATAAGAGATGGAGTGATAGATGATAAGCGGTGGAGGCGCATCGCAAGGAGAAAAGGTCAACAGCACATTAATGCAACGATTAAGGCGAGCGGCTCTTCAGATTAGATACGTCTTCCTCTTTATGTACAGCGTCGTCGGGACATTAAAGGTTGTATCAGCGATCCTGGTTGCCCTCACATCCGTTGCGAGATCCCAAACAAACAGAGCCAGCTAGCCCCTCCCTCCCTCCCGTGTTTTGAAAATGATCATGGACGCGCATTTTCATGAACGTGCATGACCATGAACGCTACTAGCTAACAAACGCAACTCGCAACTCACATTTCTAAATCTGATATTCACTCTGTTCAGCATTACTTCATCTACGTTTGCTAGACCTATCCAAATTTAGACGAGCTTCGGTCACATTTCACATCCGAACAAGTCAACAAGCAACACGCTAGCAGTGCTAGCAGTGCTAGCCGTGCTAGCAGTTGGCTGCTACTCACATGCTCCAGAAGAAACAGCGCGAGCTCGGCATCCGATTTAAATCCTTTTAGTTCTTTTACTTCCTTCCATCTTTCCGTGGCCTTCCCGATACTTATTCTGGTCTTGGAAAATACACGCTGTATTCTCTCACTCTCTCTTCTTGGGTATCGATTCCGCCATTCTAGCTTCTGATAGCACCGTCAGCTGACCTCCTTTGGCGACCACTTCGCGTGCACGAGCGTGAAACACCACAACACCCACCCCTTGTCTGTGATTGGCTGGAACACTGTTTATTTTGCTTTTGAGTGGTTGGTAGTTTGTTTTTGTGTGCGATCTCGGAGCCTAGGCTGCCTACAGATATGCGGTTTTTTGACGGCATGCTTACGGGGCGGGCAGCGAGCGGATCGTGAGGAAAAAGCAGATGAATGTGATCATTTATGTTTCGGCCCAGAATCGCTGATACAACCTTTAAGGAGTTTAAGAAGACGAAAAAGGGTCGTTTGGTGATGATTCTAGGTTTAAAGTTCCACAAATATTTAATCATGTGTCTCTAAAAGTCTTGAACTCGAATGTCTAGACTGTTTTTTTCCCCTCTTTTAGTGAATTATTTTGATTTTCCAGCTGTTCTTGAACCACTAAGTTTGAAAATGATCAATAATTTTCTGATATTTCACTACATTAATATATAATGTTGTATAAAGACAGTAAAAGGAAGTCGTGCCACTTTTCATTTGTGCACTATGGTTCAAATAGAAGCTGTATTTCCCTTAAATCTTGGGAACTAGAGTAAAAACTTTGAGAGAGACGTCACACAGGAGCAGCTTCGAGTCTAATCATCGTGACAGGCTCTGCATTAAAACAGTTTTGCTAACGAGGTCATTCATCAGGCTAATTAATACGTTCAGTGCCGTCTGTCAACATACATCTTCGTCTTCGTTTAGCGTATAGATGCTACGTGACAGAACGTCAGCCGTCATTCAACGTCACATCATGTAATAAAAAGCTTCGGTTGTTGCTTTTCTGCATCGTAAGATTCAAAATAATCCGAAGTAGTCATGTGTGATTTTTGTAGGAATCAGGAAAAAGCGGCCTCGTTAGGGAACAAAGAGCAGAAACAATCCCCAGGACGCGAGCAGCGGAGGCTTCGGCTGTCGTCAGCCGCCTTCAGCTGCACCATCTATCAACTTAAGCGTGATGAGATGAGCTCCGAGGCTGCGATCCACAAGGTCAGCACACAATTTGGAGGTCGTTCTGGGGCTTTAACCGATCTTCCACAGTGGACTGAGCAGCTCCATTAGTCTGCGGCGATCCAGATGGTCTGCTGGCAGTTAAAAAAAATCAATAGCTCGCCGACTCTCGTCTGATAAAGACGCTCTTTTAAAGACACGTAAAGGTTCAGGTGACACGGGACGACTGACTGTGCAGAGGTTCAGTGGGTTCAGATCTGGGTCGGGTTTCTCTTTAAGGCAAAAAGACACAAATACGGAACATATGTGGGGCTGTAAAGCACCGTGACACACAGACGTGTCCAATAAATACAAATCAAAAGGGGGGAAATGCAAATGACAGCCTTATTTTAGACATTTATCCCTCAGTAATGCTTTCTTTCAGGGTTTAAATGGTGCTATGACCCTTTAACAGGAACAAGATCCTGAGGAAAACAGTCCAGGGTTCAACAGATTGAAAATGAGGAGGAAGCGTTGCAGGACAAGTATCAAAAACACGTACATGTACGGAGCTTATTCAAGGGGAACTCCAGTATTTTTCAACCTGGACCGTATTCTCTCATGTTATTATGTCTACGTGACCAACAGGACAACACAGTCTGACACTGGTACAGTATCGGGCAAGACGAAACATAAAAACAATCACCGACTGTGGCTCGGTCAGAAAATAAACCCTGAAACCAAAGTGTTACATGTGAATATATCAGGAGGAGAGTGAGAGCGAAGGCAGAGACATCAGAGAGGCAGTGGAGGGAAAGCCAGAATAATTTGACAAGAACTTTGAAAGGAGTCTGAAGAAAAAGAAGAGGATAAAATTACTGTTTCTGCAAATGGAGTTCAGTGGCTTTGGAGTGCGTTTGAACAAAAAGGATCTTATTCTCACAACATTTTTTAAATGATTGCTACAGAGATGGACCTTTTTATTGTCAGAAAACAAGGACTTTAAGAGGTCAAACCATGCCACACTGATTTACTTTTGCCTGACCTCAGCACAGCCAGGTTGGCTGTGGTGGCGTCTCATAACCTTGACAACAACTCCTTCCCTCTCAAACAAGACTGCTGCTGTGTCTCAATTCAGGGTCTGCATACTTTGGAAGCCACATTTGAAGGCCAATTACGTCACAACTCTGCACAAAGACTGTCTCAATTCGAAGGTTCCTTCAAATGCGACAAAAAGATTCTTTGCGCCCGAAACATAAGAAAGAAAGAGATAAAACAGCGACATTGCGTGACGTAGATTGTCACTTTCACGGGCCTGGGCGGCAGAAATCATGATGTAAGGGAACATCTGGTGACGCAACCAGGAAATGCTCCAAAGGCTGGACCGTCTCATTTAGCAACGGTTGACACAGCCATCGAAGGTCTCTACAAAGGACTCGCCTTCACATACTGCAAAGGTGAGTCCTTCGAAGGATGCAGACCCTGAATTGAGACACAACCTGTGTTGCGATACTCATCTCACGTCTTTGCAGGAAACCTGAGAGAAAGTAGCTTCTCACTGAATCTCTGTGGTTTGAAGTTTAGTTTCTCTCCAGTGTCACTGCTTCACGTCACCGTTTCATCGTGTCTGCACTTAGATGTTTCAGGATTCAAACCAAACATCATGACTTTATTTTAAAGACACACTGTGGAATTATTTCTCCCATCTAGTGGTTAAATGTTATTCTGCATCCAAACGAATACTGCTCTCTAGCGCCTCGCGTTTTCAAACGTGCGTTGCAGCCTGTTGGAACTACGGCAGGCGGGATGTGTCAAGATTCAAGAAGCTGTGACAACAACATGTCTTCAAACAGCACTTCATCAAGTTTAGTTTCGGGTGATGAGGTACGTTATTTCAAACAGACTTCAAACTGCAGCTGACGAGCGCGTCTGGCTAAGCTCCTTCTCCGTTCCACAGTCACGCTGGCTCTGAGTGAAAACGCCTTTAGCCTTATCTGTACCACGTAGAGCTTTTTGTCCCTCTCACCAGCTCATCGTTTTTTATAGAGCGGAAGGACATGGAAGCCTCCGTAGAGCTCGCCCGTCCTATGGAAATACAGAGAAGTGATTCTTCCCTCAGGAGGAGAAGTGAGATTGTTGGCAGAGATCATTTTACACCAATGAGGACTTATTTATGAATGAAGACGCTGATTTGAGGTGATAAATTACTTAAAACACGACACAGTGGACCTTTAAGACCGAATCAGCGGAGGTGAGGAGGGAGATTGCGGCTCCTTTGACCACGACACAAAACAAACTCACAAATTGTTGTCCTCATTAATCACTTAGACACAAACATGAGAAAACAGGGTTCAGTTTAAACTGTAGTGGAGTTTAACTTTAACAGAGGTCGAAGTGAGCAGGGCGATGAAAGAGGTTTTGTTTCCCATCAACTAGTAGAATCTGTGAAATAAGCACACAGAATAACAACGGGGTAAACTGCTAGCTTGGCGTAGCTTCAAGCAAACACACCGTTCGCTCCACCGAGGGTGGTGTTGGTGACAAAAAGAGGTAAATGGGTGTCCAAAGACCGGAGCAACAAATTAAGAACAGAAGAAAAAAACTCACACCATTAAAAAAGTTTTCCATTATAAAAAACACTCGTCTAATCTAAACCATCGGCTCGTCGTCGCTGTCTTCATCCCCCTCAAAGAGTCCCTGCAGGGTGGAGAGGGGGATGGAGGAGGACAGAGGAGGAGAAGGAGGAGGCGTGGAGGAGGAGGGGACCGGGGGAGGAGTGGAGGAGGGAGGGAGGGTGAGGTTGCTGTTGTAGCTGCAGCTCCCGCTACAGGTGGAGGTGGAGGCGGCCGTGGTGCTGCTGCCGCTGCCTCCTGTGGTGCTGCTGCTGCTCTCCTCCACCTCCAGCTTCACGCCCTCGATCCACACCTCCGTCTCATTCTGATGGTGATGCAGATGATGATGGTGGTGGTGGTGGTGGTGATGGTGGTGAGGGAGGAGGGGGAAGGAGGCGGGGAAGCATCCGGAGCTGAGGGAGGGGAGGCGGAGGCCGGAGCAGACGGGGAAGTGGGAGAAGAAGGTGGAGGTTTAGGGACAGAGTTGTGTTTGCTGATGTCGCGGAAGCTGGCGAGAGGAGGGCGGAGTCGGACACCGGAGCGGGTGGAGCCCTCGATGGCCTTCTGGAGCTGGAGGAGGAGGAGGAGGAAGAAGAAGGAGGAGGAGAAGGAAGGAGGAGGAGGAGGAAGGAGGAGGAAGGAGGAGGAGGAAGGAGGAGGAAGAAGAAGGAGGAGGAAGGAGGAGGAGGAAGGAGGAGGAAGAAGAAGGAGGAGGAGAAGGAAGGAGGAGGAGGAAGGAGGAGGAGGAAGGAGGAGGAAGAAGAAGAAGGAAGAAGGAGGAGGAGGGAGAAGAAGAAGGAAGAAGGAGGAGGAAGGAAGATCAAGATTTTTTCTTTTCGAAAATACATCTGTCCACTCCAAAGGGTTTGTTTCGCTTCATTAGATTCTGCCTTATTTTGTGTGTTAGAGCGGCACTCAGTAGAGCGCATACCTTCGCCAAAGCTCCAAAGTGTCCTTTAAAAGAAACATCTAAAATGTGGATCTCATATTTAGTTGAAAAGTCACCCGTCTAGTTTTCTGACAATAAAAGGATTCAACAGTTATGTTGATGCACGCTGTCCACCGCACAAATGTTTACACAACTCCTTCAAAATAAAAGTAAATGCTGTGATCTTTCAGTTTACAAAAGCACTGATTTGTGATTCAGTAACTCAAACACACTCACACAGTCGGCGGTGAAGTTTCTTACCTCTTTGAGCGCCACGACGCCGACCAGCTTGCCGATACTGGTCACATAGGCGTGACTGAGGCCCAGCAGCGAGAACAGAGTGTGGGTCTGCGGAGACAGCCAGGAAAGGTCACACGTCAAATTACTACAAACTTCTTCGTCTCAGAGCGAGACGGCCTTTTTACATCTGTCTGTGAATCCAGACAGTTTACAGCCGACGAGCTTCTGTCAGCTCCGTCTAGACACAATGTCATCGAGACAGAAGGATGAACGAGGCTCCAGGCTCCAGGTGAACTACAGGAAGTCCTTGAGAATGTTTCTCTCCATATTCCAGCTGAGGTCACACGTTAGATGAGCTCTTTGTATGCATCAGCACAGCTCCGCCAAAATTAAAGCCTCCTTTTGCACATGAATGAGCAGAATAACTCTGGATATCACCGCGGGAATAAATCACACCGACGACAAAAGACAACAACAACAATGGAACAAACTGTTTACACGCTTCAGCATCCTGCAAATCCTGGATCACCTTCAGCTTCCTCACAATACAAACCTGAGCGTTTCACAGCAACCGTACAAAACACGAATACAAATTAAAGTGTACACAGTATGATGTAATATCAAAGCCACAAATATAGTAATAATTTAACACATCTGCTGCCTGTTCACACAGTCAGCATCAACAGGCAGCAGATTTATACGAGTCTGTGGAAATCTGCAGCACATTTGGGATTCATTCACAGCCTGAGATGTTCGGTGAAGAGACGACACAATTTGAACTCTAATGGCACAAAACTCAACCAACAAGATAACTAAAAACTGTAGTAGTAACTGTTAAAAAGAAGAATCTGGGCGCCATTTAGCTCAGTTGGTAGAGCAGCGTCCCATGTACAGAGGCTAAGTCCTCGTTGCAGCAGACCCGGGTTCGACTCCCGGCCTTTGCTGCATGTCACTCCCCCTCTTTCTCTCGTCCCATTTCCTGTCGTTTCTTCAGCTATCCTGTCAATAAAACCATATAAAAGGCCAAAAAAATAAATAAATAAATAAATAATTTAAAAAAAGAATATAATCAAAGCAAAGTACCGCAGATGATAAAATGTCAAGCTGGCTGAATCACCTTAACAGACTGAACTAACCAAACTAGTCTAAACTGATTTACTCAAAGAACAGAAATCACATCAAAAACTGCAGACTGTTCCTTTAATTTGACGGTATAATGATCCGATTCAGATTTATTGGAAGACGACAATAATTTCCCTTCTTTCTTCATCTTCTGATTATTTCTCGATTTATTGTGCAGCCGATCAAATGTCAGAATATATTTGGTTCTGAAGTTGAAATGTTCAAATCTCTTATTTTGTCTGAACAACAGTCAAAAAGTGTTCAGGTCACTTGATACAGACAACTGAGAAGTAGCAGCTATTATACATTTTGATACCGATTCCTGAACGACACCAGTTTCATGACATGGTGAGTTCGAGTCCCCTCTCTGGGCGTAACCTGGTTATTTTCCCTCCGGGCCTCGAGCCAGCCAATCAGAAGCACTGTTAGATCTCGACACAACAAGCATGCCGATTGGCTCACTAACGCTGTTGAGAATAACTCCTTAGGTAGTGAAATTTGGTGTCGAATGACAGGACATTTTTTTGGTTGGTGCCATTAAAGTGTTAAAGTTTGGTATCAGCCCTGAGGAGACGGTGTGAAAGTGAACCAGAAACGATCCAAGAACAGAAAACGTTTATGCAGTATGACTCAGCTTCCTGATTTGCGACGGCACAAACTATTCTTGTAGTCCCTCCTGAGCTCAGAGAAAATCTAAACTTTCAATATTGAATATGAAAACAGCCCTTTAGTGTCGAACTCTGCACACACGTCATTCTGACCACTGCAGCGAAGATCAAATATTCAAACGTAAGAACAAGAAGGAAAAGTCAGTTTTAACTGGAGGGGGAACTTTAACAGCTGGACAGCAGCAGGAGGCCGGAGGTGAGATTATTAGTTTGGGTACATCATCATTTATTTATGTGAGCGTGCAACATCTGTGGCTCCAACAGCGACATGATGCCGCGCTCAAAGAAGACTAATTCCCCGACTGTTGGCCCAAACAGCAGCATGAACAAGCTCTCCTCCCGGAGCAGTTACAGCTGGGTCGTTATTGAGCAAAGTATTTTGTATCCTGCTCCTTTTTCCAGCAGAGATACTGTCTGTCTGGAGCTTCCAGGATGTAAATGAAGAGTATAAAATGTGGGCGCTTCTTTTGTTCATCTTGTAAAAGTCAGTTTCACAATGAAAACGTCCTTCGTCTGGAACCAGCAGCACAACTCCCTCTTATTAACACCTGGGTGTTTACGTAACTTCCCTCCCTGACTGCTGTTAATACGATTCTGTCCGCAGTCAAAAAGAAAAATAAAGATGAAATGCCGTCATGTCTATCTCCATTTAGTCGGAGCGACGCCGTGTGAATAAATCCGAGTCTTCGCCGAGTGTTTTTCATGTGTCATTACCCTCCGTCAAGGTTATCCACATCCGCGGCTCAACGAGACGTTACAGAAGTAAACAACTGGAGGAGACGAGCGTGGGAACGTCAACAAAAGCCTCGACGAGCGCTCGAGGTGCTCAACTTCATTTACATGCTTCTTTGCTTGTATAATACCTGCGACAAAACACAAACTCTCCACTTCTTTGCTATAAAATCAACCGCTGACCTCCCATCCGAGTAATTTCATGCAATTTATGAGGTAATGGATAATAAATCTGAATGAAAATAGAAGAAAATGACAATATTTCCTCATTTTGTTCCCTTGAGATGTTTTGTTCATTTTCAAATTAAGCGACATTAAAATGAAGAGTGATGGAAATGAGGATGTTGGATGAATGAGAATTGGCTCAGGTTCATGACATTAGCAAAGCAGATGAGCTTTGATTTCAGGGCCGTTTGAACAGTTTAACTTTAAGCTGCTGGTTGCTTTAATATTCAAACACATAAAACAGTAAAAAACCAGCTGCTGAGAGTCTGACAGGAAGTTGTTCCCACAGACAGCTGCTGATTAAAGAGCTGCCTGGAGTCCAGAGTGGTGGAAACAAGGACTAATGTGACTGATGTTTCCAGGGAGAGTAAACATTAATCAATACTAATTTTAGTGGGAAATTCATCAGAGTGATAACGCGGCCACTGCACATGTCCAGAGAGATTAGTGTCCTTCAAGTCACCTTCAAGTTCATGTGAAAAATGTTGATTGCACGATGTGACAGCTGCAGAACTGAGCTGACCGCTAGCTTAGCTAGTTTTAGCAACCTCAGAAAAGACCGCACGATAACAATACACTGCAGGATTTGTCTGATTATTACTCCATGGAATGCTCAGTTCTTATTATCGAGAGCTGACAGGGAAAATAACGGAAGTAATGGAGTAATAATCAGACATTTTCATCCTTGAGCTGCAGAAATCTACTGCACTCGGTAATCGACTCGTCAGGGCTTCCCCACACAGGCAGGCTGCTGGAGGAGAGGGTGAGTTGTGCTGTGTTTTTAATACAAATCCAGCAAAGCTAGCAGATGTTTGATGCTTCGTACTGTGTGCTGGGACTGTACATGTACTGTTGCTGAAGTTTGCTGCTGTTCTCACCATTAATTGTGGCTTTTTGATGGCGGTTTCTAGTTGGAGACATAAGCTGCAGTGTATTGTTATCGTGCGGTCTTTTCTGAGGTTGCTAAAACTAGCTAAGCTAGCGGTCAGCTAACTTGACCTCTCGAGGGGGAGTCTTACTCGGTGTCAAGATGTGTTAGACCATGGATTAAACTTACACCGGAATATCCCTTTAAGGCCACTTCGGATCCAAGTTACATTTCGCATCCTAACAATATAATACAATCGTTTTTGTCCCTCCAAGAAAAAAGTTTGGCCACTCCTGAGTCCTGCTACAGAACAATAACACCATCGGCTTTTAGATTGGTTCCCTATAAACCTCACTTACACTTCTCTCTGCCACTGGGCACAAAGTCTCCTGAGAAAATAAAGGCTGACTGGCGATCGAGCCGGGCTGGCAGCCTGGCACCGTTTCTATCTGCTGTCCAGTCTCTGTTTTAGACTTAATGAACGAATAAACTTGTAGTTTTCTCTTGTGCTGCACTGAGGAATAAATAACGTGCGAGCAGAGGATGAGACTAGTAGACGAGACTGTTAATGTTTCAGGAAATAAATGTATCCACCATATTTCTGAGCCTCAGGGAAACATGTGCAATCTTTGGTGTATATTTCACGTAGCATTGTGATTATGCTGCTTTATGGCACTCATAAATCTCTCCTATCCTTCCTGCCCATCTATCTATCTTCCTGTTTCATGAGACTAAATTACAGTAATGAAGCAAGGTGCTCTGGAATATGATTTAAACATCTGCTGACGTCTGCGGCGCCTGTTTATCTTCGTCTCTGCCCACCAACCTTGTGTAACGACGTCCTCTCGACCAGCTGGAAAGGGGAAGGGTCCACTCGTATCTCATCGATTTCCATCGGCTTGTCCATCTCCTCCTCTTCCCACGCTTTGATCTGCAACGGCGAATGAGAAGCAAGGTCAGGGAAGGTGAGCGAGCTGGCGTCGGTTCAGGGGAAAATCCCTCCTTTTATTCAAATGTGTGAGTTCAGCCGGAGGTGAGGATTAGCATTTGTTGTCATGATGGCTCATATACATACAGCAAAGCATCTAATTAAAACATGATTCACCATTAACGGAGCAGGATGTGTGTGATGTACAGAGTGTGTGTGGCTGCAGAGGACTGAGGACAGTTCTGCAGCTGTGAGAAACCTTGAATCCCTGCGTGGCGTCCTCGCGTGTCACCGCTCTCCCCTCTGAGATTCAGGATGTCTGACACCTTTTAGCCTCTCTGTGGATTTTACCTACGAGCCTCGGCCTGCTGTGACGGCGGCGGCGCTCTTGTAGAATTTACAGGGCGATGTTACGGGGTGTTTTGGGAAAGACAGAGCAGACAGAGCGGGACTGGAGGGCACAATATTGTTTTGGTGTCTCATTTATGATTCTGACTGCAGTTAAAAAGTGCCCTGATTCTGGATCTGCTCCTCGACGCTGACACAGATCTCCCACACACACCTGTGACCTACATGTGACAAGGATCTGAACGCTCACATGGAGACACGCCAACACTTACGACCTGACGAGTAAACCTCAGAGCTGATTTAGTCTCCGGGGTATAAACGCTCGCAGTTAACCTTTCTGCAAACCACAGAAACATCTGAGGTCGACGTGTACCAGACGTGGCACATCACATTAACATTATACGCCTGGTGGAGGGGAAGGTGGTCGCGTTATTACAAGTCAACAAGACTGTGAAACGGCCGACCGAGAGTTCAGGTCACACCGCTGGGTGTATTTTAAGGAGACCTGAAGACGTTGCCATCTGTTGTTGTGGCGTCAAAATCAGATTCATCATCAGAAGTTGGACAATATCCATCTGTGATCCACAAAAACAGGTACTTTAAGCCAAACCGTGATGTTTTCCCGAGTCGTCGCTGTGCCTAAACAGTCCCTCCAGAAAAACGCAATTATGTGATCGCATAAATCAACGCAAAATCAGCCAAAGTCTGCACATTTTTAAAAAAGACACCGCACAAAATCGCCAATTTCCACTCAAAATGCACGAAATATACGCAGCTTGCATGATTTCATAATCCTCGCATTTTCGTTGCAAAAAAGTCACATCATCATCATTGATGAAGGCTCTTGGATGAGAGGTGAAACGTCTTCAAGACAAAAACCAAATCCAGTTGCGTTCGATTCAATTTCCTTGAGATAACTATGACCTGGATGAATGAGAATATTCACAGGCTTCCTTCAAAAGTCACATATATCTTTGCAGAAAGTTGAAAACAAGAGCAGCCATTTTCCTCCTGTTGCCGTGGGAACGTTATGAAGTGACGTCATCGGAAAGCTGCAAACCCCACGAAGAAGACATGATGAAGTCCTCAAATCAGGCTCATTTGCCAACAAAAATAGGCGCAAAAGACCGAGCAAAGCATTTTCCCGGCGTGTTACACGACAGTGGAGGCAAATTATTTTGCACTCTGTGCAGCTGCGTGTCGGACCACAGGAGGAAGTCGACGCTGGACAAACACTTCCTCCAAACACTCGAGGAAGGAAGCAGCTCACCTGCACCGAGGTGTTAACTTCCAAAACAGCTGCTGGGCTGAAAGGATCAAGGTCAGAAGCTGCAAGATTAAAGCTCGTAAAAGTATGAAAAGGTTGACAAGATGAGAACTGAATCATTCCCAGCTCTTTCTGTGATGTAGTCTGCCTGCTTATCACATGAAGTCACTAGAAATGACTCTTTACATTAAGGTAGTAGCCCAGTGAGAACAGTGTCAGAGGAATCACTTTTTTTAGGGTTAACATTTCTGCAAATTCACGCAATTTTGCGACAATCACAAAAAAACTTTTCTGGAAGAATTTTTCTGGAAGGAGTATATTTTAAGGAGATCTGAAGAGAGTGTCTTACTTCGGTGCGAGAGGTTGGACTTGTGACACCCGTTTACACGAAGGGAAACGCAGATATTTCCAGGCAGTTTGGCCTCTCATTTACACGAGAACCGTTTTTATCACAGAAAACGATTATTCTAAAACTCCGGTTATGTGTTGTCGTGTCAGCTGGGAGAAACGGAGTTTTAGCTTTCACGCTCATTAGGCTATGCGCCAGAAATGCTTAACGTCATGTGAGCGTTGTTTTGAAAGGAACAGGAGTCGCTCGTATCATCGTTGTTGTTAATTCTGAGGATTCTGATTGGCTTGCATGGCTTCATCCTTCTCCCGAACACTGCCGCCCAGAGGTTTGGCAGAGTTAGATGACGTTCAACGGCGTATTATGCGGTTTGATGGAAAGGACAACTTTTCTGAAAACGATGTTTTTGAAACGGAAGGGGAATTCTTCGTTTCTCTAAATACCCTGCTGTGTATAAACGTGGCTTTAAATTGGATGATTGTCTGACTGTATTGATCACATTGTCTCCAAGTGTTTTGCCATTTCAAGGAGATGTTTTGAGTTTGTTCCATCTTCAACATCTTCCATTATCATGTCAGCTGCAGAGGACTTGAGGTTTGGTGTGTGAGTACTTGATCACCACGCTGTTAATTATCAAGCAGACATTTCTGTAAAAAAACATGCAACTTCCTCCTCCCTCCATGGTTAGCGTACCTCCTCTGGTGTCATGGTGTCTGACAGGGGAGGAGGACAGGGCTCCTGGAGACAAACAGAGGAAGAGGGAGAGACAGATGAGAGATGAGCGATGTCTGTGAGTGATCTTTATAAAAACATCCTCTGTCAGTCGTGTCCCTGTGAGCCGGCCGCCATGTCACCTCTAAATCCAGAACGCCTCGTCTGAATCTTACATGAGGGAAAGTAACCGAAAGTACAATCTGTTTCACATTCCTGGTACAGTTATACAATCCAAATTCATTCATTCATAAAATAATTACGTATTAGAATGTATAAAACACAGCATAAACCACCAGCGATTACTTTGTGTTGTAAACAGTCTGCAGAGATGTTAACTGCTTGTTTTGCTCTTAAAAAATACAACATTTAATCTAAAAATATCTTGAATTCGATCCCTATTTTTTTCAACACAGATTTTCTGGTAATCTGGCTGCTGTCATCCAGTTTCTTCTGCTCATCTTTCACCCAGGCGTTACCTTTGTGAGGGTGAAATTCAGTCCAACACCTGCCGCGACCTGTTTTATCTTTAAAAATCAGAATTAATGAGTGATGCGTCCCTCATATAGTCGCTGTTGAGGCAGCTGCTTCTGTCCTTAAAAAGGTGTAATATGTAAGAAACGGCCACCTGTCGAAGGTCGCTGCCCACAAATAATAACCGCTGTATCTTTGCTGTAGTGACTAGCTGCTGCTAGCAAGTGAACTCAGTTAGCTGTGGAGCTACGTATGTCAAGTTTGAATGTTACACGATGAGTCAATGAGGAAGTTAAGCTCGTTGAGACGGTGTCTGGTTGTATTCTTTCTGTTTAATAAGGCGATACGTGTAAGAATATTTACACTTTGTGAGTTTATTTTGTTTTTATATATTACACTAAAGGCTCAGAGCTTGTGAAAGGTAGAGAACTTGACACTTGCATTGTCCCAGTTGAAACTCTCGGACTAATCGTAGTCTAACTTGCCAGTCATGTGAACCCAGAAATGTTGAGTACACCACAGTTTTATGTTAGAAATGTACAGTGTGGGTAGGGCTGCACGATTATGGCCAAAATGATAATCACGATTATTTTGATCAATATTGTAATCACGATTATTAATCACGATTATTCATTATGTTCGGTAAAACATGTCTTTTTATTGCACTTTCTTTTTTAAGAAACATTATGTGGACAAATCTTCACATTGAAACTTCAAATAATCATAAATAATAAAATAAAATTTACCCAAGATAAAGGGCAAAAATTAAATATGCCATTGCAAAGTGCAATCATAAAGTGCAAACAAATGAAATGGCCAAATAAAACGTTATGGCATCCGTTATTTCTGCATGTCTTTGAGAGGTGGAGGGATACGGCGTCGCCCGGTGCAGGGTTGCCGTTATTGTTGCCTGGGCTGGCGCTGAACACTGACGGGGATTTTGTGGGCCAGCGTTAGCTTTAGCCTTCATGCATTCATCATATTTGGGTTTGTGGTGTTTTTTCAGGTGGTTGAACAAGTTTGTTGTATTGCCCTGTGGCGCAGACACAACTCTGCGGCACTCTTTGCACAGGACCGCCTTCTGGTCAGCATCACTTTCCGCGAAACCAAAAAACCTCCACACAATGGAAGTGGAGCCCTTACGAGGCACAAGCTGCTCCTCACCTCCAGATGCTGCTCCCGACATCGCGTCTCACACTCTCATGCGTCTCACACCAGCTCTCACACTGTTATATCATTTGAGGCTGCCGCTGCTGCAGGGTTTGCTCGCTTGCAGTTTAGGCAGCTTAATGAAGCCCTAACCTTTCGGTCGCCCCCTGGTGGTCGGCTGACTATTGGGTTGAGAAAATGCTTGATTTGATATGCAACAGAGCCCTCTTTTTAAATGTTAAAATCGCCGACGATCATCTTAATTTAATCGTGGCAGCCAAAATCGTGATCGTGATTAAAATTCGATTAATTGTGCAGCCCTAAGTGTGGGTCCCCAGTACTTAGAAACTGCTGGATGCTAACTTGCATCTGTTGGGCAATTAGCATAATTAGCATAATCGCCTATATGGGCAATATTTCAGCAACTGCTTGGCCAATTTGGACAATATTGGAATGGTTTCAGGGGTTATTGAGGATGTTGAATCCATTTCTGACATTTTCAAAATTCAAAATGGCATTTTAAACCAAAAGTGGCCATATTTCAACTCCCGGTGGGCCGATTTTGATGAATTTTGAGTCCATTTAGAAGTTTTAGAGGACGTTGAATCTATACATATAAATTGTAGGATATTTATGAACACAATTATCCAAATGATGCAGAATATGTACATTTTAATTCACATAACATTAAACTCTGAGGTGACACAGCAAACTAGAATACTATGACTATGGCTAAATAATATAGAGAAAGGAGTATAAAACACAAGTATACCCAAAATTATCAGAGCAGAGATCTGTCAAATTGGAGTAAAATGTTTGTTTCTTCACCTTCTGTTGACAATATTAGTTCTTTTTTTTCATGTTGTAAAGAAAGATTCTGCTCTTTATGTTACACATTACACCTTTAAAGCACCAAACAAGCAAACAAGCCATCAACTTATTGACAGAGAACAGTTGTGCAGCTGCAGCAGGGAGCTAACACACACACACACACACACTAATGAATGGAGTGTTTCACATTCACAAATCTCCTTGTTATTTTCCACCTATGCAAATCAGTGTTATTGTTTATCGCCGCAGCGATTATACTAATGCAAGAATGAACAAGATGCCGACATTATTACAGCAGCCGGATGATATTCCAAAGGTCAGAGTCTGGTTACCTGCCATCAGCGGCTGGTAAAGTAGACGAATACCTGATTCGCAGCCAGAACTCAGCCGAGGTTTGGCTCGACCGCCGGTGGAAATTTCCTACTGCGAGTCTATTTGATATTCAGAGCTGTGGAACGGCGGCTCGCTGCTGTAGAAACAATCCCCGCGCAGGAGCAGGATCGAATCCAGAAGACATAATAGAGAATCAGACTGGTAATTCTCGAGCCACGGCAGTGGGCACAACAGAAATCAAATTCTAATCTTGCGAGCTTACAAGCATACGCTTATTTCCAACGCGGTTCTCAGTCCTGCTCGTATAAACAGATGACATGTATTGCTTTCCCTGCGAGCCAGGCTCAGCGCCAGGCGGAATAATAAGTCTACCTCCAGAATCTGGCTTCAACATTTCCATATGAGAGAAGGTTGGGGAAGGAAAAAAGAGGCTCGACTTCGGGGAGTTTGTCTTGTGTATTCATGTGCTTCTGTCGATCAGATAAACGTGCGTCTGCCTGAATAGAAAGCAGAATGAAAAATTCACCCTGCACGAAAATAATGGATAAATATTGATACCCGAGCAGCAGCAGGGCGAGGACGTGGTGCTGCCAAACATATCTCAGCTACTGAAAACACTCCAGACTGGGGATGTTAACCGCTGACCGTTTGACTGATGGTTGACCGTATCAACGTTAACCGATCAATCTTGTCGGTTAAAAGAAATAATAAATAAATAAATAAATAAATAAATAAATAATTAAACGCTGTCTCTGTCAGTATCGCTGTCACTCTTCGTCGCCGTCCCTCCTCACAACTTCCGCCTGTTCCCCAGCAACCAAATCACGTGATTTACCATATAATTTTGTGATTGGTTGATGTGGTGGCTTTTTCCACCAATAGGAAAAGGGTGTGTGCATGTGGGTTTTTTTTTGCTTGCAAGCGCTTCCTGTTTGCGGACACGTTACTGAGAAAAGTCTGTTTTTACCGTTTCTTCCTGCACCAAACACCAAACGTGACGGCAATATTCATGAAAAAGCGTCGCGCACATCATTTATCACAAGTCCGGTTTTACTCGTCCTATCAACACAATTTAAAAACTGGTATATAGTTTGAAGTCCGCACTTTCGCCACAAGTTGAAACGGAGAATCAGTGAGGCTGCATCTCGCTGCTCCGTCGGCTTAAAACGGTCATGTGATTTGGACGCGCCGGCGCGTCCGTCGACCCCAATATGACAGATCATATGGTCATCAGCTTATACGGAGGTGATACTAAAGAAGCACCACTTTAGCAGGTACCAGGTACCAGATTTCAGTAATGGGAACGCAAAAAAGGCGAGCTGGTACTGTCGGTGGAGAAACGGCACTCCATGTTTCGCGCTGTGGGGGATTTTAAAAAAGTGATGTGAGTGGAAGGGCGGGCAGAGTGTGAGCGTCGGAGGCAGAACGGGAGAGATAAGCAGAGAAATCGCGGCTCGAAGTGGCTCTTATTTCAAATAGCACATTTTAATCTGATCGGTTAACCGGTTAATGAGGCTCGGTGGTCGGTCAAGAATATTTTTAATTTTCGCCATCCCTACTCCAGACATCTCTGAACTCGCAGCTGAACAAAGAAACGGCACAAAAGTTCACAGAGAAAAACAAGATGCAAGTGAGGTGGATCTCAGATGTGACACACAGAGACGACACAGAGCACTAATGCATCTTGTGTGAGCAGGCTGAGAACCAGACGGACGAGCAATCAGACGCTCACACACCTGCGACTGTCCCTCCGTCTGTCTGCTCTCAGAGGTGAAGAGACTCCGGAGTGTTTTCCTCACCGACTGTAGAGGACCTTTGTCTGGGAGAGAGAGAGAGAGCGAGGGAGAGGGAGAGAGAGAGAGAGAGGCGAGATGCAGCGGCTGAAGGTCAATAAATTATACAAATGCAGCTTTTGAACGACTCAAAGCTTCTGGCGAGAATAATCTGTCTGCAGATGGAGGTTTTTTTCTTTTTTGAGAGAGACTGCGACGAACCCGACCGAACTCCTTATTGTTGTTGCCTGGATACCGTTTCACCGGGAGGCTACCGAGGAGTTTACGGCGCCACAACAGATAACACACACAGAACCATCTGGTTGGTTTCCTTCCCTCGTCGCCGTTCAGGGTTGCAAAGTTATTAATTAGGATCTTTTGACATCTGCTGAGGTCCGAGACAAACAAACTTGGTCATGTCTCGGTGGTAAAGGCTGACAAATTACTCAAATAAATCACTTTAACCTTTTATCTAGTGAGCAGCATGGTTGGGAGGACAAACGGGAGCTGCAGGGAGCTGCCGACGAGGAATTATTGTCTATTAGCATTGTGCACTTTTTCGGTGCGTCTGCAGGTAATTAAAGACCTTTTAAAGATCATTTTTAACCAAACTTAAGACTTATTTAATAAAAAAAGAACATGTTTCTCTTCTTCAAGCACTGCTGGTGAGTTGAAAGTGGAATCTGTGGGAAGTTTTTGTAGGAAAATGTTTAGTGATTTATGTTAATGAACATTGAAGATGGAAGGTTTAAATGTTTGTCCAATCAGAAATGTTGACTTTCATGCAGAACAAAGATGGATAAATATAATTAGATCAACTGTTTTTTGTATTTAATGACTTTTAAGGCCTAATATGTTTAAATTTAATGACATTTTAAGACTTTTTAAGGACCTGCAGACGCATATATGTTAGTTTTTGTGCTCAGCAGATTGTATAACATAACATGGTTCCTAATGATTAGATTAACTCTCATGTTTTCTCGTCTCATTTCGAAGCAGCATCAAGATGTGTTTGTGTCCTCTCGGGCCTGAATGTACTCAACACATACGACATCCCGGTGAGCCTCATGGACCATCTGGGCTCTGACTAAATGCTTCGTCATATCAGCTGACGTCTTTTATCTGAGGGGCGGTGAGGGGGACAGAGAAAGGAAATAAATCCTGTTACATTCCCCGAGTGAGCAAAACGTGTCTGAAGGAATCAATATTACTGCGAGGAGCCCCGTAAGGCTTCCACTGGCCACAACTCCACAGGTGTGACTGAGATAAGGAGAAGCTGCGATTGTCCTCCAACGCTGGACTTGTTTCTGAGTTAAACTGGAACAGAAGCTAGATTTGGGGTTCACAGCAGGTAATACGAGGAGCGAGGTCTTTATCCTTCGCTCCCCGGAGGAAGTTTTTATCACATCCTATTAAGACTACGCAAATTTCATTGTGTTCATTTATGACTCCTCCCAGAGGCAGAAATAATGCACGAGCATAAAAACCTCCAGTGAGATAAAACACAAACTCACCAGGAGCAGGAGCAGTGTGGTTAGAAGACGGCTCCGGAGGCTTCGGAGGAGGCAGCGGGCCGTTCCTCTCCTCCTGAACCGGGCCGCCCTGCACACAGCAAACACACAGGGAATCAGTCAACTTTGTTAATGAAGCACCTTTCAAAACAAATGGTGACACGAGCCTGACAATAAACTGTAACTGTAATCAAATGATGGTGATTTCAGAGAATGAAAGGTAACTTCTGGCGTTAAAACTGAGGCAAAAAAACACCATTAGCTTGAAAACAATCAGAGCAAATCAGAGCCCCACCTTTTCTCCATCCTCCTCATCTTCCTCATCGACGAAGGCGAAGGATTCCCAGCTGTGTTTCTGAGTCTGGTTCTGCTCTTGTAGACTCCGACCCTGAATCCAAATCCAGGTAAACAGATCAATACGAAACTGATCTCTGACACAATAACAGAAGTGAACGCTTCTTTTTTAGTTGTACCGACTCATTCAACCAGTACAGGAAGACATTTTCGTTCGTGATGATGTCACCCACTTTTACATCTTCCATTGTTGAGTTTTTATTATATTGTCTATAAAGATAAATGGGATTTGTTTTCTCACAGTGCCAAAATCTCTGTTGTCAAACTACTGCTATTTCTTCAAAATCAAAGATGATATCGGCAAAAGTTTTTTCACCATCAAGCGGGAAGGTCCTAAAGAACACAGTCATCAAGTTTTGTGGTCCTACTTTGAAAAATGTGGTAATAGGAGCGAGTTAAAAAGGGGCAGTTTCTGCTTTTCTCCCAAAATCCTCTTCCCGTTTAACATTGGGGCTTATGGGGCAGTTGCTGGAGTTTGTGTCGGTTAGACGCAGATAATTCAAAAACCGTACATCCTCCCGATAAAGTGGACACGTTGCCAGACAGAAGACAAGTGTGGCTACGTTCTTGGAAAATATCACTATTGTAGTGTGAAATCTGTGGCTAGGATCGTCATCTAAAGAAACATTTTCGGAGAGTTTTTTTCAGGCTCCCCCACTCTGCCAGTTGGTGCTGCGCGAACATTCCGCAATACACACTCATTGAAAATCCTGAATTTTTCTGAATTTTTCAAAATCACTCACGATCAATTAAGGGTCACCGTTCAAAAACTAAACATCGTAGAAAGAAAGTTCAAATACAACTCAAATAGATGAGACTTGTGCCTACATTTTAAAGTTTGAATGGTGTCTCTAGGTCAAAGTCTGCCAGAGCAGGAGATGTTTGAAAAACGTCGATGATTTTGCGACTTTTTTGACCCCGTCCCATTCATTCCTTATGGGACATTTTGTCTCAAACAAGGAAAAGAAGAACCAGTGTAATTTATCTCGACGTCATCCAGTAATCTAACAGAAAACAGAAGCAGACAGCAGTGATGTCTCAGACTGTCCCCACCTGCATCAGGAGCCTTCTCTCCGGTGACAACCACCAATCACAGAGAGCCAGGAGCTCCAGCCTGTCAACGCTGCCCAACAGGATCATAGAATCTGGAGGAAAAGGAGGAGAAATCAACAACAGAAGACAACCACACAGGCCGGAAACATTAAGGAGGTTAACTTTCTCTCGCAGATACTAAGATTTGACTAAAGCCTTTTACCTCTCGAGTCGACCAGTGGGATGGATTTGAGCGAGGAGGAGTCCAGCAGGAGTTTGACTTCTCTGTACGTAGACTGGGACGATATAAACCGGACCTTTCTCACCATGATGTCTTCTACAAAGATGTTGTACTGGCTGAAAGACAGACACACACACGGACACAGAACAGCTTATAAACACACTTAAGTTCCTTGAGCTTAACTTTCTCCACAGCAGAGGAGGAAATATCTCACACCTCATGTGTCCGAAGCCGAGCTCCGGCAGGTACGGCAGCTTCTTGACTTGGATGATGGAGTCGTAGAGCGACGGCTGCAGGCCCTGGGCCACCATGTTGGCCAGGATCACTGCCACCATCATAGGCAGGATGTGGGAGATCTGACCCGTCAGCTCAAAGCAGATAACCGCCGTGGACACGGTGTGAGTCACAGCGCCGGTCAAAGCTGCCGCTCCTGTCACAAACATGGGATGGGATGATGAGGGGAGGGAGGGAGGTGGTAAAGGAAGGGTAGAGAAGAAGAGAGGGTTGGAGGGATGGGGGTTAAAGATGAGGAGGAAGAAGAGGAGAACGACAGAAGGATGTAAAAAGGAGTTCAGAGGAACAACAGAGGGAATTAATAACATGTAAACATACAGTAGGTGTCATCAGGGACACAAAGGAGAAAGAAGACAGGAGTTTTAGGAAAGAGGAAGAGAAGGAGAAGCAGATCGTGGGCAGGAGAAATGAAGGAGGGACAGGAGAGTTACCTCAAAAAGAAAACAAGAACAAAGTGAGAAGAGGGAGGAGAGGATGGGACAGGCAGCGAGAGAAAGAGTTAACAGAGTTTCATTAGAGGATCTGGAAGCAAAAAGAAAGATATGGAAGAGAAAGAAGGATAAAAGGAAGGGACATGAGGAAGGAAGGAGGGATCAAGGGAGAGAGAGGAGGGATGGGCTTTGTAGGGCAACAGGAGGAGGATTGAAGGAAGGAAGGCCACGTTTCTGGGTCAGTGGCTGAGGTGAGGACAGCAGAGAGAAGCCACAGTGACATTTAACTGTCACAGCAAAGTGGCCACATGCTCTGATGGAGAGGAGGAAGAGGAGGAGGAGGAGGAGGAGGGAGATGAGGAAGATCAGGCGGGGAGGACAACTTGACAACGAGTGACAACTAGAGGGCCGGAGAGGTTGACGGGGGGAGGAAGAGGAGAAGCTGGAGGAAGGAGAGGATGAGGGAAGTGACAGCAGAGAAGGAAGGAGGACATCTTGACCACTGCTGACAGGCTGAGGGTGCAGGAGGAGGAAGAGGAGGAAGAGGAGGACAGGGAGGAGACGGAGGGGAGGTGGACGGCTTGACATGAAGGATTCAGCAGTAATTGGTGATTATTTGTGCTGCAGAGGATTTGCATCATACACTCTGCATGTTAGTCGTAACTGGAGATGGATGAAGAGAAGTTGCAGTTTGGAAACTAAAGAGGAGGAGGAGGGTCGCTAAGAGGAGGAAGGAGAGACTAACCAATGACTGCGTACCCTCCAGGGATGATGCGGTAAAGGATGCCGTCAAACACGATCCCGTGTGGGAACAAGGTCGCCATGATCTCCCCGACCAGCCTGCCGAACGCAGCTCCTGCAGGAGGACGGAAGAATTAACATGTTACCTTTCAAACTGCTGATGATTTAATTAATGAGGAGTGAAGGAGTAGAATTAAATAAGTGTGATGTGAGAATTAGTTTATATTTATCTAAATTTTGTTTGTGAGTTTATTGCTCTCTCTTTTTTCATGTCGTGCTACGTTTCATCTTGTTCGCCAACTTCTATCCTCACTCTTTGACGTCTCCTCTGATGTTTCTAAGGAAGTTATAACAACAGGCCAACAAATGACACACAACATTACCTTGAAAAAACTTAAAGGGACCTTTATTTCTCCCATCTGGTGGTTAAATTTTATTCTGCATCCAAACGAATACTGCTCTCTAGCGCCTCGCGTTTTCAAACGTGCGTTGCAGCCTGTTGGAACTACGGCAGGCGGGATGTGTCAAGATTCAAGAAGCTGTGACAACAACATGTCTTCAAACAGCACTTCATCAAGTTTAGTTTCGGGTGATGAGGTACGTTATTTCAAACAGACTTCAAACTGCAGCTGACGAGCGCGTCTGGCTAAGCTCCTTCTCCGTTCCACAGTCACGCTGGCTCTGAGTGAAAACGCCTTTAGCCTTATCTGTACCACGTAGAGCTTTTTGTCCCTCTCACCAGCTCATCGTTTTTTATAGAGTGGAAGGACATGGAAGCCTCCGTAGAGCTCGCCCGTCCTATGGAAATACAGAGAAGTGATTCTTCCCTCAGGAGGAGAAGTGAGATTGTTGGCAGAGATCATTTTACACCAATGAGGACTTATTTATGAATGAAGACGCTGATTTGAGGGAATAAATTACTTAAAACACGACACAGTGGACCTTTAAGATAACTCAACAAAATATATAACAAAGGTCATTTTAGGCCTTTTAATACAAAAATATTACATATATGTGTCATTTTACTACGACAGACAGATATAAAACATCGCTGTCTGGTCTTCGGTATATTTGTGTTTTTATCTCCAGAGCAAACAGAACAAAAGTCAGCCGTGTTTCCAGGGACAGCAGATGGTGGAGAGGCTGATGAAAGAAACCACTTCCAACAGGATTACGTCCAAAACAACACTGCTGTCAAACAGAGCCGCCTGTAACAGCAACTATCATGGCTGCTGTAACGGTCTCATTTAGAAGTTTGTAAAAACGCTGATGCTTTGTGCAGCTGCACTGCGTGACAGTGCAGAAGGCCACAGAGAAACACTCGCACGTCACTAAACCAGAGCTGAGTCGGTTCATTTTAACTTGTTTACGGTTGTGATGATGAATATTTTAATGTGAAGCGCTGGTAAAAGGTCGCGCTCTAACGTAAAAAACAACACATGAACTGCAAAGTACTGCGAATAAACACCGATCTCTAAAATGTTCATTTGAATAATAATCAAACTGATATCTAATCTGAAAGGTAACGAGAAAATAAGCATCAGTCTGTTCAGATATAACAAACTGAACAAGGGTACAGTGTTTTCTAGATGAAGCACATCTAATCTCACATTTCTACAGTATATTTCAAGATGCTTCTGGATCTTTAGTGTTGCTGCAGTGACTCTCATCACATGCTAACCAGCTACAGTGAAAGGTGTTTCTGCTCACCCAGTATGAAGACGGGCATGAAGGCTCCGGATGGGATGGGCATGGTGGTGGCCACTGCAGACATCCAGAACTGCAAGACAAGAAAAGTGAGACGCTCTTTAGACAAGGCGACAAACTCAACAGCAGCCTGATGTCGGCCAGCAAACTGGGTCTGAGTCTCATACGAGGACGCTCATATTCTCATCTGCCGTTTTTCCACCGACAGTACCAGCTCGCGTCGGCTCAGCGTGGCTCTACTTGGTTTGGTATCGTCTTCAACGTGGGCGGTCGTCTTCGACGTGGGTGGTCGGCATCACGTGGGCGGTCGTCTCAACGTGGGCAGGTCGTCATCAAGGTGGGCGGGTCGTCATCAAGGTGGGCGGGTCGTCACGACGTGGGCGGGTCGTCATCGACGTGGGCGGGTCGTCATCAACCTGGACGGGTCGTCATCAACCTGGGCGGGTCGTCAACGTGGGCGGGTCGTCATCAAGGTGGGCGGGTCGTCATCGACGTGGGCGGGTCGTCATCAACGTGGGCGGGTCGTCATCAGTGACGTACTTATCCACGCGACACATAAACAGGGCTAGCTGTGGGCGACGCAAAACACGTCCACCTTTTCATTTCCTGTCGCACCATCAAGCTCGTTCTGGATGCGTCTTCAGCGACAACACTCAGGAGCGTCTCCACCTCTGCCACGGTCCACGCCGTGTTCCTGCGCGTTGTTCCTTCCATGTAATCGCTATGTTGACTGAACGCAGATGCTAGTTTTTAAAGGTAGCGGGTGTCAGGACTCGGACGTCGCGCTCGTCACGAGTCGTCAAGCGGCGTCGCTCTCTGTCCAATCAGTGGCCGGCTGCCAGCTTACGTCACACAGAAGCATCAGCTCAGCTCGGTTGGAACTTATACGGAGGTGATACTAAAAAAGCTCCACTTTAGCAGGTACCAGGTACCAGATTTCAGTAATGGGAACGCAAAAAAGGCGAGCTGAGGCGAGGCGAGGCGAGCTGGTACTGTCGGTGGGAAAACGGCAGGGTTACAGCAGACTGTCAGTAAACCTGCATTCTCTCCTACAGCCAGCAGGGGGGCAACTCCACCGGTTGTAAAAGGAAGTCAGATTGTATGTAAGCTTATGAGGAAATGACAGTTTCCCTGATGAGTTTATGGTCTCAGTCTCTAGTTTCAAGTCTTCTTCAACGCAGCATAATGTTCATTTAGTGAGAGTCAAATAAATGAGAAGGCGAGGTATGCTTTGGGCGTGGCCACCTTGTGACTGATCGATCAGGATATCCTCCATTTCTTTCACAAACAAACAGGTGACGTCATGGTGGGTTCTCACTTTGGTCCAAAGTCTTGCACTCTGTGACTGAAGTTCTTGTCCAAACTAAACATTTAATCATCGTCATTATTCTCAGTTCTCAGTGTCACAAGCTGAACAAGTCACTCAATCTTCTCCACAGTCGGGGAGAGAACACGAAGCCTCGACTCCATTTTCTCGTACAAGAGCAAACAGGTCAACAGCAACTTTTTCTCTTTTCTGTTTTTCTCTTCAGTGTTCTCTCCTTGTTGCTTTCAGGTTTCTCACCCAACACTTATTACAATCTCTTCAGAGACTGATGTGATGATGTGAAGTCCGTGTGCCCTTTTAAACTCTCCTTATCTCTGATTTTGTATTTGAAGCTATTTGTCACAGCTCAAGTGGAGAATCTGGAAAATCTGAGCGTGTCTACGTGTGTGTGTGTGGCATGGGGGTTGACCCAATCACCCTCGGGTGTCCTTGAGCAAGGCACTTAATCAACAGCTGCTCCAGTGCAGCAGCAGCAGGTCTGAGTGGGTGAAAAGATCAAACTCCTCTGCAGAGAGAATTAAAGCTGAACTCAGCCTGTAAAAGTCACGTAGACCCAACAAGTTGTGTGCTCATCAGAACGTAAAGCTGCCTAATAACAGACTTTGTTCCTGGCTGCAGAGAACTCATCAGAGATAATGATGACCTTTACACCAGCTCGGGGTTTCTGTTGTTTGCGTCTGTGTGAGAGAGAAACTGTAACAGCAGCATCCTTCACACCACAAGCTGCCGGGCTCTCTCCTTTCTGATTCGAAGGGATTGGCGAGAAAACAGCACATTACCATTTTAACACTGCAGATTACTATTCTACACATCGTTTGTCATCGTCGTTTGAGAACTTAATTACTGTGGTACAAGATAAAAACTCATTAGCACGTCTCTCACAGGGTGGCTGCTATCCTGATGACACGGAGGCCCCAGCTCGCTGTCTTCTTCTCCCTTTTTAATCCTGACAGTCGAACACAATCGCGCAGAAACACACAACGCGCTAGAGCACACACACACACACACACACACACACTCTTTCATCAGTGTCACAAATCCTGAGATAGACGGGAACAGAAACACAGATTCGCTGTTTGATGGAAAACAACGTCGATGGGGTGAAAATAAAAAGAGGAAATATGGCTGCCGGTTTAGAGACAGATGGAGGAGAAGGAGGTTATTGTCTTCGTCTGAGATTAACTACAAAACAGCTGAATTATAGCAGAAAATATAGACTGAAGACTGAAGGTAAATTCACTCATCTTTAAAAACAAATCAACAAACTGCTATCACTATATTAAAACTGTAAACAGGTCTTGAAAATCTCCTTCTACGTTTTTTGAAACTACTTCCTTCGTTTTCAAATATTAACTTCAACCGACAGCGTTCTTAAACATTTTAGATGCAGCGCGTCACTTCTGTCGGTGTCTGTTTCCCTGGAGATGAGCAACAATCAACAGAGAAACCCCAAAGTAAAACAGACGCGACTCAGAATAATAATCTTGCCCTCCAGATGCATTTAACCCGAGCTGGTAAACACTAAAACTTCCTGTTCGACCACTGCACCCGTTATCTGAAATCGTCTTTTCCCTCGCTTGTTGTTAACATACGCAGGAGAATGGAAAACGTACAGGCAGGTGGAGTTGTTTAAAACAAGTAAAATGAGCAGAATAAGAAAAACAAGCACCCGTCTGACACCATCCTCCGAAAAGATAAAATATTGCCTTTGTTATTCCCCGCTGAGACGCCATCGAGGTGCTGTACCTCAACTATTCTCTGCAGGATCGCCTCTTCAGATGTTATCAAGAAATGAGCACATGAGTTTTCTCACCACAGATAAAAGAACATTCTGATGCTTGAAGTGGGGACTTAAAATTGAAACGACAGTGAGCACAGGTCGTATAAGGTTCTTGAACCGCAGACAATTAAATAGAGAGTCTTATTTTGTTTAGGACAAAAATGAGGAAACAGAAGCAGAGAGAGGCTTAAACACATGTGGAGAGAGAGAGGAGTCTATGTTTGTGTATGCATTAGAGAAAGGCTGACAGCAGCAGAAGGCGACGTGTGTGTGTGTGTGTGTGTGTGTGTGTGTGTGTGTGTGTGTGTGTGTGTGTGTGATGTGAGAGAGAGTTTTACCAGCCAGCTGCTCTCAGTTTTGGGTGAATTAAGTTTTCACTGCAGGGAGCCGCTCTGCTCGGCTGACACACACCGTGACTAAACCAATGCAGCGTCTGACGCTGAGCGACGGCTCTTATATTCTGCTGATGGGATTATTTATACGGCATTTCTGCTTAATTTGACCTCAACCGGGGTCAAAAAGGCGGAAAGATTTCGATACGTCCGAGGGGGGTAATGTTGCATGTTTAATTAATTTGGGACTGTGCAGAGAAGAGATCGAGGAAAACATCCATTCTGTAAATGTATTTCCATAAAATTGAATACAATCTCAACTTCTGGGTTTAATTGGACAGAAAATTACAACACTGGCCGACTCAACGTGACATGTTTAGCGACACTGAGAAACAAACACTGGTGTGAACATCACTTTGTGTTACTGGACGTCCATGTGGACTGAAAAGTTTGGTTTTGTATTGACAGAGAGTAAAGTAATCTCTCCTCCCGGAGCTTCTCCCTGTTCTCTGCTTGAGCTCTTGAGAAGCTGCAGATTTTCAGCAGACAGGAGGCAGCAACAGCTTGGTGCCATTTTCAGCAGCAGCCAGCAGACTGTAGGCGGCCGGGAGTCGGAGTATTTAGAGCCCAGACTTTCTCTGATTCTTTTTTCATACATGAAACAGTTGAAGTCAGAAGCCTTTGGTCACACCATCCCTCAAAGAAGAACAATCGTGGGGGTGGACAGATTGACAGAAATGGAGAAAACAGTCTGAATATCGTGAGGCTGAACACGAGGAGGGCGAACCTTTGCCTCCACAACAGCTTTGATTTTTGGAGACGTGTGTTTGTGTTCTGATTACACATCCAGTCACACTGACGGCTTGTGTTTGGTGGTTGTTTCTCAGCCGGTCGGTCTGATGAAAACCAGGCGACAACCTAACTGCCTGGCTGTCACAAACAGTGCTGCAGTCGTTGCCCTCTCACGCTTCACGGGATCATTTTAAAGAACAATGTCCGACTGTTTCAAGTGCCATTGAAATACGGACTAAAGAGAAAGGATTACCACCTCAGTCTCCATTTTCCTGTTATATAGTATACTGAACTGTAGAAACACTAGAGAAAACATTTATGGTAGACAAAAACCAACGAGTGGCTCCTCATTAACTGATCCTGAGTCTGTGTCGGCGCTCTCTCTCTCTCTCTCTGTGTCTGGGTCTCATCAGATTTCGGAACCGGTCTAATTATTTTCCACTCTATTCTGAATCAGTCCGACTGTCATCAAGCCCCTCTCGGTTAAAGTCCTCCACTCTGACATTGTCTGGATGTTAATGAAACCGCTCATTAATTTGGTATGGGCAGGAGCAGCCACTGCACTTCGGAGGTCTTAAAAAGTGGCCTTGGACATTACGAGACCTTATTAGTCCCACTGGACTGCTGTCATCTGTGGACCAATCTATGAGCCTTAACTCGCAGCAACCAGTTTTAATTGCAGGAACTAAATGTGACTGTTTCTGGGGATTTTTCTTTCAGTAGATAAACCAGAAGATATCCAACATTTCTTTATCACAATATTGTCCTGCTCAAATATCCCGATACACAAAATATAACTCACAGTGGCAGATATTATGCTAATTATCATCAGTACAAGCCAACCAGCACCGTTTTATATCTTCAATATTCAGTCTCAACGACAATATGACAATTCACGAGCGGTGCTCAACAGGGACGAAGGTTTCCCACTCTTTCCTTGAAATAATGGCAATAATGGAGCATATATATAGCACATACGACCCATAGACATCAGTGGCCTTGTGACCGCCTCCTGAGAGGTTAAATAGCTGGACCTCCACACCGGCTAGTTGGACTAGTCCCAGCCTAGTCAAGCGAGCAGGAACTGATGAAGCCTCTCGGATGAGAGGTGAAACGTCTTCAAGACAAAAACCAAATCCAGTTGCGTTCGATTCAATTTCCTTGAGATGACTATGACCTGGATGAATGAGAATATTCACAGGCTTTCCTTGAAATTATTTTCCAGGACAGCGAAAATGTCCTGGAAAATAATTTCAAGGAAAGAGTGGGAACCCTGAAATAATTTTCCATGAAAACTTAACCGTTTCCAGGACATTTGTCATTTTTTCTCATTTTCCATTTGTTTTCGATGACTGGAAAATTGGTCAATCATTTTCAAGGTTTTCCAGGACCCGTGGGAACCCTGGGATGGATGGAAAAGTATTTACGTGCCAACGTCTGGAATTTCAACACATCGGGAAAGGTGTCCGTTCCCTTCATTCCGACCTACTGACAATCATTTTACCCAAGAATGAATGCTGATTGAACCCTTTCCAACTGAAGACAACACAGTCAGTACGTTTACATGCAGCAAGAAATTCGAAATTCTTATCGTATCAGACCTAGTTCGGACTTTTAAAATGCATGTAAACACCTTAGTCCGACCTGCTTCGGACCACATCGGACATCTCAAAATCAGATAAGAACACCTAGATAATTCGTTCATTGTCGGCATATTAACACCACGGAGGCTCGGCTATCGTATCGTATTTTTGCATTCTGCGCATGCTCGAGATTTTCCGCTGGGGCTTTCACCCGGAAGTGAAAGGAGACGTAAACAGTGGCGTTGTTGCCGGAAAAGGTCATTCGAAAACATGACTTCAACGACACACTTCTGGACGGACGAGGAGACCAGGTTCATGCTCAGCCAAGTGCAGGAGCTGAACACTTTAAAATTTATGGATGGGCGCAAAACTAGGAGAAGTAGAGGTCAACCGGAAGTGGCTCTTTGTTGAGAGGGCTACAGCGCCACATAGCGTACGGAGTCAGACTCAGACCAGCGATCCGGTCTCATGCATGTCATTATCTGATACGATAAGAATTTCGAATTTCTTGCTGCATGTGAACGTACTGAGTGAGTGTTTGTGGGTATTTTGGTGTTCACATTTCAGACAGTTGTTGAATGTGGGCAGTGCAAGATGTGAACCACACGGAGCTCAGCTTGTAGTCCGTCTTTGCTATCGGTTATGGCTACAACTTTGCTGGGCAAGGTTCCCATAGTTGAGCTCCACAGTTCACTACACAGATAGAATGGAAGTGTGTCAGTCTCTAAAACCTGAGATTAGACCTTCTTCATCCTGGTTTATGCAGCTGCCTTGTTATTCTGATTTATTCTGGGTTGTTTCTAGTGTGTTATTCAACCCAACCCAGCACCGAGAGCACATCTGTGTACACGTCGATGCTAATAACTGAGATAGCAAAAACTGTAACTCTCCAGGGTGTGTGTGTGTGTGTGTGTGTGTGTGTGTGTGTGTGTGTGTGAGAGCTGCTTTCAAGAAAACATAAGAATGCGAGAACTGCTGGCTGCCTGCCAACACTGTTGACCTTGGACAGGAAGAAAAGGAGAAAGACACACACACACACACACACGCCTACACACAGATGTCCCCGTCACCAACACACAACATGAGTGACCTGCAACAAATGCCCCTAATGAAGACGAGGAGGAGGATGACGAAAGTGCTGACGTCAGGTGGAGCCACACACACACACACACACACACACACAGTCTCACACTCGTCCACTCGCACACCTACAGACACACACACAATCCAGACACTTTCACAGAAACAAAGACACACTTGACTTGCACACAAACACCTGTCCAATCAAGCAAACACACACCCACACCCACACACACACACACACACACATATCCACACACACACACATTCCCCAGCAGCCACAGACCTTCATGAGGAAGAAGAGCAGCAGGATGATGAAGACGCTGACATCAGGGTGCAGCCAGGCGGCGGAGCGACCCAGACCCACCGGAAGAGGAGACCCCGAGATCTTTGTCCACGTGAAGTTGTCAAACAGAGAGTTGATGCACTCCCTGGGCATCAGCTGGGGAGGGGGAGGAGAAGGGGGAGGAGAGGGGTAATTAGAAGAGAAATAAAGATGGAGGTGTGTAAAGGAAACTGGAGACAAAAAAGGGTGAGGGATGGGGAGGAAGGGGGATAAAAGAGGAAGTAAAAAGGGTTGTAGAAGGTTTCAAAAGGAGCAAAAGAGAGAGAGAGACCCAGAAAGTGGGTTGCAAAAGAGGTGAGGAGGAAGAGGATGAAGAAGAACAGAGAAAGGGAAAAGGAGAGACACAAAATGTGAAGGGAGGAAGACAGTCGAGTGGGATAAACAGACAGGAAGTCACCCAGAGAGCTGGAAGCAGACGGGTAAGGGTGGCCGTGTCCAATGACTCATTCTCTTTACGTGACTCACGAATGACTAATTCACTTCAACCGTTTTGCACATTTGCATAGATGCCTCTGTGTTTGCTCAGAGGCACAAATCGCGGCGCCTTCCGCATCTGCATAACGCCGCCGCGGGGGAAAGCAGCACCCACGTCATTCCGATTTTTCCTACTTCTGTACTTCCTGCTTGAGCTGGGGTTGAATCGAGGCCCCCTGAAATTAAGCGTTGGGCGTGCGAGTGCTGCCGGCCTCGACGGAGCTGCCGCGTGTAATAATAGGCTTTCCTGCGCCTTTTTGAAGTTGCGGGTTCACGTCTGGTTCACAACCCATGTAGCACTTAATCTCCCCTCGCTGTGCTGATTCCTCTGTCACTCAGCGCTGCGCTATCACGTCGGACTGGAAGGATTTCATTCCCCAAAAGCTACACGAACACTTTTCAGGGTTGAAAATGTAACAGACTTATTTTTGTACATTGAAATTATTTAAACGTAGACGCGACTCTGCTCCTCTGCGGTGTTAAACGCTGCTGTGAGTTTGTTGTAAAAGGTGTGAGACACTTCAGCAAAGAGGGTGTGAAAGACATGCGGACAAAAACATGCTAAGGTGTCGCTGACTGACACGTGCACATTCACTTACAGCAGCAGCGTGTAGCACACACACACACCTGGTTCACACTAAGTGGTCTATTCTGAGCGTCTGTGAAACACATGATTAGCTTTTAGCTGTGAGTGGGTGAGCTGCTGATGTGTGGCTTAAAACTCCCTTTGTACGCGCAGCACAAAGGCTACGAGGCGTATAGCTTCACTGACACTGAGGCTGACGGTGCCACAGCTCACATCCTAAATATTAATCCCAATTATCAGAAACATGCGAGTGTCCCACTTTATCTAACCCGCTGTTCTACTTTGCCAAACACTCAAGAATATATGGCTTTGGGCAAACTGTGCAGAAATCAGTTCTGTCGTTGCGAGGAGAGTGTAGAAAATGTGCTTAGTCTTCCCAGAGACACCTCTGGGACCAAAGAGTTTCGTCCCAATATGTATATAATTATCGATGGTGCATTAAAATCTGAAAGGTCGTAGCAAACTCACTTTAGACAGGACACATCAGGGCATATTTTCCCCTGATAATTCCTCACTGTGGACAACAAATCTGTGTTGAAACTGGTTGGAGGAGAGCGAGTTAGCTGTTAGCAGACTGTGGAAAGCCTGTAGAGTCCTGCAGTGTGTTATTCTTAGGGAGCTAACAGCTTATACCGTATTTCACCAATTAATCGCCCGGCCGCAAATAGCCGCCTGGTTCTTTTAAACGCCTGGGGTCAGCCCCCTTTTTGCGTATTAAACGCCCACCTGAATAACCACCGGGGCGATTATCTGCATTATTTTTGCAGAAGTAAACAGTCGGCACTTCCGTTTTCTGTCAAAATAAGAGAAGTAGCTGACGTCAGAAAAGGGTGTACCGTAATCTGAGATGACCGACTGACTCTTTTTTTTTTGACAAAAAACAGGAAGTGTCAGAGAGAACGACTCGCAGCGCGCGAGTTTAACGGCCCACCTTCACACAGCGGAGGACAGGTCAACACGGAGGAGAACGGACAGCAGATGGACATAAATGATAACGTAAGAAGGAAGAAAAATAAAAAGTATGACGCTACGTTTAAGCCTGGAGCTGTGAAATACAGCTGTCATCACAATAACGGCCTGGTGCAGGTCTGTGTAGAAATAAATAAAGGCCTGCAGCGAAGAGCCGCCTGCTTCTTTTAAACGCCTGGGCTATTAATTGGTGAGATACGGTAGCTAACAGAGCAAATGATGATAAACACACACCAGGATTAAGAGGTTCTTTTCCTGAAGTGAACACAGTGAACTTTAAAATGTATATTGTTAACTTTTAAAGCTCTTCATGGTTTGTCACGGAGCTCCTGGTCCCACATGTGCCAGGTCGTAACCTGAGACTGACGTCAGTACTGGTTGTCCCCAAACTCTGAAAGACCTCACGTTGGCCAGCTCAGGGAACCTCTTTCAAATCACTTCCTTGTTTCTGTTTTATTTTGAAGGCAGCGAAATTGTCCTGTTTTTTTTAGGCTTATTGCTTTGAATTCACTGGATTTGTGTATTTGTTATGTTATTTTAATTGCCTTTTAAGTTATAAATATAGGCTATGATTATATTTACTCTACTGCAACGTGACAACACAATAAGTTTACAGGAAATACAGTAAATGAGCACAATTTAGAGGTTACAGTCCTTTAACCAACAAATATATATAACATTTTCATTTTGGGTTTGATTTTTCGTGATGGTGGTGAGAAAGTTTGGAGATTTGAACAACATCAATCATTTTTTGGCTTGTTGCACACTGGAGTGAATTTCTCTCAGAGCTCACAGATCAAAGTTTGTTGCCGTTTGTCCCTCAAAGGAGGAAAACGTTCATGTCGGTCGCTCCCCGTGGCTCAGAGAGGTCACAGTTGGACTTCAATAACCAGCAGTCCTGTGATGCAGCATCAGTAACAGGAACAAAGTGGGCTTATGTTTTTCACATCTACTGGTCTGAGATGATGCATCCAAAGGAATCTGAAGAGACGAACGATCTGAGAGACAGCTGGCTGTTTGCATTCTGCTTTCTGCCTAAGATACATCGTAGCTTTGCTCTGTGTTGTTCTGAAGCAGGTGTACTTTTACATAAATATCTGTCTCTAGTTGTGTTTTGAAACATGTAAATTAGCGGCCGCTGTTTGCTGTTTGCTGTTTGCTGTTGTGGGGGTGGCACTTTGTTCATCAGCTCTCTGTAGCTGTCAAACGTTGCGTGCTGGTCTGAACACATTAACATGACCCGGATTCTCCTTTGTTTACATAAGAGACAGGAAGGAAAACAAGGTGTGAACTCTGACCTCTCCTGCCATGAACTGTCCAAACCCTGGTGGGAAGGTCAAGGTAGCGATGAGCAGCGTCACCACTGCAGGGAAGATCAGCCGGCTAGGAAAGAAATAATTTATAATCAAACAAACATTAGTAATTCTCTCTAATCAACCAAAACCCTGAACAAAAACAACCAACAAGGAACAAGGACAGAAACATAATGAGAAGATGAACATCTTGTGAACACCGTATATTTTGTATGAGTGTTTAATTTATTCTGAATGTATCTGCAGTACTCTAAAAATATCAAGCCTACTGACACACTTGGACCTACTGTCTGGTTAGGAAGCGGGTCATGGCGTTGGGTCGTCTCATGAACAGAACCACCTGTCTGTTGAGGTAGACGAAGAACGCCCCGAGGAACCCGCAGGAGATCCTGAAAAAACACACAAACGTTTGCCGTCACAAGATGTTGACAAAGTAAGAGGAAAGACAAGCGACAACATGAGCTTAGTACCACTGAAAATAAAAATATATACGGGGGAACTGAAAATATAATTTAATATACTTTATATCAAGAAAAATACCAAAATCTTTAGTAGAAACCTTGCTGGTCGACTGACATGCAGAGAGTTGCATGTAACTTGTACAATGAGCATCTGGAACCAATCACAATGTTTTTTACAGTAACATCTGGCTAGAAAATCACTGCATCATGCATTCATGCTGTATTACAAAGTGTGTCCATCTAATTCATCTAAAAATGAATGTTTCTCATTAATTACAATGCTTTAATATTTGTTTGGAGACCTACTGTACCTGTTGGGCCACAGACTAAAAGTTTACTCAGGACTGTCCGAGTCGAGAGACGTCGCTGTCGGGTAAATAAGGTACGTAATAAGGACGAAATGTCAGACAGGTGGGACCAACGTTTTTCTTCTATCTTTAAATGTTAGTCATTTTTCACAATGCAAATTAACTGCTGGTTTTCTACCTGGAATTCAGAGTTTATGTAGCTGTTCACGTATATATTCGGTGGATGGTTCTTCATATTGCATGCCAGAACAAAAGGCTGGTGACACAGGTGTTAAACTGCATCGTCAGGTGAAGGAGTGCACCTGTGTTCTGCGTCTGTCTCTTTCTTCCCCGGAGGTAAATGGTGAGATAATAATTGGATCCTCCGTGTTTCAAATGTTACATTTGCATAAAGCTTGACGTATTAACATTTTTCATCTTGTCCATGAGTAAGTTTGAACACACACACACACACACACACACACACACACACACACACACACACACACACACACACACACACACACACACACACACACACACACACACAAACGCTGACATATACAGTGTGTCTCAGTTCTCCAGTTGCTCACCCGATGATAGCGAACGCTGGCAGCTCCTGCAGGTCAAAAGGGAAATCCATGCGAAAGTTTGTCCTGAACAGAGCAGTGATGGTTACTGGTGAAGAAAAGGCACAGAGATGACATTTATACGTTAAGATTACAGGGATCTAAATGCAGGATAAGTACTAATAATCCTTTTAGAATTTCAGTCTTATAACAAACTGCTGTAGGATTTTTTTGGGTGTACATCATCACTGTATTTTGCGACTGTCCAAGGTCATGGGAGAGAGATGTCACAGTGAAATCACAAAAGATATTTCGTGGTTTGTCTTGAACTCAATTAAATATCCTTATTAGACCCTGGTAACATGAGTCGGTCATTAAAATCCCCTGCTGCTACACAGTGGAGGAGGACACCATCTAGTGGAAAACACGTGACGTGCCTACAAAACATACATTAAGTCAGTGTCACTAAAAAAGACGTGACAGGTTGCTTGGTGACGGTTTTTGGAGTAAGGGCGCCCTCTGGTGCACGTCACAAAAACACATTTGTAATTTAAACGTCACTATCTGCAGTCAGTACCTGCGTCTTTGTTGAACACAGAGAACACTCTGAATATGAAGGCACTGAATGTGGCAGCAAAGTATCCTCTCCAGTAGTTTCTCACAGCAAAGTACGTGGATGTTACCTCGATACTGAAGAGCACACCTGGTGGAGAAAGGAGCAGGATCAGTAATCAAACAGGCAGGAAATGAGAACAATGCACATCTAAAGAGAGACACGTGAAAACAACTCGACATTAAACGGCCTCCAAATGTCAGATTCATGTGTGCACAGGTGTCAAATGATGATTAACTTCCTACAAGTGAACGTTTGGAGTCGACAGGTGAAGAGTACACATCTCTAATGCAGAGATATGGAAATCTTACATGCATTTTGGGGAAAGTGGGGTCAAAACAATGAGGAAAGACAAAAGGCTGCGTACCTCCAAGTGGAGTCCCAAAGCAGCAGCCCACCCCAACAGCACAGCCCACTGTCAGGATGTCTGTGTAACAGTATGGATTCTACTGATCCAGAGAGGAGGAAGAGGAGGAGAACAGGAAGACAACATATAGATGAGGAGTATCTCGTGCAGTTCACATTTTCTTTTTTTAGAATCACACTTGATGTTGAATGCAACTGACATGTTTCCTGACATCAGCTTACCTGATAAACTCCTGAGAAGAAGGACATGAACCTGCTGAGAACTGCAGCACAGATGCTGGCGATGTGAACAAACGGGCCCTGAGTGGAGGAGGTGAGCACAAAACAAATCATGTTATAAAGCAGCACATGCACACTACAAGACCAAAAGGCGCACAACAGATGCTGCAGGTAAACCCACCTCTTTGCCTACAGGCATCCCACTGCCCAGAGCCAGAGTCAGACCGAGGACTTTAGCAACAAAGGCCTTGAGAGTTAAATATTCCTTCAGCACCACACCTCTCAGGATGGTCTTCAACTCCGGGATACCAGAACCTGAGACAAAAGGTGGCACAGAGGTTGAGAAAAATAGCTTAGATGATGTAAATTATGTGTCTGAGTGAAGCCAAAGTAGGGGATCATGCTTCGACTCTGCAGGGTTTCACTCCAGTCGAATGTTATGGCATCTTAAGTCGCCGATTAGCCCAGATGAAGATATCAATATCAATCAATTGCTGCATGAGAACTCAGGCATGAGGAAGAAAAGGGTACAGACCGATAGCTTGAGGAGCGACCAGGTGACAGAAGAGGGAGGAGAACAGGATGAACATCAGGGGATATGAAACCCAGGCCAGGAACTGCAGAGGGATGTTCCCCTTCAGCTCCCCATGAATCCATTTATAGGCTGAAGGAGGGAGAGAGAGGAAGAAAAAGAGGAGAGGTGGAAGAAAAAGAGGAGAAAAAGAAAAATCGAAAAGAGGAGAGAAGGATGAATAGAACGAGTGTAGGAATACGAATACGAATAGGAAGGAAGTGAGGAGAAATGGGTCGATGGAGTAAAGGAAGAGAGAAGGAAATGAACTGGCATAGAGGAAAACAAAGATGCACATCCTCTACTTTAACTGCTTCTGGAATGCATTGTGGGTACTGTAGTTACCTTGAAGGCTCTTTGCACTGGCGTAGTCCATTGTCCAGCTGACCAGCGCCATCGTGATGCCCAACATTACCAGGAAGATCCAATCTTCTCCCAACCTGTTCACAAGGAATCTCTGGACTCGTGCGATGCAGTCTGACAAAACCAAACACACCAAACGACGTGATGAAGCATCTATTCATTTACTTCCTGTTTCATCTTTCCCGAGGATTCCTCACCTCTACACTTGGAGAAGGAGCGCTTCTGCTTCATAGACGACGTGAGGTCGGGTTCATCCGTTTGCTCGTCAGCAGCCTCGGCCTCCATGTTGGACTGACACCTGCTCCTCTGTCTGCTGTGATAGGCGTGCTGGTGTCGACCGTGGTATCCGTTTTGACCGTGGCTGCGGCGGCCGTGTCCGTGTCGCGTCCTCCCGTGGCTGCGGGGATGGTTGCCATGTTTCTTGATCTGTCTCTCTGTCAGCAGGCGTGTGGCCTCCCGTCTGCCGGAGCCTCCTTGGTGCTCTTGGTACTCCCCATAGAGCTGTCGATCAATCCATTAATCAATCAGTACAGAAGAGAACACATCACGTGGATATGGAGCATTCATTCATCAGACATCAACATGCACAGGTAGTCCCTGAGCGAGTGAGAATGTGGAGTGTGGTAGTACTCTCCCTTTGGCACGGAGGCAGAGAAGAGTCCATTTTAAAAATAGCCGGGACCACGTGTGGACCCAAACAGCTAATGGAAGCGGAAACGTGGGCTCTGCCTCGAGATTTATCACCTCTGGACAGACTCCATTAAACCTGCCCGGGACATCTGGGGAAGAGATTAATTCTCATCTCTGTCGCTCGCTCACACACAGACACAAATATCTCTATCATTAGGAGATGCCCTCTTGCATTTCTCACACACTTCCAACAAAAACCTCACTACATACACACAACCTTTTTTTTTTTCCCTCTGACATTTTGAATAAAGAAGTCACATCCCCGCCTCCATCTCCTCTTTTCTGTAGGGATGTAGGGATACCGGAGGTCACCAAACTCAAAGGTTCAAATCTAAAAGTGTCTTTAAAATCACAGAGGTTCTAATCATGTAACCAGATATCCTCATATCAGAACAACTCAGAATACTACTACTACTCAGAATCATGAGTCAGAAAACTTTATTTACGAAGCCTCGCCTAATATTCCAGCACTGTACCACAAACATTCGCCTCGGGCTCAGACTGTATTAACGAGCAGACAACAGAACTCCAGGAATACAGCTGACGAGCTGCTAATTTATTTCTGGGGCCGACATCAGTGATGTCCGTGTAGTAACCTTTTCGACAGCTTCTAATTTAGCAGGTTCATGGACAGACTGATTGATGGAGGGTGTATTTAGACACACACACACACACACACACACACACACACACACACTCACATGTACATAAGGTGCTGGTGATACTGTGTGAGCAGAGATGCCCGTCAATGCACAGTGAAACTTGAGCAGCACAACACACAATGTGCTGTAACTGAATGCCAACACACAACACAGACTCAAACAATAGGATGTGTTAATCTGGGAGGTAAAATGTGACACACAACATATTGTTCTGTTGATCTGAGCAACAGTAAACTAAAGGTGAGACACAAGGAAGTGTTCATTTCTAAAATAAATTAATAAAACCCGTAAAGATGTGCATAATCCATCATCTGACTTAAAAACAGGTGAAAATAGTTTTTACCAGGTGAAAAATAAAGTTTTGTCAGGATCATTTTCGAGGTGTTTGTTTTTGTAATACTCATTTCAGCCACAAGCAGCTTACGTGCACCACGACCCCATTTAACAGATAAGAGACGTGACAGTAAATAACTCAACACACAATATTTATACACAGCGTTTGTTTGGAGTGCATGGAGAACATTAAACTCACCTGGAATGCATTGAGACCTATTATAGAACAAGGGTTAGTGGAGCACTTCTGTCCCTTGTGGAGGAAATGAGTATTACAACAACACCTGACAAAACTTCTTTTCAACCTGTTTAAAAAGTAACTTCTAAGAAAAATCATCTGGTAAAACCTTTTTTGGAATTTAGAAAGTTGAAAACCTTCTTTTTTTTTCAGAAAAGAAAACGATTCAGGTCGATCACCAGAATCTTTTTCTTGCCTCCGTGAAAGAGGGAGGATTTTCTCATCATACATAATTCCTGACGTGTCCTGAAAGCTCCTGTCTGCGAGGGCTTCACACACAAACGCAGTGGAAAGAGGACGACTATCACCTTACCATCCCAGACAGATACATGATATACTGTCAGCGTCACACCTTAAGTAACCACACTGCAGGGATTCCTCTTTTTAGACTCGAAAAGTGTGTCATTCACACAGAAAAGTCGAAGTTATCAGCCCCGACATCAGCAACACAATTATAAAAGGAACAAAACACACGCCGCAAAAACCACGAGCCACCATGACGGACGTGGCGACCATCACCAAGAGCAGATAAATTGAACATCTCTACTTGATCTGGTTGAGACACCTAAGCTGTATGTTTGGAAATGCAATCATCAGCTGTTCACTACTATGCAGCCCAGGACAGGAGGACCTCCAACATGGCCGCCGCAGAGTTATGTTGTCAGAAATCCATCCTTCCCACGCTCTCCCTCCGTTACCTCTTTCTACCTCTCCTTCCTGATTTCCCTCCTGACCGGTGAAACTCTACTCTGCACTAATCACTTGTACTGCTTTACCTCCTTCCTTCATTCCCCCCGACTCTCCTTCCTTTCTTTCCCTCTCTCTCTGCCTGCTGAAACACTACTCTGGGCTAAATTTAGTACCGGTGTGATCCAATATTCCTCATTACACTTCCCACACCTCTCTCCGTCTCTCTCACCATCAGTGTACCTTTCAATGCCTCATCATATTCCTCAGTTTCTCCACCGTGTGTGACTCTCTCCGTTCGTCCTTCAAGTCGTCCCGCAAGGACTTATGGAGTAAGTATAAACATGTAAAACTATACCAACACCTTGAGTTTCCCCGACGTATTCTGCCCAATATTTCCACTCCAGAGGAGGGTATCCGCCAATTTACAGTTGGTAACTTGGCAGATACGTTGGCTGATGGAATGGAAGCCGGGCCTCAAATATCCACTGAAGCTCCCGATGCAGAGACGGAAACAAGAAACATAAACGCCATATTTCCATCATGTTTTTTACATTAGAGGTCTGACTGCATCTAATTGCACCGACAGAATTAGCGCCACCTGCCACCTCGATGAATCAACACCTATTATCAGCATTACAGCTACACTCTTAGAAATAAGGGTTCCAAAAGGGTTCTTCTACAAGGGCTGAGGTTCTACCTGGAACCATCTGCTTCAGAAAAACCCTTTCCCGAAGAAACAGCTTTTCAAGGGTTCTTGGTAACACTAACGGTTCCAGTAAGAACCATTTTGATCCAGAGAACCCTTTAATAACCCTTTCCTGAATAAAGGGTTTTAAAAGGGTTCTTGGTAACACTAACGGTTCCAGTAAGAACCATTTTGATCCAGAGAACCCTTTTTTGGAGAAAGAGTTCTTCAGGGATTGTTGAAAGCATGGGTATAAGATCCTGTATGGGTTCTTTGTAGAACCTCTCATGGGGGGTTCTGGGTGGAACCTTACACACACAGTTCTAGGTATAACCCTTTATGTTGGGTTCTAGGTAGAACCCTCCACCTTTATAAAAGGTTCTACCTGGAGCCAAAAAATGGTCCTCCTATGAGGACAAGCCGAAGAACCTTACATGGTTCTACTTAGAACTTTTATTTCTAAGAGTGTAGGGAGGGGTGGGACAAAGTCTTGTTACAGCAATATATCGTATGGTTTTCTCTTGCGATACGATCATCGATACACCGGTGCCAGTTATCAATATTTTTATCTAAACACCTGCAGAAACGCCCGACAACTCTGACTCCTTGTGGTGTAAACTTCTGTTAACTGAATTTCCAGGAATTAATTCATACAGATTTTGTTGTTTCGGTACTGTCGTTTACTTCCTTTAAAACAATTTTGGCTCCAGAATTGCTTCCTGGCAGTTTGGCCTTTTGCCAATTTATGACTATTTCACACTGGAACGACGGCACACATGGACGAGTTTCAGTCAGCGTGAGATAAAGAGGCACTAAGAGTCTATGCACATTTTTATATACCGTTTCCTCTCAGTTCATGTCAAATTCTGTGAAACTGACACCACATTGCAGTGAATAAATACATCGTTCCTGCACTTTGCCTTTTTTGGGGTCATTTTGCATTCTTTAGTTAGACAGACATATCGTGATACATCATCAGATAAGTGACTAGCGATGTATTTATTATTGCAGAATCACAGTATGGCAACGTATAGCGAATTCCCCGCCCTTGTAACAACAGTGGATAGAAACTGATATTAACGCCCATTTTCTTTTGCCGATTGTCTGGAAATATGTTTAAAATCTGTGTTTGGATCGAACCTGGCCTGCAGTTTTGTTGTTATACCGACACAATGTGAGTAGTTTAGTACCAACTGGATCATCTCACATTGTGAGAATGAACTCCACGATGTCATTGTCAGCCCTCTGATGTCCACATACCTCCGTACAGAGCGACATGCGTAGAGCTGAATGCCTTCATGAGCCGTCATCTGAAGTCAAACCTAATGCATATGAAGGTCTTCTAAAATAGAGGAGGGTTTAACTCCATACATTCTCTACATGGCTGCCAACTCCCGGCAACATGCCCCGTCTTTGTAGTCGATCGTATCAGGGGAGTTATTCTCATTGTTGTTTTTTTAATGTTTCAAATTTAGCCCCGTCTGATGGCCGAGTCACAGTTTCCTGAAGGGACTATCGACTGTGAAATAATCATAAAACACAAACATTCATGTACACAGACTTAGAGACACGCATTCAAAATGACAAAAAAGTGACACAACAGTCAACACAACACTGTTTATATCCCGTCTCCCATGACCGACAGTGTAAACATGAGGGTTACCACGGCCCACATAGCTTCAACAGCGCACTCTCACACATACACAGGTTAGATGACTTTGCACTTCCTGGACTACTTGTGGGCACTGGGTTTCAACAACCATTAAATTCTATAGGTCAAAATGATCACCAGCACTCACATACCAGCCAATCAACACCACCGAGGCTCTGCGGCTGTATGAACCAGTCTTTAAGGATTCTACGGTGGATGTACACCTTCAGCTTTTTTTAAATGTCCACTCTGTTTTTTGGCTTTTGCTCTGTCTGCTCAATGTGCTCAGCACCAGAGGATCCCCTTAATTAATGTTACATCACACTGCAAAATGACCTACAAGTTGTTTTTTTCTTGCCTCTCAATGACAGAGGTGGGAATCATAGTAACTCCCCATACAACAGGATAAACGAGCTGGCCAGTCTGCATTATTTGATGCACTACAGGACAATTATCTAACAATACATCACAATATCTGTCTAACTGAAGAATACAAAATACCCCTAAAAAGTGCAGGAATTGTGTACTTATGACTGATGAAACAATAATTCAATCGAACACACTGACTCAAACTTGTTCATGTGTGCCATCGATTCAATATAAAAAAGGTCACAACCTTGAAAAAAGGTTGAACTGTAAGAAATCCAAACAGTTCTTGAGTCTGAAGGATAAATCAATACTTGAACCAAACCTCTACAAATCAAATCTGTGTAAATCAAATGTACACCACATGGTGAAGTGAGTCAGGGGTATCTGTTTACTGCACCTGTATGTTTTAATAAAACGAACGATATTTGGCAACAGTGTATCGATAAACATATCGTAAGATCAAGCGATCCGATATATTGATGTATCGCTACTTTGTCCCACTGTTACTCAATGTACACATCAAGTACACAACTCTGAGAGCATGAAGGGGTTCTGTAACAGAACGTCCCAAAGCCGGGATGAAAATCCTCCAGATGTTCTGAGACACCCTTCACACCCCCTTGTCCCAAAACATACATGTCGCTACATGAATGGTGAAGATTAGCACCTCCACAAATGCACGATCGGGTTTCCCCCTCTTTGGAACACACATGGACAACGCACACAAACGCACACATTCTGTAGATGAGCACAGACACGCAAGGACACACGCATACTGTACATACGAGTGGATGCAAACGAACGTGCAAACATGCTGAGTTACACATCACAGCGGTGCTTTCTACATGTGTAAAGACCAACCAAGCTTAAGAGAGGAGGCGCAGGAAGGGGAGCAAACAGGTGGCAAGACAGCGACAAAGTGTGTGTGTGTGTGTGTATGTGCATGTGCATGTGTGCACGTGTATGTGGGCATGCCAAGATCAGGGGTGAAGGAGGTGCACCTGTTGCGTGACCATGTGCGTGACCCTGTTGTTATACATCAGCTAATTGGTCTTCACCATGTCCAGAACTCACACACAGTATGTGGCTCATTCACAGGCACACACACACACACACACACACACACACACACACACACACACGCGCACACACACACACACACACACACACACACACACACACATGCAATACGTTAGACGGGCTCCATCTGTGCATGAAGCTCGCACTGCCAATACAGGTGCGTCATGCAAGAAATGACACGGGAGATTCAGGGGAAAGAAAGACACACACACAACAGAGAGAGAGGCTGACGCAGAGACAGACAGGTGGACAAAGACGGAAAGACAGAGCGACAGAGAGAGAGAGACAGAACGAGAGGAAAGAGAGAGGGACACTGACCAGGGTTTGCTTGTATCTCAGAGCCTTCCTTTCCGACGCATCTGCGGCCATTGACACACTGTCACTGACCCAAAAATAAACCCACCCGCTCACCGTCTGTCTCAGCATTACCAGGACCACGCTGGACGCCAGGACACACACACACACACACACACACACACACACACACACACACACACTACATTGCAACACAGGGAAAGACATACACATGCATGGATCCCCACACAAACACTTACACACTCACTCTCTCTCTCTCTCACACATATTCGGACATGGTGTAAACTAGCTCCAGCTGGGGTTACCCCCCCCACCCACCCACCCTCCCATTGCCCCGAGCTAACTGCCCCCCCTGTGAAGTTAAGTCAGCAGTGAACTAGAAAGACTAAACTCCAGAGCTGTACCAAATACTTGTTGCTCAAGATCTAAAGAGACACGGGGCGCCCTGGTTGTTAGAAGCTGCAGAGACCTGAGTGAATCCACTGCAGGACTCCATCAAACACATCCATGCTGTTTGCATGTAGGAAGCCAGTGAGGTATAATTTCTTTGTTACTGCACAAACAGCTTCTACCGGCTGGTCCATGCACCTGTATGGAAACAGGATGGATTTGAGGGCGGGCTTAAGGTGACTTTGTGCTAATTAGTGGAAACAGTAGGCAGTGTACAGAGTAGACACAGTCCCACATGTACTCTCATGGAGTATAAAGAGTGGGAAAGATGAAAGATGAAGTTGCAGTAGCAAATCCAAGAGGGACCTGAGCAGCGACGGTTGAAGGGACGGCTACGGCGTTCAAGGAAAAGAACAAAAGAGCTCGATACTGCACATGTGCGATCGTATCGTGACAGTCTGCGGGAGAACATCTGGTTTACTGTACTCAGGAGTACGTACGAGAACTGTTCGAAGGTAGTAACAGAAGAAGTTGTCATTGTAGGAGTTAAATGTTGCTTAGTGATATTTGTCTTCCACTACTACGGCAACCCGCTGTGCATGTTTGGGCAACACCGTAGCTGTCCCTCTGCTAACACTGTTTGAAGTCTGTAACAGTGTTTTCCAATCCATCACCCAATGGATCCTCAGCTGTCAAAACTACTGGTGTTTACCCAGGAATTACTTCTGCCAGTAGAAAAGATGGTACTTTGTTACTGGAATGCTGGATGCTGCAGTTAAAGGGGAGAAGACATTGTTTTTTTAACGCACAGGTTGTTTTTGAGACATGAGGCTATTTTTCCTCTATAATATGAATTCTTTCAGACTACTGAAAAATATACGCAAATACATATTTTGGTGTTTATGTTATTGAAGTGATTCTGGGTGAAGATTGGTCGTCAGGTTGTCAAAAATGGACGCTTTGGGTTGGTGGCTCCGGTCTGATGTAAGCAACCTCTCATGCCTTTAGGCTTATTTAATATTAACATGATACTGAAGGTGGGTTAGATTTACATCATCATCATCATTGAAGTAAACCTGTCTTTGTTGCACTTGGAGGATTATTGGAAAAAAAAGATCACACTCTCACAGAAAGTCAAAAAGGAAAAAACTCTGTGCGTCTGTTTTTTCTTGCAATTCTGTGGAAGCTGAAACTAGAAAGAGAGGAAATTTACACAACAATACGGTGAGAGGATTAAGATTTAAATAATGTCTCAAACCAGTTTCAGTCTTTTCCTGAAGGAGGATTTAACAGAGCAAATGGCTGAAAGGTCACTATAATGACAGTAAAGCTGTAAACACATGAAACAGCTACAAGCGATTACATTAAGATATGATGATGAAGATAAATGCGGTGGCCATGACGAAACCTGGTCATGGTGCTATCAGTGTGTGTGGGCGTGTCAAAGGGAAGCGGGTGGAGGTGAAACAGCAGGTGATTGTTCAACACCAGTCCTGTCCACACACACACACACACACCTGGTGGTGTCACACCTTTCAGCTCAAATAAAAGTGATACGTGCAATGAAGTCAGTTTCTTAGATATCTGGCCAGCATACGGAAAGTAGATAAACATCTGAACTGTCTCGATATTTCAACACAACAGCAGCTTCGGCACTTATTTACTTTAGCCTGCACATTTATTCTGGAGGATCAGGACCTTCAGAAAGCTCTCTCTGAGGCGAGGATGTGAAGTTATCATCTATCTGAATCCAGTAACATCTTGACAGTTGTCTTAACATTTTCTTCTTTGTTATTTCAGTGAAATTTCTACAGTATTGCACCTCAACCATTATAAGACACAGATACGTCGTGTTGCCCGTCTACTTAGTAACCCCAAGTCTGTCAGATTGACAAATACAGCCGGCTGTCTGCAAACTGGACACTCAAACAAAAACACACAAACACACACATGCACATAGCAAATACAATACTGACTGCAAGGTGTGTGCAGGTGATAAGGGTGACAAGGAAAAAAGTGCTGGAGGGGGGGTGGGTGTGGCCAACCTGAGAGAGAGACAGAGAGAAAGAGAGAGAGACTCTCACAAGTGAGAAAACACAGCGAGCTCTCAACAGCAAAACAGAAGCAGAGTCTCTCTCATCACCAGTGTCTTCAGCTGAAATGTGTCTGCCTGTGGATCTAACCAGACGCTGCAGACCGACTACGACAACATGAACACTCAGCAGGTTGACTTACGAGTCTACACTTGTACGGCCGGCAGGGACGGCCCAACTTTCATGTTTTGGATACGAGGAGCAGACAGATTCTGACACCTGAGCAGCCCCAGAGAGTTGGCCAGGTAAGATGGTGTGACTGAAACTCCTTTCCATTGGAAATGTTACTATCACAACAACAAATGTGGGGTTCCTCCTCATATATAAAGCAGTCTGCATCTATGCACTGTAATATCATTCTGTGTGTGTACATGAAAGTTCTGTGTAGGGCTGAAACTAATGATTGTTTTCATCATCGATTAATCCGACGATTATTTTCTGGATAAATTGATTAAAAGTTTGGTCTATAAACTGTCAAAAAAGAGCAAAATGTCCATCCCAGCTTAATTCTGTCAGCCTAGAACCAAACGATATTCAGCTAATCCCCAAGTCAAATAAATTGTTGAAGCTCGAGTGCCGTCTGTCTTCTGGTGTATTATCATGTGATGGAAAAAAGTGTGTACAATAACATACTGTGTGAGTGTGTGTGTGTGTGTGTGTGTGTGTGTGTGTGTGTGTGTGAGTAGATGACATTGCTGTAATATTATGGCATCATCACATCCTGACACCTTTAACATGATTGTGGTTGTGTTTATGTTTGCGTCTACACATATGTCTGTGTGTCTTTAACAGCATATTTTAGTTTCTGTTCCTGGTGCTGTGTGTGTGTGTGTGTGTGTGTTGGCTCAGACTTTTGTTGATGCAGGAGAGTTATTAGTGCACATGAATGTGAGAAAACAATGCAGGCGAACGGGTTCAGTGGCCTCCATTTCTTCAGGGTAGAAGAAGGTGTCGGTGTCTGTGTTTTGTATGAAAAATGCTTACGACATACCTGTGTGACTCCGTAAGGGAGGCGTGTGCGTCACACCGAGAGTATCATTCATCCTGAGAGGTGAGGATGACTCTGCGTTATTATTCCCACAACTTCAGCTCATAAAGTACTAAAACATGTGACACTTCTGTCATGTGCTGTATCTTCACCCTGATGTTAATGCATTTCATCGTTGTATCTCATCGAGGCTCAAAATATGTGTAATTAATCTGAATTCAATATTTTAAAATCAGTGTATTTTTGATTTTATTCTGTTAGATTATAAATCTTATAAGAGAGTTTTAAACGGTCTAAAATTAATTTTACGACCAAAACATGAGAGCAAACAACAAGCACCTTGATATTCGCCCGGGTTGATAACGTTTTGTACTTGGTTCATTATTAGAACTACTTGGCAAGTAGTTGGCTCGAGTCGCTTGGTGATCAGATTGTACATCGACGACTGTAGGGATGATCGATGGTTGGTTTTTCCTACGGCAATATGAAGACGAGATCAGAACTTGCTGTGCTTTTAGAGATATTTCTGGTGGAGCAACATGTCTGCCTGCTGAGGCCCATCAATCAGCAGGAGTGAAGACTACATTTTAAAACCCTTGGCCGCTTTTTGACGCCTCGCAATTCCATTCTCCGTATTCCAGCTTCCCGAGTTTTTGCTCTGTGCTCCATAGGACAAGTTAACATTATTATTTGCACTGTGTAATAATGTTTAACAGAATATGATGCTATGATATTATAGCAAACACAGACACAAGGACTTCTAAATAGGAGTCATCGCTGTTAGATTTCCTTTATGTTTTATGTTTTCAGGAAAATGTTCACACTCTTTTATAGATATTTAGTCACATAACTTCACGTGTATTGCTTTCAAAGCTCTGTCAGACACTAACAACATCAATTATTCATATAAATATTAAATTCTAACCTCAATAATAGACTTTAAGATAGAAGACAGACTGTGTTGTATCCTGCGGCCAATCTCTGACATGTAAAATCCCCTTATATCACCGTATACAACATGTTACAAGACACGAGATCCCCTGGCGACCTGCTCACTGATCAGTGTTCCCGAGTAACCCCGATGAGAAGATATGAAAATAGAACCACAGGTAGGTGTGAACACCTGGATCCCGGGCAGGCCGTGTTATGATTTCTACCAGGCCACCTCGCTCGTGACTACATTTGTTAAAGAAATCATCCGACGTACAGGAGGACAACCGTACAACACTCCTGATTTGAGTATGGGATTTTCTAGCCGTGTAAAATATTCCTGTTTGAAAACAACCCGAGTTCAATCAAACACACGATCAAATGTGCTCAGCGGGGAAATTTGCATACAAGCACAGGGATTCAGAAACCCTCCCGACACTCACTTCCCCTTCAACGGCAGGTTCTCCGTCCCAAAACATACAAGAGGAAATAGAACACAACTTATATTCCTTTCAACAGGGAACTTTCACCTGAATATGTATGTAGCTGCCATTTAGCTGTCTTTACAAATACCTTAACACTGCCTCTTTGAAAATGAGTACAGAGAATGAAGAGATGGATGGTCAGAGGAACACAAAGTAGGATAATGTTAATATTTGGGAGGCCTTGAGGTTAAAATCTGACCGTTGATCTATTTGTTTTTGTCGTTTTAAATCACGCGATATCGAAAAAAAGCATCAACACTTCTGACGATCCTAACATCCCAGCAACCAACCCATCTCAAATCTCACATCCAATCAGCTACTCGATATAAAAAGCAGGTCGTTTAACCAAAATAACAATATACCGTCTGGTAGAAATAATCCAAGTGATGCGACACCTTTGAACTAAATAACACTTCAAGGGAAACGATATGTCCTCAGGTGTGATTTGAGAAGTTTAATGGGCTGCTGAATGCCAGGTTATCCTTTCAAGGCTTTTATGGATTTTGGGTCGCAGCTGAGCGACGGTAACGCTGATCTCTGCGCCGCTATTATCTGTGTAACTGATAGCAGCTTGACTATACACACAGAAAACAAGTCGTCGGGCACTCCTTTTTAGATTTGCTGTGCGCGTCGAGATAAAAAAGGTCACAGTTTATATTTGCTGTGCAAGTACAGATAAAAAGGCCACAGTGAATATTTGCATTATTTTCTGAAAGTTGCTCACTAATAGTCAGCTGTTAAACTCTGCAGCAGCTCCTTCATTCAGCTTGCTTGTCTACATAGAGTTATTAGCGGGGCAGATGCTCCCTCTAAGCTCGGGGGATTTAAGTTGGCTGCTGAGCAGAGGTAATGTTGATCTCGCTGTGCTCCTCTCTTCCTCTCCAGCATGTCATCCAACTCCACGGCTGATAATCTGTGTGCACCGGACGACCACCTCTGCAGTAAGGACACAACTGCTCCTCTTCATCTGTCTCTTTCTTTCTCGTCATCACTTCCTCCTCGGCACGTCTCTAATTTTCCTTTACTACTCTCCCCCTCTTCACATTCTTCCTCTCGCCTCGCCTCCGTGATTTATCTTCACACGTTAAAAACGTCCGAGCTTCGGTATTCGGTAGCTAATATTACATCTACCTGACAACGGCTGAAGGAAAAAAACACTGTCTCAACTTAATCTTGGCTCTCTCCGTTACAGATTCCTTCCCTTCTCCGTCACCTTCTGCTCAGTCTTCCTTTATCACTACCTGCCTCCCAACAGCTTCTTTACTTTTTATCAAAAAATAAAACAGGTTAATTGGTTATTTATTCTTTCTATCACCTCATGTTTTCTCACTGAATATTTATGCTGAAGTTATGTTAACAATCGACTCACAGCTATGTAACTCGTCACTAAATAAAGAGTTTAGTTCAAAGCCATTAAAGGTGAAATTAAACGAGAATGTCTTGGTATTAAACAACAAAAACATATTATCACTTCTATTTCTTTAACTATAAAACTGACGCCTACAATGATTTTGCAACAGCCTCCAGATCCGTCACATGAAACACTGGAGCTCAGGTGATTAGTGGCAACACAATGAGATGAAGCAACAGCTGCTGACTCACAGATACTGCTGAGAAAAGTCCTCGTCATCACACAATCAATTATCACGTTATCCAAATACGTTCTTCAAACCGCCATATCAGTCCTTTGTCATACTGTATTATGTTTAGGCTTCACCACAAATCACATGCATGTTGCATCACTGACTTACATCAGTACTCAAGTGTTTTTCTCCTCGTACAGATTAATCTGTACTTTCAACGCGACGATCCATAAATCACTAATCTTGTAGGAAGTCACTTCTAGTTTGTAGTAAAAAGACGATAAGGACTTTCTAAACATCCAGTTTGTCTTTGTTCACAACATTTTTAACTGTCGTTACCCTTAAATCTGAATGATCATTTTGTCACGTCGTGGGTAAAGCTACCAGGAACCCGAAATGAAACAAAAACTGAATTGGTCACCTGCAAAAATACACCAGTCTTTAGTCATAATCACTCAAAATATTATCTTAAACAAACCCTCAGAGGGAAGCTTAGTTCGGGCTTAGCTTAAACTAACCTGGGAGGGCGGGCTTAGGTTAAATATTTGTTCAACTATCAATAAATGTCTCAGGTAAGAAACGTGAGCTTCAAACATCTTAACATGTTGGACTTCAGTTGAGTCTTTGTGGAGGAGATGTGTTCAAAGTTCAAACTCAAACCAAGGCTTTAAAGAGAATGAAAAGAAAAGACTCATGATTTTTTACGAATCCGTCACCACACCTAAGAATGTGCCACAACCTGAACGCGGTGTTTACACGGACCAGCGACTTCACATTCCAGTTTCTTTACTGACACAGCATTTGATTCACATCAGGATTTTTACAGCAGGAGGTGGGTGTGATGGCGGCTAAAAGCTAACCGTGCAGTCGTGTTATTTAAAGGTGTGTTGGCCTTAGAATATTGTTTTTAAAGGAGTTGTCAGTGAAGGGTCAACATGCAGGATAGACAGGAACATAAATGATAAAGTTAACAAAGTCAGTCTTGCTCAGTATTGTGCAAACAAACGTCGTCAGTCGTGTGGAAACTCTCAGGTATCAGCTGTCACATACTGGAAGTGGTTCAGTTGCTCAACAGGGAAATGCATCATATCAAATAATCAGCGCGTACTGCAGCTCTTGTTCTCTAAAAGGTCAGTGTGTGACTCATCCGAGCGTGTCCGTCCAGTCTTACTGGCTAATTAAGGCCTAATTACATTAGGGTGACAATTTAGGAACAATGCATCGGGATAAAAGTTGTTTCATTACCAGCCAAGTAAGGCAGAGTCAGGGAGCAATAGCATGATGATGATCACTTGTCATAAATGCTGTCTGCATGCCTTCTAGATTCACTATCACAGGGACAAAAACAGACAAAGACAAAACCTAGAAAGTAAATAACAGGATTAAAGAGACAGCCACGTGAACAAATAAATCGAATGGATTCCTCCACTGTTTTTACTGCTGACGTATCGGATCAGCAGATCAAAAAGTCATGTTCTATTCTTTGTTAGCTTGCTGGTGCCACTGTAATTAACACATCGTATACAAAATACCAGGGGTATTGATAGTCACAGTCAAATACTGACACTCTAAATTACAGCGTCGTCGAGCTATATATCAACGTATCAACACTGGCGTAAATGGAGGATGATGTAATGTCATGACAGAACATCCTGTCGACACTTGAGCGGCGCAACCTTTTTAACAGCCAGCGCGTTCATCCTGTCAAAGTGCCCTGAGCAGAGCTCTGAGAACAAACCTCACAAACGAGCTTTAACATCCCTCCGAAGCACAAATGAATGCTAACAATTCACAAGAGGGTTCAGGACTGGAGCCTCGCTATACCGTCCAATCCAACCAGCTCTTAACTTTTTACAAATAACCTGTTACTAAACCCGACATTTACACATGAACTTCCCTCTTTCTCTCTCAGTTGTGAGGTACCACGAGCAGGCGGTGATCATCGTCCCTACGCTGCTCCTCCTGGGCACCCTGATCACCTTACTGGCCCTGTTTTTCCTGAGGTATTGTCCTGAACGGAAGCAGACACGGACCACAGCCCCTCAGCCGCAGTACAACAGCTCTACGCACAGACACACACAAAGGAACGGACACACACAAAGGGACGGACACACACAAAGGGACAGACATACACAAAGGGACAGACACACACAAAGGAACAGCCACAGACGTAACCTACAGGGCATTGACGGTAAGCATGCAAGTTTCTGTGCCAGTTTTTCATCTTATTCTCATTATAACTAAGAACACATACAGATGTATCACTCTGCTCTGAGTCTATTGCTCTCTCGTTCTCAATAGCACCCCCAGGGATAAACCCACTGGAACATGAAGAGCTGCCAATGTCAGTTCAACAAGTGCAGCAGAATGTCAGGCCAACTCTGGCCGCAGTACCACAGATGTCCACAGAGAGGCATCACGGAGCCTTCAGTCAGGTCACTGCACTGCCACTGACCTTCTCCATCAAGCCTAACGACTCAGCCAGCCTCTACAGGGCCCGCATGGACAACAAGGACGTCATCCTGCGGGTGCTGAAAGGTGAAGCCAGCTGCACAAATCTCAAACAACTACTTACTACAAGAAGTAGTAGATGGTCTGCAACTTGTTTGCAGTCACTTTTAGAGTTTTTATATTCTGTTTTGTATTGGTGGAGGATTTAGAGGCTTTTCAGTGACTTTTCACATTCAAAAACTACAAATGATTGACGGCACAAAAGCCTCATATTGTGCCTCGTCACACCAAAAATGTCTGCTTAAATACTTAAAATTAAATAAGACTGATGATTCTCATTGTCAATATTGTTATCTGACCTCTTCCACAGACACAGCAAACAGCCACGAGAAGCAGCACTTTCTGGGTTTTGCGTCCTTCGTGTCGGGACTGGGACCGCACCCTTTCCTACCTGCACTGCTGGGCGTGGTTTCAGTGCAGCCGCCCATTATGATGGTGGTGGAGGAGCTGCAGCACAGAGACCTGCTGGGCTACCTGTGGAGATGTCGACAGGTAAAGTAATCCGTTAATTACCAAAAACAAAAGTAATCCGTTAATTACCAAAAACAAAAGACAGATTATTCAGCGAGTTTTAGAAACAGGTTTACACTGTGTTTTACATGTATTTTACATCCTATTTCAAGCACGACACTGGTGATACACATTTTCCCTCATCTCTCTCCTTCCCCTTTCTCACTGAAGGATACCTCAAGTTTAGAGTCTACATGTGACATGACTGAGAAGAGGATCTTCACCATGGCAGCACAAGTGGCCTCTGCTCTGGTTGGTTAAACTGCTGTCTGTCTGTCCCTGTATTTGTCAGTTTATTTCATTCCATCTCTGAGATTTAACCAGATACCTCAATCTTAGCACTAAAACAGTCTGAGTAGTTGCTCCTTACTTCAAGTCAAGTGTAAGCTGTCAGGTTAAGCAAAATGACAGACAGTATAAACCACTTACGCCTGGTGGATGTTTTTGCAGCATCCTTGTAGAGCTGAATTCTAGAAGTCTGCATTTCCAGCATCCCTCTTATCACCCTGTCTTTCTTTATCCGTCTTCAAGGAGTACCTGCACAGTCAGGGCTGCATCCATGGCAACGTGGGAGCTCGAAGCGTTCTGGTTGGTGGAGATCTGACAGCGAAGCTGTGGGGACTGGGCTCAGCCTACCGCAGGAGAGCACACGCCACTTCACCGTGGGAAGTGGAGGACATGGAGATGAAGAAGTGGAAGGCTCCTGAAGTGCTGAGCAGAAGAGCCATCACTCAGAGCAGTGATGTGTGAGTGTCCGAGCCCTGAAAGAATATTAAATAATGCAATGAAGATGACTGAATATAAAGCACGTCATTGAAGTGTCCCAGCCAGTGTGACTGAAGAGGGAGCTTGATCCTTACCTAACTTTATCTGGATGTTGGATAACTGATCTATTTGAATTAATGTTTGATATGAATGGCATATTTTTCACATGACAGTCCACTTCATTATAGAGAGAAGATGTAAACAATCATAAAACCAGGTTGAGTAATAAAGGCTCAAAGGTTTTTTGATCAGCCACTTCACATTCCTGGTTCACAATTTAGATTAATGAACAATTTGTGTGTTTAAAAATCCACACAGATGTTGAGTCTAGTGTCAGTTCCTAAATATTGGCACACAGCAGGGGATGAAATGTATGTTTTGTATTCAAATGTGCACCTCTGCACTGTATTCAGTCTAATCTGAGACCATTTTATTCACATTTTGTCCTCCTCAAACCTTTTGACAGATGGTCCTTCGGTATCCTCCTCTATGAGATGGTCACACTGGGTGAGTCTTTCTCTTACCTCCAAGAGAAGTTGCTTATTTAATGAATCATAGAATTTGATTACAAGTAAAATGTTGGAGTTTTGCTTACTATTACCAGAAAATAATAAATATTAAGCGCCTTTGTACATTAGGTGAGCGCACAATACACCTATTTTAAAGTCTTAACACTGGCAATTGGTGTGCATTAGTCTCTAAACCTGTTTTTATACCATGTTCTTTTAAATAATTTCTTGAAAATTCATTCAACAGGGATGAGTTCATAATCCAGCCCAACTTAATACTTTTTTTACTTATTTGATAAATGTAGATGAATATATGTTAAACCTCTGTGACTTTGGCATTACAGTTGTGCAGAGGCTTAAATCTTTTCAGTGCACATTTGTTAAATAAAAACACTTCAGTCTAATGTGGAAAATCTCCCTTCTATACAGGTGACCCACCGTTTGCTCAGCTCATGGCGACTGAACTTCTGCAGTATCTACAAAGAGGAAATCACCTAAAACGGCCGGCCACCTGCTCCAATTCACTGTAAGCAAACTGCAGAAAACAGTATTTATAAAGCTGTGCATCACACAGGAAACACCTGCGTCCAGAGGTCTAACAGCATCATACTCATCTCAATAAAAGCAGGTTTTCCCCCTCATTCTGCTCAGCTCACAAGATAAGTGAAGAGACAGCTTCTAAATTCCTGCCACTGACAACACCTCACATCTGAACATAATTTTGACGGTTCAGACCAAATCAGTAGTTGGACCTCTTACCTTCACCTTCATAAGAGTGATGAAATATTGTTTTTTGATCATCATTCCATAACAATATGTATTAAATCAGTCAGAGCTGGCCTTTATCTTCTAAAGACCTCAGTGGGTCAAACATGTTAACTCACACAATGTGGGCTATTCTAGGATAATACTTAACATATAATTTTTGTTTAAGCATAAAAGCATAGCTAACTTTGTCCAACACATAACTTAGCTAGCAGGCTAACTTTACCCAGTAACTTTAGCTGACTTACTGTCAAACTTCCTTCTTCTGTTTCTTTGGTGTTGGTTTATTTCAGTCCAGACAAATTTTTAAAAAAGCTTAGCTTTAAACACATCAACCCTTTCAGACAAAACACATTTAACCCAACTCGCTTAAGAGACCAAAGTTAGCTTAATGTAAGATACGTTGAGAGCAGGTAACGGTTAGCCGTTAACGTTACGTGTTACGTTAACGTCGTAACGTAACTGACAACTGACAAAAAAGGCACCTTGCTCATTAACACATCGGTAAAATATTGTAATAACCTGCCAACTACGTTTCTACACTTGATAAAGATACTGAATACGTATATTTTTTTGCTGGGTTTAACTTGTTGTACCTGCTCTGTAGGTACTCCATCATCAAGTCCTGCTGCCACTGGAACCCCCAACACCGGCTGCCAATGCCGGAGCTGATTAGAAAACTTCAGGCGGGAGAGAAATCAGCCAATGGGAGGACAGTTCTCAGAGTGCCCGAGCCACTGGACATCGAGAAATACATGAGGGAGGCGGGATATGGAGAGGCGTACAACTACGCTGTGCTCTGATTGGCTGAGAGACTCTTCAATATTGTGTTGTCGCCGCCTATTGGCCAGTGGATTTTCTAATGGGACCGAGCTTGAAGAATATATGAAGAAGAACTTATATTATACATTTTTAGTTTTTATACTTGTTTGTACTGTTAGAACACTTAAGATGCATTATGAAGCACACTCACTTTATATTGAGGAGTTTAATATATTGATTGTAAATATGATATATTATGATATAATAAGAGGAAGCAATGCAACTTCCCCGCACTTTTAACTGTCACAAATGTCTCTATATGTTCGTAGCCTCTCAGGTGCTAACGACAGAGGTCAGGGTGAGCACTCTGCAGCAACTGGACCAAATTACTGCACTATAAAACTACTTTGTTTCATGTCTTCAGTAGGGACCATCAGATGATAAGGCTTTTTGCTTCATTACAACACAGAGATAGCATTAGCATGATAGCATGTGTTCAAATGCACACTGAGCACCTGCTGCAGGATGGTCGTTATCAAGTGACTCAGCCAGAAAAACCCCAACAGGACGTTCTCAAGGACTCAAGTACTGATCCAGGTCACAGAATACAGTGTAACACCTATCATAAAGCATGATAGCATGTGCAGAGCCTAGAAATAGTCAACTTTAAAGGGCCAGTTCGCCCCAAAATCAAGTACAAGTACATATTTTGCCTGTAGTGCCATTTATCCATGTAGATTGTTTTGGTGTGAGCTGCAGAGTTTTTGATATATCGGCTGCATTCTCTCCAATATAATGGAACTACTAGATGACACATGTGGTGCTTTAAGTGCCAAAAAATGGATGAGAGACTAGCTAACTACGCTAATGCTAATGTTACAGCTCCATATAAAAGTTTATCGTGACATGTGTAGATCAGTTCAGTTTCCATTTCAGGAATAAAAACACAGACGTCGCAGTTTTTAAAACAGTTCCTTGATTATTTATTTGCATGATACTATCGTTAGCCTCTCCATGTCAAACTCAGTCCCTCCCAAGATTTTGCAGTTTTTCTGATTATTGCAAGCAAACACATTTTGATTCTGGAGTAGCTTCTTTATTTAAAAAACAAAACAAAAATAAAACAAGTTTCTTCTATTTGTGACAAAAAGTGCTACTTTTTGGGAAAAGTCTCAGCTTGTTAACAAATGTTCACACTGGTAATCGCTGCAGAAGTGCAACGATTCAACTAAAAAATGTGCCTTTTTTTGGTTTTTACAATCTGCTGAGGGATCTGCTGATTTAAACACTCCAAAATCCTGGGGGCGACTATGACATATAAACACACAGCTATCAACGAGATTATTATCCTTCTGGAAAGAAAATGCTGTAATTGCCACAGTCACTAACAACGAAGCCAAAGATAGCTAGCTAGAAAGGTAAATACTGTTGGTAGTTACACGCTATGTGACAAAAAGCTATGAGGAAGACAGCAAGTTCCCTTCATCAAGGTAGCTACTATTCAGTCACACTTTTTGGGAAAAAGGCAACGGATGTCATTGCTCGAAATAACAATCGTAGAAAAAGTAAGCACTAATATAAAACAAGGAATGGTATGAAAAGCAGTTAGAAAACAGACAATCCTCATCTAAACCTATCGTAGAGACTAGTGAGAAAGGCCACAAGGTTCACAGAGAGATAACATGAGAGAACTCCTACGGTAAAAAGCTTAAACAAGGCAGTCCAGCAAACAAATGTGCATTTAAATATAAAGGCAAGTTTTACACTTATTACAGTATAGTTAAAGGTTTTCTCACTCACACACTCATCCATCCGGGTGTGTTTTGTTTTTTCTTCTCATCCGGCCCAAACGTAGGTCCACATGACGTTTCTTCAGGGATTTCTCTGGTTTTGTTCATGAATGTAGCTTTGAGATACTTCAAATTAACAGCTTATCATCATCACATTCGCAGCTTCCTTTTCATTCTTCATCTGTTTCAGCATTTTATGTCACTTCACAAAATCAAGCCCATGACGTTAACCCTTCACTCGCACACTTCAGACTTCGGATCGGGAGCATTTGGAATTTTTTTTTTACAATGAAATCGCCTCACAGAACAAAACAGTCACAGATTTTTGCAGATTCGAGTCGACAATGATTCTCTGTTAAAAAACGTGTAAAGGCTGGAGACACTGAGTGAACAGCATGGTGCGGTCGTGTCTTGTCTGCTGTTGATGTGCTCTGTATGTAAAGATCTGGTGAGAAAACTTTATGCGACGTCAGTATTTTTGACAAACACTCTCTGAACCTCGAAGGATTTGGGTTTTAATCTCAGTACCCTGTACTTTAACTGCACCCTGTAAACTGTAGAATAGGCCACTTCCAAAATAAAAGATGCCTGATGACGCCTATTCTCACACAAGTGATTATAATTTTGAAAGTTTTCACACACACGATATCAGAGTTATAAATCACATACTGTAAGCGCTTTTCTTAAAATGTACTTCTGTACAATAAAACTTCAAAATTAACTTCACTCGACTGAAGTTTCGGGCAGGTTTTAATCAAATTCTGCAGGTTTCTGTCCTAATTCTGTGCAGATTGTGGCTCAAATCAGGTTGTGAAGAGCCTCGATGGGAACGTTCTTCTCAAACACAAGAATTAAAAAGGATGTTGAATAAATTTCGATGCCCAAGAAGCGGGCAAATCTTTCAAAAATACTTTTTCCTGTACAGTGTGATACAATGAACGACTGAATGAAAGAAATATTAAATGAAACAAGATTAGCACAGTTTAAGTCAAAGCCTGTGTTTGTGCATAACTTTAAAGAAAGTGGGAATCCTGTGCACGCACACCCTGATTATACAACACAAGTGATCTCTGCGTTGAAAATACATTCAAAACCTTCATTTCTGCATTTTACAACACAGGCACAGGACCGAAAATGTGCATCTTAAAAAGCAAAATGAAATCTTTCTGACTGCAGGTGCTGATTTCGCCCTTTTTAGGGAACCAAAATAAAGTTCTGCAGTTTTTTTTTAACTCACAGACTTGACAGATTCTGTAACTGTGCAACGAACGACAGGTGAAGATGTGGAGACGAGGGGAACAAATCGACAACAGATTCAAGTGCTTCGAGAGCCTCGGCCTACATTCACCTGCTCTGGAACCAGCTCCACATCTCAACAGGGTGGAGGCCAGGAGTTTGGGGTAAATGCCCAGGGCTTGACTTTGAACACGGCAGGATTCATGAAAACACTGGTATCAGTCTCTCAGGGTGTTGATGTGGGCGCAGATCTTGAGCGCCGGGCCGAGCTTGATGTTCATGGTGGACATGAGATGCTCCTCCTTCAGCAGCAGCAGCGCCTGACCGTCGATCTCCTGCGACAGGAACTGGGAGGCGAGCTCCTCACAGCCTGCGGAGAGGAGGGAAATTATCTTGGCTGCATGGACAGATCATTTTACTAGTATTAAGGTAATGTTTTTAATTTCTTCCAACCTTGTAGTGAGGAAATGAACTGGGACACTTCCTCCACGCTCCACTGGCCGGGACTAGCAGGCAGGCAGCCGGGCGCCGAGGTTTCCGTCGGGAGCGGCGGAGGCGGCTGGTGGCAGGAGGCCGAGGAGGCGGGCGAGAGGGACATGGGGTCGTCTTCGTCCTCCTCGCCGCTGGACTCCTCCTCTGAATGGCTGGACTCTGAACGGCACTGTGGGGAGGAGGAGGAGGAGGAGGAGGAGGAGGAGGAGAGGCAGAGGATTGTTTTCCAGTTTGACGACATGCAGACATGCACTCTAAATGTAGCCTGTGAATATTCTCATTCATCCAGGTCATAGTTATCTCAAGGAAATTGAATGGAACGCAACTGGATTTTGGTTTTTGTCTTTGAAGACGTTTCACCTCTCATCCAAGAGGCCTCGCTTGACTAGTCCCAGCCTAGTCAAGCGAGCAGGAACTGATGAAGCCTCTTGGATGAGAGGTGAAACGTCTTCAAAGACAAAAAACAAAATCCAGTTGCGTTCGATTCAATTTCCTTGAGACTCTAAATGTACAGAACACACCAAAACAGTTTGGTAGCGTCGCTCAGAGAGAAGGTCTGAGAGTGATTCTAGTTTATGTGCAGCCTGCAGTTGCTACCTGCAGCCACCAGGGGGAAGACAGGCTCAATATGAATATCTGGTGTTGATGTATCTTAAAAACAGACCTGAATACTGTTGTGCTGATGTGTTTATGTGTACGCCCTCGTTCTCACACAGACAGGAGGAGAGCTCAAAGATCACTTTTTAACTTTCAGGATTGATAAGTGGATTTATCTTTACTTCTGACTGCTGACTAGTAGGGGTGGTTAATCAGCCCAATTTCCCGATTCGATTCGATTCCGATTATTGAAGTCTCGATTCGATTATTAACGATTATTGATATTCCATTTAACATCAGTCAGCTGCTGAATTATTTTACTTCTCTTTTGAGTAACACCTCACAGCACCTTCAGTATTGTATAGAGTAACTGTAATATCCAAATTATTATTTTTTACTTTGTTTTAAATGTAGTCTTTCACTGTTAAAAAAATGTCCACACTTGTGAATAAATGTCCAAATTCTATTTATTTATGTTATTCTCCATATAACAAAGATGCAGATGCTTTGGAACTTTCTGTGGTCACAGGACAGCTGTGTAATACCTCGCACCTCCGGGTTAAATCAGGTATGACAGCCAGTAAGAGGAGGACTCCGGTTTGTATTACAATTTAAAAAAAATTAAATTAAAAAATTAAATAAAAAAAAAATAAATAAAAAAAAACGATTTTTGGAAATGTAATAATCGACTCATAATCGTCAATATTATAATCGCGATTAATCAATAATCGATTTTTTTCACCAGCCCTACTGACTAGAGCTGGAGGGGAAATGTACTTGACTTCATGAACGTAACGTTACAGAGAGGAGAGAGAGAACCAGAGTCTCTGCTGAGTGCTGAGTTCAGTCCTAAATTTAAACTTTCACAAACCGCCTCGTCGCCGTCACTAACTATCTTACAGCAGACGTAAGGTGAAGTTCCCTCTCACCTTGACAGGTATGGGTCTCCCTGCTATCTTGGCGCTGGCTATTTCGGAGCTGGTCCTGCGGGGAACCCTCCGCCTGGCGATGCCTCCCTCCTCGTCGGAGTTGGAGAAGTGGCCGTGGCCTTGATCCTGACCCGGAGCGTGACCCTGACTCTGACCCTGCCGCACGCAGAAGTGCTGCCTGAAGCTGACGTTGTACCTGGGGAACCAATACATACTGTATCGTAGACAAAGAGTGACATATACGGTACTGAAGCCAAGACGAGCAACACATACAGTTTTTATCTCTTTGCGCCATACGAGGTATACAATCCATACGCATGTAGTGGGCAAAGGGACAAATGCAAAGCAGAAGCAGAGAATGTAAAATCATAGGCTTGTTTCAAACAATGCAGACAGCGCATTGTTTAATATCGTGAAACACACTAAATACAACGTACGTTTTAATGTGGAGCAAATTCAAAAAGAGAAAAAGAATTAGCTGAACTAACTGACATGAAAACAGACTCGTTTACATGCCGTCTCTGTAGAGAGGAGAGTGGATGAAGTGTCACAGTACGCAAACAACATACGTGTAAAACATGAGAACATGAAACATACATGCTGTGAAATATGCAGCTGAAGCCATTAAGAACTCACACACTGCCGTCAAACTGTTTCCTCCGTCGTCAGTTTGTGAAAAGTCAGTTTTTCTCGTTAAAAAGGTGCAATATGTCAGAATTAGCCACCGAGCAACCAGAGTAACCGCTAACTGTAGCTGCTGTCGGCTAGTTAGCTCAGTTGGCTGTGAAGCTAACAGTCCTATAAGTTGCCTCTGCCTGAGCTAGCTGTTGGTTAGCATGCTAACTTCATTTCAAATCTCTGCAACAGAACACAAACATCTTGATGCTGTTATTTCATCAGATTCTGTTGATTATTTTAGTAAAAAGAAACATAATGTTCATTTTAAGGTTCATACATTTATTTTGAGTCACTACTAGAACAGGTCTACATGCTTTAAAGCTCAAAAACACATCACTTTTCTCATACTGTCCTGTGTCTGAAACGCTCTGTTTAAAGCTCCTGTCTCTTTAAGAAGACCTGCTCTGCTCTGATTGGTCAGCTCACACACGCCTGTCCCAGCACCACTAACAACAACAGACCACCTGTGCTGAATACATTTTTACGTGCCGAACTAGCCACTAGGCATAAATTATGCAGATGTGTGACTCAGTGACGTAGTGTGATGTCACAAAGTAACAGAATTAAGGCGGGGCTACTGACGAGGCGTTTCAGGAGCGGTGTTTTCTGTGGGAGAGAGGAGCTTCTGTTGGTGCAGACTTCTTTTACATGCACAAGAAGCTATAAAACATTAAAAACTGAAGAAAAGGGAAAAAACTTAATATCTGAATGTTTTGAACTAAACTTCTGACATTTTAAGGTTCATACATTTATTTTGAGTCACTACTAGAACAGGTCTACATGCGTTAAAGCTCAAAAACACATCACTTTTCTCATACTGTCCTGTGCTGAAGCTCTGTATTCCCCCTCCTGTCTCTTTAAGAAGACCTGCTCTGCTCTGATTGGTCAGCTCACACACGCCTGTCCCAGCACCACTAACAACAACAGACCACCTGTGCTGAATACATTTTTACATGCCGAACTAGCCACTAGGCATAAATTATGCAGATGTGTGACTCAGTGACGTAGTGTGATGTCACAAAGTAACAGAATTAAGGCGGGGCTACTGACGAGGCGTTTCAGGAGCGGTGTTTTCTGTGGGAGAGAGGAGCTTCTGTTGGTGCAGACTTCTTTTACATGCACAAGAAGCTATAAAACACTGAAAAAACTTAATATCTGAATGTTTTGAACTAAACTTCTGACATATTGCACCTTTGACAGAGATCAGGCTACAGCAGTGCAGTGTTTTTTATTTCCATCATGGCTCCCGCTGCATATATTGTATTTCATGCATGTTGAAGTACCTCTTGGCACAAGTCATGGAGCAGAACCTTTTGGTGCCTCTGAACTGGCTGGCAGGAGCAAAGTTTTTACAGTACTCACACTTCAGCACTGAGGGGAGAGTTTGGAGGAGAAACAGAGCAGACGGTAAACATATCATTTCTGTCATTGTGTACATAAATAACTGTGTTGCACCACTATAATGTCACATTGCAAAATCCTGAAAACGCACTGAAATAGCTTCAGGATCAGGTTTCTTTTTCTTCGTCGTGACCCCACAATGAAAGAAGACGACTGTAATATTTGACTTGTTGTTGTTAAGCTGCCTTCCAGTCAGAGTCGGAGGTGGGAGATTCCAGACTGCAGAGGGCGTAATTAAAACCTCTGTGCGTTCCTGTGGCCCGGCTCAGACAAACACGGGTCAAACTACGGTCGCCTTGTTGCACAGTGTAAAACACTGCCAGATATAATTAACATAACACAGATTCAGCATGCGTGTTCTTGTTGATCTTATCTGACGAAGGTTAAAGGGAGAGTTTACCCAAAAAGGAAAAATTCAGTCATTATCTCCTCATAATGATGGAAAGTCTGGTGAAGTTACGCAGTCCAGCATTCTCCAAAACAACTGAGGTAGCTGGGGACTTGTTTTGCTCGTGTTGATGAAGGTTCTCAGACTTGTTTCAAGTCCAGTTGCCTACGATACAGGACTTAGGCTCCATACAGCCGGCGTCATCCAAGTCTAATCTGTGAGAAACTAGCTGTTTTTATTCTGGGCAGTAAGCCACCAATCTGCCGTCCTTTTGGCGGCTCGCTCCGCAGATTTAGACAGAAGGCGGCAAATTGGTGGTCTGTTTTGTTCCGCCAGTTTTGCCCCTCGGAGGGTAACGTTACACTTATTTGCGCCTCCATTGCTGTGTAAATCCGAGGCGGCAATGTGGTGGCAAATGCTGAGATGGGCGGAGGTGTGGATGACGTGCACTGCTGCGCACCCACAGCCGGGAGTTTTAAAACCAGGAAACAGCTGATCACAGCAGTCAGTTCGTCACTTCATCCACGAAGATGAGCAGCTGGAAAGCCGCTGAGATCCGGGAGATGCTAGCGTCTCCTCGCTCTCTGTAGCTGTCTTGGTTGTCCGCTTGTTGTTGTAGCGGCGAGCTAATAGCGGTCGCTACTTTCAAATTAAAAGCCCCCCGCTAAGAACCCAGTTCTAAACTCCGATGGGGTGCAATGTAAAGCTCTTATTTTGAAGAAAAACTGTGAAAAATCGTCCCATAAGGAATGAATGGGACGGGGTCAAAAAAGTCGCAAAATCATCGACGTTTTTCAAACATCTGCTGCTCTGGCAGACTTTGACCTAGAGACACCATTCAAACTTTAAAATGTAGGCACAAGTCTCATCTATTTGAGTTGTATTTGAACTTTCTTTCTACGATGTTTAGTTTTTGAACGGTGACCCTTAATTGATCGTGAGTGATTTTGAAAAAATTCAGGATTTTCAATGAGTGTGTATTGCGGAATGTTCGCGCAGCACCAACTGGCAGAGTGGGGGAGCCTGAAAAAAACTCTCCGAAAATGTTTCTTTAGATGACGATCCTAGCCACAGATTTCACACTACAATAGTGATATTTTCCAAGAACGTAGCCACACTTGTCTTCTGTCTGGCAACGTGTCCACTTTATCGGGAGGATGTACGGTTTTTGAATTATCTGCGTCTAACCGACACAAACTCCAGCAACTGCCCCATAAGCCCCAATGTTAAACGGGAAGAGGATTTTGGGAGAAAAGCAGAAACTGCCCTGCTTCTCTTCACGCCCAACTTCCTGCTTCACGTCACGTCACATGTTGACGCCTACCAGAGGAGGAAAAGTGGAGGCTGTTTGGAAAAGGAGGAATATTACACCTCCCTTTTAGACAGACAAGGAGGCACATTGCAGCCTTTCTCTATCTGAAAGGGGCTACTGTCACTTTAGCCACTAAGCTAAAAGAGAAGCTGTGAAGCTCCAGAAATGTTTTGTGGACAACGAAAACGTCCCGTGACTTTCCATCAGCATGAAAGTGAGCAGATAATGACTGAATTTTAATTTTCAGGTGAACTGTTCCTTTAAGCAGGTTACCTCTGTTTCTACCCTGCAGCAGTAGTTTTAGAGCAGTTACCTGTCGCTGTCGTGACTGTCTCTGATTGGTTAGTGTCCGGACTGTCGTTAGTTAAATCCTCACCAGTCGAGTCTTTCACAGAACCACACACCTGTGAATCAAACAGGAAGAGAGAGTGTTGGTGATTAATGAGCCTCGTGTTTCAGAGGGATTAAAAACTACAAATCCCATGAACTCACAGGGAAAGGCTCCGCCCCTTCCTGGATGACGAAGCCCTCTATGAGGTGCGTCAGGACGTTGGGTTTGACCACGGCCTGGGGGGGAGGAGCTCTCTCGCCCTGACCGCAGACCCCACGAGACACCGCCAGCACCGGGGAGGGAGAGGAGGAGGCTGGAGGGGGAGCGCCAGGGCCCGGCGGGGAGGCGAGGGCTTCGATGGGATTGGTCGGGAGCGCCGAGGCGTGATCTCTGACTGGCGGGAGCCGTGGAGGGGAGGGGCCATCCTCGTCATTGGCTGAGTTGGAGTCTGATTTTCTTTTTAGGGAGCCGGTCAGCTGTTTGCCCTGAAACGAACAAACAGTTTGAACAGAAGACGACAGAACAGCTGGACTAAGAGTTGGTCATTAGGAATTTGCTGTAGCTAGCTTTAGCTGCCATTAGCGAGTATTGCATCATGGGTAGAGTCACCACTGGTGACATGGCTCAGCTTGACCAGAAGACACAGCATACAAAATATGTGTAGAATATCTCCTTTCTTGACATTTTAGGAGGATATTTTGTTTACTTGTTAGCATTAGCAGATAGCCACGGCTAGCTGGTTAGCATGCTAACTTCAGTAGATATCCCTAAAACAAACAAACAGTACTTTGAACAGAAGAACAGATGAGAAGACAACAGAACAGTTCGGCTAAGAGTTGGTTATTAGGAATTTGCTGTAGCTAGCTTTAGCTGTAGCGACTAACTGCCATTAGCAAGTATTGCATCATGGGGGGCTTGACATTTTAGGAGTATATTTTGTTTACTTGTTAGCATTACGAGGCATTAGGAGACAGCCAGGGCTAGCTGGTTAGCATGCTAACTTCAGTAGATATCCCTAAAACAAACAAACAGTACTTTGAACAGATGAACAGATGAGAAGACAACAGAACAGCTGGACTAAGAGTTGGTTATTAGGAATTTGCTGTAGCTAGCTTTAGCTGCCATTAGCGAGTATTGCATCATGGGTAGAGTCACCACTGGCGACATGGCTCAGCTTGACCAGAAGACACAGCATACAAAATATGTGTAGAATATCTCCTTTCTTGACATTTTAGGAGGATATTTTGTTTACTTGTTAGCATTAGCAGATGGTTAGCATGCTAACTTCAGTAGATATCTCTGCAAGACAAAACACATTCAGGACTGTTTCTTCGCACTCTAAACTAAAATTCTGGCTGTATCTTCCAAATTTCTGTTATGTGTACATACAAATTATTTTTTGTTTTTACATTCACATGTTTGCCTCGAAGGCTTAATAATCTGCACAGTACTTGACGCCTTCTATTTAGAAACTTCTATTTAAATAAGAAATAAGAGTTGTACCGGTACAGAGTAAACAGACTGTAGACGGAGAACTACAAAGTGGTAAATAGCACAGGGAATGGATGAAATGGACAGTAAACGAGGAAGCTGTGCCAACAGAAGTCCTTTAAACCCGCCTCAAACTGCAGGTAAATAACCTGATCATCTGGAAACACTCAGCGAGCGGTGTGATCAGCTGACCTGCGGTGTCTGACTTCCTGTCGAGTCTCCGTTGGTGGTCACACCAGCTGATGCTCCTCTCTGCTCCTCCGTCACCAGGGGGAGGGAGAGGGAGGAGCGGGAGATGGAGGCGGGAGGCGAGGAGACGGTGGTGGACTGGGAGGAGGCGGGGCTCGAGGCCAGGGGTCCGTTCTGCGTCTGTCCAGAGCTCTGATTGGCCTGCGGATGCACCTGAGAGACCTGAGCCAACGGGGGAGCCTCCTGCGGCGACTGAAGCGTCTTTAGCCCCACCCCTCTGCCCACGACGCCGCCCTCCCTGGAGGCGATGGACGCCACCATGGTGAGCAGGCTGGACGAGCTGTTGAGGACGGCGGCTCCGTCCTGGCAGCAGCTGCCGCGGGCCAGCGCCAGAGCCTGGGGGTTTCCCAGCGTGCTCTGTCTCGCGCCCACGATCTGGACCGGGATGTGTGGCGCCGGAGGGGGCTGGGCGGAGCTACTGGTGGGCGGCGGCGCAGGCAGGATGGGAGGCGGGTTCCTAGAAGGCAGCTGGAGGGGCAGCCGGAGCCCCTGCAGGGTTTTGGGCTGGATGGGGATGGGTCCGTTACCGTGGCCCGACTTCTCCCCGCTGAGCGACGTCTTCTGCAGCGGCTGCACCACCAGCGTCTGAGCGTTGACCGCCGGTTTGATGGTCGCCGTGCCGACGGGATAACCGTGAGGCTGGGATGCTGCGCTGGACGTCAGGACCAGGGTGTGTGCCGCTGTGGGAGCCGTGGTTCCTGTGGTGAGAGTCCGGGTCCCGTGCAGCAGGAGCTGGGAGAGAGGGATGGAGGAGGTGGAGGACGAGGAGGAGGCGCCGGAGGAGGAGGACGGGTGGGCTTTGAGGTTGGTCGGCTGGGGGTACGTGGGGATTTTGATGTGGGGCGGCTGAGGCTGAGGCTGGCTGGGCTTGGTGGGGGACTGGGAGCTGGACTGGTGGGAGGGCTGGACCAGGGAGAAGGCAGCTGGAGGAGGAGAGGAGTAAAACATTTAAGACACTTTAACTGGCGGCGAGAACAAGCTGTGAACACACCACCTCGTGTGATTATCACCCTGTAAACTCCATACGGGGACATATAAACACATTCAGCTTTCACTTGGAGTCGTGTTTCTGGCCTTTAAGTCCAATATTCACTACTTTTAATACAGCTGAAGCCAAATTTCACACCGACATATGACTTATGACTCTAATTTATTTGATTTTAATACTTCTTCTTCTTCTAATTCTTCTTAGAAGAAGAAGAAGAAGAAGAAGATGGAGAAGATGGAGAAGGAGAAGAAGGAGGAGGAGGAGGAAAAGAAGAAGAAGATGGAGAAAGAGAAGGAGAAGAAGGAGGAAGAGGAAGAGGAAGGAGAGGAAGAAGATGGAGGAGGAGGAGGAGGAGAAGAAGAAGAAGGAGAAGGAGGAGGAGGAGAAGAAGAAGAAGAAGAAGAAGGAAGAAGAAGAGAGAAGAAGAAGAAGATGGAGAAGGACAAGAAGGAGGAGGAGAAGACGAAGAAGAAGAAGAAGAAGATGGAGAAGAAGGAGGAGGAGGAGGAGGAGGAGGAGAAGAAGAAGAAGAAGAAGATGGAGAAGGACAAGAAGGAGGAGGAGAAGATATTCACTACTTTTAATACAGCTGAAACCAAATTTCACACAATTTCTTGCAAATAAAAGACGATTTGTGACTCTAATTTTTTTGATTTTAATACCTTTCTAGATTTCTCAGGAGCCGTGGGACCCCTGATATAAAAACATTGTTTGTTGCAGCTTTAATAAAGTTCAGGGTTCAGTTCCCTCCCTACCCGAGTCGCTCCTCTCCGGGGCTTCAGTCTTCACACCGACGCCTTTGGTACCCGACACACCTCGCATGGCCAGATTCTGCACCTGGAGACGGAGAGAACAAACACGGAGGTCAAACTGTGGCGAGAATCAAAGTTAGCGCCCTCCTCCGCTCGTCGCTGCACAGACCTGGTCGTTATCTGATTGGCTGCTGGCGGAGGAAGTCGGTGTCACTTCCTGCTGCTGAGCCTGCGGCTGCTGGGCGACGGTTGCCACGGCAGCGGTTGCCGTGTTGCCAGGCATGAAGATGAGCTGCGAGGAGATGGGAGCCCTGAGGGAGCGGTTGACCTGCAGGACGGCAGCAAACACAGGAACTAAACAAATACAGAGGTGTGTGAGGTAGAAGCTGCACATCAGAGGGCAGACGCTGATTTACTCTACCTCTACATTTAATAACTTATAACACTGACTCATGTCAGAGTGGCAGAGAGACTCACCCTCAGGTACATCTGGCCCTGCCCCCCCGCTGCTCCACTCAGCAGCACCGACTGGCTGATGGTGGACGTCGCCGAGGCTCCGATAGGACGGCTGCTGGTTGTCGACCCCGATCCAGACGTCACGCTGGCCTGTCGGAGGATAATCAGTAACTTCAGTGTGGAGGACTGATGCAGTTTAATGTGCACTGGGAGGAAATGTTAACAGCACAGAGCTGGTGAGGAGACCAGGAGGAGAAGGTACGTACAGCTGTGGTGCTGGTGGTCTGAGAGGAGCTGCTGCTGGACGGACTCGACTGACGACTGGCTGCCAGAGTGGCCTGGGAGGAGGAGGAAGAGGAGGAGGAAGAGGAAGAGGAAGGAGAGGAAGAAGATGGAGAAGAAGGAGGAGGAGGAGAAGAAGAAGAAGAAGAAGGAGGAGGAGGAGGAGGAGAAGAAGAAGAAGAAGAAGAAGGAGGAGGAGGAGGAGGAGGAGGAGGAGGAGGAGAAGTAGAAGAAGAAGAAGTAGGAGGAGGAGGAGGAGGAGGAGGAGGAGGAGGAGGAGAAGTAGAAGAAGAAGAAGTAGGAGGAGGAGGAGGAGGAGGAGAAGTAGAAGAAGAAGAAGTAGGAGGAGGAGGAGGAGGAGAAGTAGAAGAAGAAGAAGTAGGAGGAGGAGGAGGAGGAGAAGTAGAAGAAGAAGAAGTAGGAGGAGGAGGAGGAGGAGGAGGAGAAGTAGAAGAAGATGGAGAAGAAGGAGGAGGAGGAGAAGAAGAAGGAGGAGGACGAGGAAGAGGAGGAGGAGGAGAAGAAGAAGAAGAAGAAGAAGAAGGAGGAGGAGGAGGAGAAGAAGAAGATGGAGAAGAAGGAGGAGGAGGAGGAGAAGAAGAAGAAGATGGAGAAGGACAAAAAGGGGAGGAGGAGAAGACAAAGAAGAAGAAGAAGACGATGGAGAAGAAGGAGGAGGAGGAGGAGGAGAAGAAGAAGAAGAAGGATGAGGAGGAGATGAAGATGGAGAAGGAGGAGGAGATGAAGAAGGAGGAGGAGGAGGAGGAGGAGGAGGAGAAGAAGAAAGAATAATAATAATAATAATGAGAAGAAGAAGAAGAAGAAGAAGAAGAAGAAGAAGAAGAAGGAGAAGAAGATGGAGAAAAGGAGGAGGAGGAGAAGAAGAAGAAGAAGAAGAAGAAGAAGGAGGAGGAGGAGGAGGAGGAGGAGGATGAGGAGAAGAAGAAAGAAGAAGAAGAAGAAGAAGAAGAAGAAGAGAAGAAGAATGAAAAGAAGAAGTCATCAGGTTAAAGTACAATAACAATGAAATCCTAATTAAAAATGATCATGTGACTTAAACATCTGTAGTGTTGTGAAATACATTAATGCATTATAATTGTGACACCAGGATTTTTCCTCAGACTATAACTTTACCATAAAAACTCTGTAATTGTCAGATAATTGTATAAATAGTCCAATAAACTGTACAACTGAAGGTTTATGTTGAAAACGTGGCTCTTTGTTTGAGTCGCACACTAAATATATATCTCGACCTCGTCCAGTCAGACACACAGATAATTAGATTCTTCTTCCATCTCGTTTGTTTCTGTCGGCCTGGTTCGTTCACATGATGTCATCTGTGCTTCCTGATTTATTAGATCAGCCGTCTGATTTATTTCCCGTCCTCCGTGTTTGTTTTTTGCGAGGGATTGTTCTGAATGACATGCACACACCTTTACCTGTTGCACAGCTGCCAGGTTCTGCAGCTGGGCGTTGTTGATCTGCTGCTGCAGCATCAGCTGCTGGAAGTACTGAGCTGCGTTGGGCTGCCTCTGTAACGCCTGCAGGGCCTGGAGAGGAGGAGCAGAGCAGACGGAGGAGAAATCAAGGAAAATGGAGGAAGAGAGAAGAAAGGTGGACGTGAAGAAGGATGTACTGGAGGATGATGAACGAGACAACTTGACGAGGGGAGACGACAAACAACAAGATTAGGATGTGCAGGGAAAAGTAGGAAGATAAAGGAAGTTCAGCGGCATGAAAAATGAGAGGAGAAGGAGGAGAAAGGAGGGCAGAGAGGGAGGGACGCCGTCGCCGAGCGTGAAGCCGGCTGGCAGCTGCCTGATGGACGAGCAGAGGCTCGTACTGTAATAAGTTGAGGGATGAAAGCGAGCGCGGCGGCTGGATTAGTGCGTCCAGGGCGACAGAGACAGATGGCTGTGCAGGGTGACAGAAGCACCCTGGGAAAATCACACAGAGCCTCCATCAACCCGGCACGACTCCATCTCTCCCCCTCCACCTCTCAGCTCTTCATCACTGCAGCTCAAACACACATAAATCAGAGAATATGAAGACAAACACGAGCGTCGCTTAGACACACTAACAAGCTCCGCTCACTGTGTGTGTGTGTGATGTGAACGCTTCCAGGCGACACGGCAGCACTGAAACACAAACCCACAAACCCAAAGACACACTGCACAACAATTACATTCCTCCGTCCAACCTTAAATCCTCCCAGCCAGATTTCTGCTTCTGGAAATAATAAGATGTATTATAACGAACGCATTAATGTCGTCTGGTCTCATCTACTGGAGGTGGATTTATAGTTTTAATCACTTCTTTTAATTCTGCGAGAACAGCCAAAAGCTCTCCGGGTCTGGATTTTGTGAAATCGAGACCTGAATCACATTTTCATGGTCTCTCAGGTCCCCAGGCTCGCAGCCTAGTTGTGCTCGTGTTCCACTGCTCCAGTTTAAGGATTTTTTTGTGAGGACATTCGTAACCTCCGGCAGGAACGACACGAGCCGAATCTTTTTATTTTCATTCGCTGTAATAATCCTCGACTCTGTCTCATCCTCAGCTTTGCTACTGGACCTTCATCCTTTTATTCTCACTAAGATATTTGATTGATATATTCGACTGAACCAGATGAGACTTAACAAATAACAGAAAGAAAGTTAATAAAACGATATAAAATCTACGTGTGAGACTCAGGCAGAGTTTTATTCATGTTATGTTCGAATTTGTTCCTCAATCTGACTCGTTCTTGGAAGTTTTAACGACAGACGACCGAAATGAAACACACCGTTGCACAACTCAACTAAATATTCAACAAACGTGTCGTCGTTTTGCAGAAATGTTACAGATCATATGTTTAACGAGGCCGGATTAACCCACAGGTTGTGTCGGGACAGATATAATCTGTAGATCTCCCTGCTGATGATGATGGTGTGATGTTCGTGCTCCCTTACATCTGGAGAACATGATGTCACGGCTGCAGCAGTCTTATAATTGCATGTTGTGACATATTCTACCTTCGTCTGAAATTACAGCCTCTGAGATCTGAATTAAATCGCGCAGCCCCAAATTACCGGCAACACAGAAGATTAGCCGAGTCGGCACCGAGGAGGAGAATACGTAACGTACATTTTTTTATTTTATGTGTTAACTACATGTAACTTGTGAACTCTGAGGGAAGACTGAACGTGTTCCTGCTGAACAAACAGTGAATATCAGAGCTGAGACTTTTCTTCGAGAGATTATAGAAGGTTTAATGTTCTAAACGCTGTTGTGTAAAGAAAAAAAAACATGCATAAGCAGAATGAAAGCCTGGAAACTGTAAACAAACCTTTACCAGGCGCCCTCACACACACACACACACTCACACACACACACACACACACACGTACCTGCACGGCCTGTCTTTCGTACAGCGACATGGAGTTCATGGGCGAGGGGCGGGAGCTGGTCCCAGACGCAGCGCTCCCATTGGTGGAGGCCCCCTGCTGGTTCTGCTCTCCATCCGTCTCCATGGCTGCTGAGGAGACAGAGCAGCCGTCCATCAGCAACACACACACACACACACACACACACACACACACACACACACACACACACACACACGCTGACTGATGGAGTCGCGGTCACACTTTCTCTTCTGACACTTCAACATCTTTAAATTTCACCATTTCTCTGCATCACAGCTGAATAATTCAGCGTCTCACAAACTGTCACTTGCACGAACGCACAACTGTTGTTGTTGTGTGTATTTACGACCTTATTATAAACGTGTGTGATGAATCTGTAAATGAGTCGCTGCTGTTAAAAATTTAACAGATTAAAATGTACGAGCACAAGCGCATCAATCAATAAGTATCTTGACACTTGCTTACCAAATATTTCAAAATAAAATACACAATACTGGAATGTAATTTAATAAAAAGGCAAATAATTTATAATTTAAGAAAATATAAAAAGCCACTCTGCACAAACTGATGATTATATTCTAAACATTAGCAGCCTCAGTGTTGGTTGGGTGTCTTATTTTACAATTATAACATACACATTAAATCAACCATGTCTGGTATTTCTACGATGTCTTGTGACTTTTTGTCTGACACACAAATATTGATAAACCTCTGATAAGCTAATATTGACCTGGGCTGTATATTTAAATCTGCATTTATTTATTTTATTTTTTAGGGATGCACGATCAGCTGCTACCGATAACCGATAATGACCTGCTTCTCATGGCTGACACCGATAATAATTTCACATTTTTGTTTTTTAAAAATAAGTTTATAACCTGTAGTGTTGCAGCCCTGAGGGTTACCTGTCTACATGGTGTGGCTCTACACAGGTGCAGCAGCTCTACGCACTGTTGTTCTTCTTCTCTGTGTTTATTAGCAGCTCACACACCAACTTTAAAGGTGCATACTGCCACAAACTGTGTGTAAATGCTGCACTTTGGCTTTGCATCATCGGTTCTATTTACCAGCTATAATTTAAATAATGCAAATTTTACATTAACTGATGATCGTGCATGCCTAATTATTATTATTTTTTAAACTGCACATGAACAATAAACAAGAAATATAAATGCATAAACACAAAAAATCATACAGGCTGTGTGCACGATACTTTTTATCTTAGCATCTTTCAGAAAACACTATTTATTTTCATTTATCTATCATTTTGTTCCTTATTATCTATTATTATTATTATTATTATTATTATTATTATTATTATTATGATTATTATTATCATTATTATTATCATCATGCTGTTCTGCACTGACTGTGGCTCTGTTTGGATCTGGTGTTGTATCCATCACATCCCAGCAGCAGTCTATCATTATTACCCCCCACCTACACACACACACACACACACACACACACACACACCATCCTGTCCCAGCACCAACAGTCTGCATCGACCATCACACACACACACACACACGGACACACTCAGCTGTGCAGCCTCGCTGTTAGCCTGTTAGCTGCTCTCCTCCATGTTTCACCGGGAGCTACTCCTCCTAGCATCCCGCTAACCGCTGCTGCTGTCTGGCTGCTCCACCGGAGGAGGAGGGGGGGTGGGGGAGGCTCTCGGTCCGTGCTTACCGTCACCGGTCCGGGGTTTCTCAGCCTCCTCCTGCAACCGGCCGCCCGCTGCAAAGCGCGTCCGGGGCTGGTGGGCCTGGTGCCGCCCGCTGGTGCGGTTCTGGTGCGGTTCTGGTGCGCGCTGGGTGCAGGACGGCCGCGGCGGCAGCGGAACCAGCGGCAGCGCTGCTTTCACTGTTTTGCATAAATTTGCAGCTGATGTGTTGTTGGAGGGCAACGCCTCCTTTCTCTGCTGCTCTGCCTTTTCCGGCGCGACGGGATGACGGAGCAGCAGGACGGGTGGAGGGGAGAGAGGGAGGATGGAGGAGGAGGAGGAGGAGGAGGGGGGGGGGAGACACGCTCCCACCCCTCCTGGTTCAGTCTGTCTGGACCGAACCAGGTGTTGCACTACTTTCTGTGACCCGAATACTGCAGGATCCTCCAACCCTGACAGACAAATGCACAAAATGCTTCATCATTTTGATTTTAGGTTTATGTGAAGGTAGAAAACACACAGCATCAATACAGTACCAATACAAATATTGATCATGATGTCCTGGAAAACCTGGAAAACCTTGAAAACAGTCATGGAAAACGAGAAAAAAAAGCAGAATGTCCTGGAAAATCATGTGTTGTCCTGAAACATTATTTAAACTCCCAGAATTATGTAGAGTTTTATTTTTTGTCTATGTATATTTACTGTTGCTCTTTAAGCAATTAAAGTCACTATGAGGAACTTCTAGCTCTGCCTTTTCCGGCGCGAACAGGATGACGGAGCAGCAGGACGGGTGGAGGGGAGAGAGGGAGAATGGAGGAGGAGGAGGAGGAGGAGGAGGAGGAGGAGGGGGGGAGGAAGGGGAGACACGCTCCCACCCCTCCTGGGTCAGTCTGTCTGGACCGGACCAGGTGTTGCACTACTTTCTGTGACCCGGATACTGCAGGAGCCTCCAACCCTGAACATCCTGATGGCTCACACTCAAAATGCTTCATCATTTTGATTTGACGTTTATGTGAAGCTAGAAAACACACAGCATCAATACAGTACCAATACAAATATTGATCATGATGTCCTGGAAAACCTGGAAAACAGTCATGGAAAACGAGAAAAAACAAGCAGAATGTCCTGGAAAATCTTGTGTTGTCCTGAAACATTATTTAAACTCCCAGAATTATGTAGAGTTAGTTGTTCGTTTTAATTTTTGTCTCTGTATATTTACTGTTGCTCTTACTTAAAGTCACTATGAGGAACTTCTAGCGCCCCCTGTGGACAGAAGTGGTTCGATCCGTCGTTAAGATGTTTGCATTTTGTTTTGGAGGCGAGTGACGGAGAGACCTGCAGGATGGATCATGATGAGGTAACGTATCTATATGTGATTATATATGTGATCTAACCTTATTAATAACTATATAAAAATAATTTGATTTCAGTTCGTTTATAATCATCAGACGAATCAGAGACTGTTTCATAAACACTTAAAAGCTCCTTGTTGATCCCATTACTCAATTAATCGATGGAATAATTGGTAGAATTCAATTAATAAAACAATCAGTGGCTTTAACTCTAATAACGACTGACCTGCTCTCAGCATCTGTGACTGACTTCCAGCAAACATTTGGTTATTGGTGTTCAGGTAGCAATGGATAACGTTCTGTAAAAAGGACATTTTAGGATATAAATTGATCAATTAAGGAATATATTAGTGTGTGGCCGTGCTCCCCGTCTGTCGTACCAGCTAGATCGTCCTTGAAAATTATTTCTAGAAAAGAGTGGGAACCCTGAATGAGCTGAAAATATGAGGGATGCATGATAGATATCGGACAGAGAAATTATCAGCCCAACAGGAAGTAGTCAAGTTACATTATTTTATGATTGCATGCTTGGATTAGGCTAATGTCACCCTCCCAATCCTGCTTATCAGACTTTAAAGAAGCTTCCTCCAGAGCCACAAAGGACAATTTAACACTGTGTTGTTCTGGCGAATGGTGGAAAGCACCTTTAAAGACGCACTGTGGAATTATTCCTCCCATCTAGTGGTTAAATGTTATTCTGCATCCAAACGAATACTGCTCTCTAGCGCCTCAAAGCGTTTTCAAACGTGCGTTGCAGCCTGTTGGAACTACGGCAGGCGGGATGTGTCAAGATTCAAGAAGCTGTGACAACAACATGTCTTCAAACAGCACTTCATCAAGTTTAGTTTCGGGTGATGAGGTACGTTATTTCAAACAGACTTCAAACTGCAGCTGACGAGCGCGTCTGGCTAAGCTCCTTCTCCGTTCCACAGTCACGCTGGCTCTGAGTGAAAACGCCTTTAGCCTTATCTGTACCACGTAGAGCTTTTTGTCCCTCTCACCAGTTCATCGTTTTTTATAGAGCGGAAGGACATGGAAGCCTCCGTAGAGCTCGCCCGTCCTATGGAAATACAGAGAAGTGATTCTTCCCTCAGGAGGAGAAGTGAGATTGTTGGCAGAGATCATTTTACACCAATGAGGACTTATTTATGAATGAAGACGCTGATTTGAGGGAATAAATTACTTAAAACACGACACAGTGGACCTTTAAAGAGCTCTGAGGTTCAGAGTCGTTGAAAAGCCAACGATGTAAACATCTTGGCCAGAGAAGACGGATGGTTTGAAAGAGGAGGTGGACTAAGACGTTACTTATCACCCACCTACAGTTCTGGACTGAGTTCTCTCCCCAGACAGCTTAACAACCATCCTCACCTGGGCTCACCTAGACCGAGCAACCCACATGAAGGCCGGTTTGACCCACAAGTGGCCCAAACGACTCTGAAACTCAGAGCTCACGACTCTGTATATTCACTCACCGTGTGGCTGCTCCTCAGTTTGTTGAATTCACACACAAATGCACCAAAATTCAGAGAAGAAACACTCTTAACACCACGTCTCGTTACACGATGAATATTTTATTCAACGACTTTACGTCTGGTATGTACAGTATACAAACACAAGTGAAACAGAAACGGTCGGGGTGATCGCTGAGAACTGTTTATAAAAGCCTGGATGTTCACACCGCAGCTACAATATCTTCTGTTCAACATCACAGAAACCAAAGTCATTAGCCGTGTCACGTGACTCCCTGGACACGCTGTAAATATTACGTGATGGATCTTAATCACCGCCTGCCAGTCGTGTACGATAATACTTCACCTGTTGAATGTGTGTCATTAAGTGAATGAGGGAGTGATTTCGTCTCACGTACAAAGGCCGTGGGAAGCTTTCTCACAACATTTAAATAACAGTCTGTGAATGTGTGAGGTGCAGAGAGGCACGAATAGCAGACTTACAGTACGTGGTGCTCAGACATACAGCACAGTCAGCACATTTACACAACTATAACACACAAGTCAGGACCGAACGAACGAACGAAAACACCACAGCAGCTAAAGCACGTTGATGACACTCTTTTTTTCCATTACATGATTCATTTCAGAGCCAGTTTGTTATACAGTAGTTTGGAGTTGACGTTACAGCCGATAACTGTTTAGAAAAAGCCGACAGAAGAGGACAACAACGGTGGCCAAAAACCCGACAGAACTACTCCCAACAGCTCTGAGAGTAATCTGAATAGGCACACAGATAAAAAGCCCACGGCTGCCACTGAGTGATGAGAAACACATGAGGTGAAAATGAAAGACGGGAGAACGTTGAGTTAGTCAGCGATTGACTCGTGTTCACCCACAGGAGGAGCAAAATGTACAAAGAGAAAGAGGTTCTCAACTCGGCAGGAGTCGTCTGATCCTCCCCTCTACATAATTAACAAAGGAAAAATAATCCCGACACACGCATGACCGTGCAAGTCAACATATAAATAGTACTCTTTTAGAAAATACATATTTACAAATAAATACTTATACTACTCTCCTAGTTTGTACAGTAAGTGGTGGGTTGTGAGCTCGTACATGTGCATAAAGTGGATGGCGATGGTTAGAAGCACCTGGGTCCACATATTTGTTTAAAAATCCTTTCACATACTTTTGTGATACACTGAATGCATCTGTCTTTTAGAGGGTAGCCACACCAAACCAGTTTGTTTTGGAGTCTGGAGATATCTACTCAATCAAAGCTTATTGTTGTGTTTTGTTGTCTCTATTGAACGAGGCTGACCAGTGAGTGGATAGAGCCCAGTCGCCAGAATAAACTGTTGACACTTAACATTTATGTTAACCACGGAGACATTAAATTTGTACCTATCAGCATTCCTACAATGTGTGTAACATCACATTCAGATTACATTTATATGCACTAACTTTCACGTCAGGATTGTGCTTGGCGAGCCAGCCAGGAGAGATGGGTGGCGCTTCAACACTTGTAAGTGTTAAACCACTGGGTATTTTCAAGGAGACGGCGGGACATTTTCTAGCCATGTTTGTGGCCACAAAACTAGATATATTTGTCAAGACATGCCAGGCAAGCCCAAACGTGATCTTTTCCTAACCCTGACCAAGACGTTTTTGCACCTAAACCTAACCACAGAGACATTAAATTTGTACCTATCAGCATTCCTACAATATGTGTAACATCACATTCAGATTACATTTATATGCACTAACTTTCACGTCAGGATTGTGATTGCGGGATTGTGCTTGGCGAGCCAGCCAGGAGAGATAGGTGGTGCTTCAACACTTGAAAGTGTGAAACCACTGGGTATTTTCAAGGAGACGGCGGGACATTTTCTAGGCATGTTTGTGGCCACAAAACCAGATATATTTGTCAAGACATGCCAGGCAAGCACAAACGTGATCTTTTCCTAACCCTAACCAAGAAGTTTTTGCACCTAAACCTAACCACAGAGACATTAAATTTGTACCTATCAGCATTCCTACAATATGTGTAACATCACATTCAGATTACATTTATATGCACTAACTTTCACGTCAGGATTGTGATTGCGGGATTGTGCTTGGCGAGCCAGCCAGGAGAGATAGGTGGTGCTTCAACACTTGAAAGTGTGAAACCACTGTATATTTTCAAGGAGACGGCAGGACATTTTCTAGCCATGTTTGTGGCCACAAAACCAGATATATTTGTCAAGACATGCCAGACAAGCCCAAACGTGATCTTTTCCTAACCCTGATCAAGAAGTTTTTGCACCTAAACCTAACCACAGAGACATTAAATTTGTACCTATCAGCATTTCTACAATATGTGTAACATCACATTCAGATTAGATTTATATGCACTAACTTTCACGTCAGGATCGTGATCGTGGGATTGTGCTTGGCGCGCCAGCTGGGGGACTACGGTGGCGAGCCAGCTAGGAGAGATAGGTGGCATTTTCTAGCTATGTTTGTGGCCACAAAACCAGATATATTTGTCAAGACATGCCAGGCAAGCACAAACGTGATCTTTTCCTAACCCTGATCAAGACGTTTTTGCACCTAAACCTAACCGGACCAGAAGCACAAAACCATTTAAAACTGAAGTTTCATATATCCATGGTTTGCAGAAACATACTGCATATTACCAACATTTATTCTGGCAACTGAGTTGGTGTGGAAATGTCATTTGCACTCCCTGATTCACTTGTCAATGGGCAGTTTTGCCTACAAATTAATCATATTAGTTTTTCCACAATGGTTTGAACCAGAGAAAACAAATCGCTGATGTGACTGCACCTTAAACTGAAACTTTTAACTTGGTTATGGATGTGGCACACCAAAAAAAAGACATTTTGGCTTTCTTTACAATGTTATTTAACACAATTCTCAACTTGAATCTTCACCTTTACCTCTGAGACACCTTCAGTTCACCTCAGCGCTCAGAGGTAAAGGAAAGCAACAAGCATGAATGTTAGAGGTATTTGAAATTGTGATATCACAAAAGGCGAACCCGCCTGGGCAAGCTGAGTAATAGAAAGCATTTTAAATCCATGTTGGACTCAGGTTTGGTCAAGTTCAGTGTTAGTGCCATATCAAAGGAGCAGTGTAGGTGTGGAAGCAGGACCCTGCAGGAGAGGTTGAACACAACACCGGACACTACCATGGGAGGGTGCGCCACACACCTCCCCCAGTGCAAACACAGTACGCCACAATCGTCCACAACACAGCGATACACAACAAAGCCATGACTTCGACCATAATCAGTCCCCTCACTGTGAGAAATATTCATCTTAACAAGCGGTTTAACATCAAATCAGTGAGTCATTACAGGCTTATATTTCTTAAAACAAGTGAAAAATGTCAGCGGAGAGACATATTTTCATACTTTCAAATCGGCAGTATCATCAATATTTTATAACAAGGCTGGTGTCGCTCATCTCAAACATTACACTTCAGTGTAAATCACTTGAAACACTTGTCAAGATAAATATTTTTTTCAATGTGTATTCAAAAATAAATAATACATACATTATGTTCTCGAAGTGCAGTATGAATTACCGTAGTTGAAAAAGTTATTTTCAATTTACAACAGTAATTCACAGTCACTACAGAGTATAGAAAATATACTTTGTCATACACTTATACACCAAAGATACCGTGCGCTGGTGGCAGTACACTAAATCAGTTGACAATGCTACAGATGGCAGACTTTTCGGACAAAGCACCACAGCGTAGACAGCGTTTGGACAAATAAAGCCTGAAACACACTGAAAACTGTAAAGTTGCAGTCTTCCATTACAGCTCAATTTAACATTTTTGAGGAGGTACTGCAACTCTTAACAAAGTGGTGATCATTGTGTTTTGGCTTTTGTTGTCACAATCGTTACAAATGATTTTTAAAGTGTTTGAACACATTCCTAATGTCTGATCACAATGTGTCATCTTACTTCAGACTGAATGTTGACAAATAAGTAAATCTGTTCATTTTGACTTGAAGGCAGATTGTAGTTTTAGTTCTTAAACATTTTTGCGAGACACAGTTTGGAGTTGGTTCAAATTAAAGGTTTTGGAGCACAAAATAGTTGCTAGCTAAGTTAGCCAACAAAGCAAACAGACAAAGTTAAGAAACAAAGAAAAAAGTTGCCTTAAATAGGCTAAATAATCAAAATAATGTTGGACAATGCATAAACTTCCTAGCTAGCTCAGCTAGGTATAGGACAGGATCGTCTGCAAATCGCCTAACTCGCAATCTCACATAAATAAGCATTCAGTTTGTTGCAGGACTGCTAAATTTGTGCTTTTTAGTGTTTTTTTTAAGGTTAAAAGAAACTAAAACTTCAATCTGTTAAATTCAAGGTTCTTATAAGCATCAACAAATCAATGTCATGTTAATGTCATGCTGCCAGTCGTGGGGTAAAAAGTGTCTGTTTTCCACTTTGGATCAACCTTTGTCTTAATAAAATATGTAAAACACAGATTCCAAATAATTTTCTCAGATTATCAGAGTAGTCAACACAAGTGAATAATCATAGTCATTTCTCCCTTCGTGAAAATATGAAATCATATAAAAAATAAATTAATTAACCACTTTAGATTCTCTAATCAAATGACGGCAACCCTTCAGAGACAGCTGGACTTCCACTAAAATGTTGTTTACCCGTTCAGTATTAGCACTTTCCCTTCAGTTGCCTCTTTTCATTATCAGCTCCTATTTCTTGATTGCACATTTTATACAAGTCTATTCTAATAACAGCCCGCCAGATTTACGCAGTTGCTCAGGTAGCCTAAATATAGTCTTTTAATTATTATTCGGTTAATTTTACATAAAGCGCTGTTGTGCTCAGTGACTTCTATACCGGCGACTGTGGCTCTAATGCTTCGCTTTGCTGCATAACTGGTTCACAAAGTGCATCTAAATAGAGCAACGAATGGGATTTACAGTGTTTAACTCTCAGTCTGATGTAGGTTTACTCCACCAGAGCAGCTCACTGCAGACTCATTTAGCTTCGGGGCTAGTTTGGAAAGCATTACGATTCTAAATTTACTTAAAGTGTATTGTAATTATATACTTTATACAAAAATTAACCTCTACGGTAATAAATACTCTTTATCTTCAACAAAAAAATATACATTGCACGTTACCCTACTGTGATCTACATGTGTAAAACAATTAATCCAACATGTTTTTATCCACAGGTCCTAAAAACCATCAGCCACAGTCATGATTTTACTAAAAGACCCTCCAATAAAGCAATAATCCACAAGATTTAACAACAAATTGGTATATTTTTCGCCCTATTCGCCCTTTAATATATCAGAAGAGAAAATCAACCGATAGCAATTTTTTGAATCTTTGGGGCGAAACCAAAAAACAAGTGGTTTAAATAATTTAAATAAAGCTCAATAAACTTGTGGATTACAGCTTTAATCACCACTTTCAGAAAGAATCAACTCAGCATGACCTGTGGCTGCCGCTAATCTTCTGTCCTGAATTTAACAACCAGGAGAAACACATCTGAGGTCGCATGTGTTCACAAGATGGTAATTAAAGTTCACTACTTTGGCATTGCTAAAAAGCTCTCTGGTTTCGTCAGCTCGTATTCGACAGCTGGAGGCAGAGCTTCAGTTTTTAAGAATCCCTTCTTCGACCTGTGATCTGGGAACACTTCTGAAAACGAGACGGGGAATAACAGATAAAACCGTAAAGAAATATTACAAGATGAAACTACAGCTACGAAGTTATATTGCACTAAAATATCCACTATGACAGGAATACGTGAAAAAAGATTTGCATCATCGCGATCCACGTCACCTCGTCCTCCCCACATGGACCCGAACCCTCTAACATGTGTGGAAACACCTGCACAAAGGCTGTGCCGCTGTCAACACACTCTGATGGACATTTTATCTGTTAGTATTTCCGTGAACACAACCTGTGTTTGCTGCTGTGTCGTCCTGACTCAGAACGACTCACCCGTTTAATGAGCGGAGCTTAATTCCTAGGAATGTACAGTAGATTCGACCTGTGGTTTTGTACGGTGACCGCTTCCCTTTCACAGCTGAGGAAGGGAGGATTTAAAAGAAGGAATTGTAGAAAATGTGACCGTGACAGCGGAAAGCGTGACCTTTTAAAGGTCAGAGCCTACAAATTGATAACGCAGTTGTTTTCTATTATAAAATTATGTTGTCTATATTGTTCCAAGGTTTGATATTTAACTACAATTTACAGCATATTTCAAATCTCTGTGATTCTTCCTTCGTTTATAACCCCCGTCAACCATTAAAACTAATGGATCTACACACTCTCCTTCACTGAGTTTGATTTATCTTCAAGTGGCGTGGTTTCAGCTGCAGGAGTCGCAGCCGCCGCCGGCGCCTCCACCAGCGGGACCTTCTCCTTCACCGGCGAGGCGGGATGCGTCGTGACGTTGCTGGTGGTGGCAGGAGGGTCTTCAATGGAGGAGGAGGTGGGAGGCGGCGCGCCGCCGAAGCTGCGGGCGATCTCGTCGAAAGTTTTGCCCCTCGTCTCTGGGACTTTGATGAAGGTGAAGATGAAGAAGAGGACGAGGAAGGTGGTGAAGATGAGGAAGACCCAAGGCCCGCACAACTCCTGAGGAGACGAGAGAGGAGAGTCAGAGCTTTGTTGAGATTATTGATTTATACAAACAGATGAGTGAATATTATCTGTAAGAATGTAAACAGGCAAGGAAACAGAATATGGGTGAAGATTTTAAACAAAACAAAAGATTCAAAAGTGTGAAATCAAACCGAAAAACTATCAAAACTGTAAAAGTCAGTCCAGACGACGCTCTCACCAGTTCAAACCAGGACGATCACTGACCTCTAGTTTGGGGAAGCTCATTCCAACCAGGAAGTTGGCCGTCCAGTTGCAGCAGCCGGCCACAGCCATGGCCGCCGGGCGGGGCCCCTGGGAGAACAGCTCGGCCACAATGAACCATGGGATTGGACCGGGGCCCAACTCAAACATAGCCACAAACAGCATGACAGCGATAATGGCCACGTAGCTCATACCGGGCAGAGTTTTCTGCTCAGAGAAAAGGAAGGAGAGACATCAGAAAATGATATGTGTTATATAACCACTGACTGACATCTGAGTTATCTCATGATTAGTGGGAGAACTGTGGGTGAATACATGACTCTTAACTGCCACCTTGTGGCCAAAAGACAAAACTACAATGTGGCTGAAGAAGCAGAAACAACATCCTCTTGCAGAACAAACTGTGTTGGTTTATATTTTATGTTTAACATCGAGGCTGGCTGCTGAGAGAGAGGTGGTCAGGCGATGGCGCTGAACTCACCAGCAGGAGGGAGACGGTCATGAGCACGGCGCTGACGGCCATTCCACCCAATCCCAGGAGGTGCAGAGACCTTCGCCCGGCCTTCTCCACCAGGAAGAGCTGGAGGACAGACAGAGGAGGGAGTGACGGTGCTGCTGAACAAACACAAACACAAACACATGCAGGAAACAGAAACACGCCGACGTCACTCACAGAAACAACGGTGAAGATGGTGTTGACGACTCCGGCTCCGATGGTGGCGTAGATGGGCTGCTTGACACCCGCCGACTCAAAGATACCTGTCGAGTAGTAGAACACCTGAGGAGAAAACAACACATATTCTTGACCACCGTCTGGAATCTCCTTAATATCTGTCTCAGGTTTCTATAAGCTGACTCACAGCGTTGATTCCCGACAGCTGCTGGGAGAGCTGCAGCATGACGGCGATGAGGAGCGGCTGACGGTACGCCGCCGAGCGGAACAGCTCCAGGATCGTCACCTTCTTCTCCATGGCCATCTTGTCGCTCTCCTCCTTCATCTCCTGCAGGTCTTTGCTCACATCCTCGCTGCCACGCAGACGCACCAGCGCTGTCGGCAGAACACAAACACAAACGGGTCTTTGTTTTTGTTCTGGCACATGGACGTAAAAGGCAGAGAAAAGATTTCATTTCTTCACAGCTCTGCTCTGGATACCACCCACTAACAGAATACAAATGCCTCCAAAAAGCCATTAAAAGTTGGATTTGAAGGTCCCAAACTGTGGCTCCCTCCTGTGGTGGTATCAGAGAGGATAACGTGGTAAACATCCATACAAGCTGCTGACATCCTCCCCCTCTGACACTCACACAGGCTCAGGTCCAAGCAGGTTATTTACCTTCACCGGTCAGAGCAGAGAAACGATGCAGCTCGAACTGCTGTGAGTGTTTGTTTGTGACGAGAGGTGTGAAGGAGAAGTGGGTCAGCGCCTCGGAGTCGACCCTGACGGGCGACATGTGGAACAGATGCCAAAACCTTCTGCCGGTTCAAGGACTCTTCTCTCCGGGCGGAAACGTCATCCTGACTCACCTCAGCTCACCTCAACACTGACTGATCTTTCTCTCAGCTTTCTATCAGCTTGTTTCCTCCCAGCACACCTTCATGTCCCACCCGATGATACAAAACACATTATCAGTCTGATTTAAAGGCTGTTGTCTCAACTCCAAAGAGTAGAGAGTACTGTAGCTGTAATACGATAGTGTTTTTTAACCAGCTGGCCGCCTCAGTGTTTCCTGTTTCATAAGGGACAAGGAGCTTAAACTAAGCACCACCCTCCTCACAGTGTTTGCAGCACAAACCAGTTTTTATATTAAGCAGAGGTTAAAACACTTCCTGGTTTCTGAGTTTCTGAGGCGCCAGGTGAGAATTCAAAACATAACAGACTATAATGCAGTAAAGCTCTCAGGGAAGCAGCTCGTCTCTGCTGCTTTTATGTTTTTATTGGGGGGACGACTGCACATAATACTCAGGAGGACCTGGACTTTGGACTACACCCCCTGAAAACTCCACCTGTGCATCAGTGCCTACCTTTGCGTGCCTGCTCCTCCTGTTTAAGGTTGATGAGAAGGAAGCGAGGGCTCTCCGGACAGAAGGGCAGCAGGATGCACTGCAGGATGGCCGGGGCCACGGTGAGCGACAGCAGCAGGGGCCACAGCTTGGCTGAGCCCAGCAGAGCCTCCAGACCGAAGATCTAAACACCAATGACCACAGGAGCTGGGTTAGAGTTACCACAAATTATATCACACAGTCTGAACTTCTTCTTCTGAACATCTAAATCAGTAGTTTGTTAGGAAGCCTCCTGCTGACCTGAGCGATCAGGATGCCCACCACCACACCGAGCTGGTGGAGGGTGCCGAAGGCTCCTCGGAGGGGAGTGGGCGACACCTCGCCGACATACATGGGAGTCAGGCCGGTGAAGAGCCCGCAGAACAGGCCGATGACCAGGCGACCGGCGATCACCATCTCATAGGAGGAGCAGATGGTGGAGAAGCCCATGAGGAGGCCGCCGATCACCGCCAGACAGTTCACCAGGAACATGGAGCGACGCCTGAGGAGAAGAGGAAGCGGGATGAATATTTGATGTGGTTTACGAGATGAGCTTCAGTATTGTTTATCGGAATGAGGACAGAGGAGGAGCAGCTGAAAGACTTGTGGTTGAAGAAGATAAAAATTTACAACCTCATTGATTAGCTGAGGGATTACAATACCTGCGTGTCAGGACTGATTGACCTACGTGACTGTAGGTGAAGGTCAGGAGCTCTGCTGTCTAATCCCTTCATTGACACATGAGGGTCAGTCCAGTTTTACACTGCAAACATGTGTGTCAAGATAAGAGAGGAAATCTATGTTTCCTTTTGTTTCTATCAGCTGAACGTTTTTATAGGTTTACTTCTACATTCTGGAAATCAGCTTATTTGCTCTTTTTTCAAGAAATCTGATGAGAACAACACTACCAATCTCAAGCTTGTGTGAAGCTTTGGTATATATAAAGATGGCCAAGTGATGCTAAACCATCTCCAGCGCCCTCTGGTGGCTGGCGGATGTAAAGGTCATAAATCTTGACTAAAAACTAAAAACTGTCCAACAAGATGGTTTCTGTCATTTCATCTTTTTTTTTATCACGCTGATGTATTTTCAAGTGCTCATTTTTATAAATTAGCTATTTGATGCTATCATGTTGACAGCTGTTGAGAGGGTTGGTGTATGGGTGGGAACTCGATAACGCTGCTACACCACTCAATCACTCCTGCCCAATACCCTGATACAATACAATACGGTACGATACGATACAATACGATACGATACGATACGGTCCGATACGATACAGCACAGTACGGTACGATACGGTACGATACAGCACGGTACGGTATGGTAAGATACGGTACGATATCGACATGGTACGGTACAATATGATACGATACGATACGATACGCTGCGGTAAGATACCATACGATATAGTACAGTACGATACCATATCATACGATATGGCACGGTACGATATGCTGCGGTAAGATACCATACGATATAGTACAGTACGATACCATATCATACGATATGGCACGGTACGATATGCTGCGGTAAAGTACCATACCATATGGTACTGTACGATACGATACAATACGATACGATATCGATATCGATATGATACGATACAATACGATACGATACGGCACAATATCGGTACCATACGATACAATATCGATACTGATACGGTACGGTACGAAATCGATACCATACGATACAATACGGTACAATGAGCCCTATTTTTCCCTGTGGGGAAATTTGTCTTGGACTGAAATGCTGTGCACATTCAGCTTCCTCCATAGTGATATGGAGCTAAAGCAGGAGGCACTTAGTTTAGCTTAGCTCAGCTTAGCTTAGCTTAGCTTACAAAGGCTGGTAGCTCCAAGCTCCAGCTTTGTACTTCGTGCAAAGACTGAGACACACGTCAAACGTTTTTTTCCTGTCTGACTTATTTCTAATCTGAATTCTTTGACAACTTCATACCTCTTGAAGTGGAAAAAGAATGGTGGATAAAAGCCCGGCAGAATGTGGAAAACAAACTTCTGTTTCAAAACAACAGTCTGACCCCTGAAAGAGAAAACTGCTAATGGAGGAAAGAAGGAGGAACTCTGGGGAACATTAGAGCCGAGCTGTGGGCTCAAGACAGACACGCTTCATCTCCTCCATTAGAGGTAATGGCTTGTGACAGTTCAGCCGAACCTCGCAGGAAACACACGGCGCCATTAAAGGACCAGCGACACAACACAGTGAACATGTTGGAAGAAAACCTCCAGACAGACGCTTCTGCAGTAAATACGAGAAGCTTCTCATTAAAGACGACAACAGTGAACAAGTCAGCTGAACTTTAATCCAGTTCTTACCTGCCAAACCGGTTCGCCATGACTCCCACGCTGAAGGAGCCCACCATGCCGCCCACACTGAAGATGGCGACGGCGACGCTCCACACGATGGTACAAACGCCCGGGCTGATCGGCTCGCCATAGCGCTCGACCCAGGTGTCGTTGAAGAAAGATCGTAGTTTCTGAAGGTACAGGGACGAATATTATCGGTACTGGTCAGTAAAAAAGAATAGTTTTGGCTGATATTCTAAGAGTTTAGACGATGACCGACCTGCTCCGGAGCGTTGATGACTCCCGTGTTGTAACCGAACTGCAGAGAGCCGATGACGGCGGTGCCCAGAGAGAACAGGAGATAACCTGTCACCTGCTTTTCCGGCTGTGAGAGAGAAGGAAAGGATGGAAAACAGAAGATGGAGATGAATGTGGAAATAAAAAGGAGGGGGAACAAGAGAGAGAGAGAGAGAGAATAAATATGAGACCTGAGCTCATAATCAGATTTTGATGCTGACGCCAGACGGATCACAAACAGTAATTTCATGTATCAGGCGACACAGGATGACTCACCACATTCAAACTGTAATCGCGCAACATCGACTCTTTATGGAAGCCATGTAAACACCAGAGTATTTACTATAAATAAAGAGTCAGGTATAAAACTGAACAACAACAGTCGGGCCTTCACGTTAAGTTTCAGCTCGTCTCTGTTTTTCTTTCTCACAACACAATCAGTAAATGTGGATGAAATTCAATACTGAAGCTCTGAGTCAGCCTCCATAATGCTCCTGTATCCATCTCTGTAATGAAATCATGTTGAGTATCATGGTGGAGCAGACAAAAGATGAATGTGTTATAAAGGAGATGATCAGAGGAGGGTCATCGTAGAGTCCTGTTGGGTCTTTATTTGTTATCTGTTAAGAACGTTTGACGACATTAGCTTCGTCTTCATCCTTTTGTTTCACTTTTAAAAGCACCGTGAATGTGTTGAAACTTCACCTTCATGCAACAATTTATGATTTTACGTCATGTGAACGCTGTGGTAAATAAACCATTTGGTTACCATCAGGACGAAATCATGTTTTGATGTAAAGGTGGACAGGTGGAAAATGTCCCGACGGTCACCAAAATGACCCGGTTCTGTCGGTCTCTTTCGTTTGGCAGCCATCTTCCCTTGAAGTCACAACACCACCATCCCCTCCTCCTCCAAATTTACCATATTCCCAATTCATTACCCAAATTGTACTGTTGAATCTGGGCTGAAACTTCAGATTAAAGTTCATCTCAGGTGATACAAGTGTGCTGAGGAGGAGGAGGAGGAGGAGCATCTAGAGGTCAGCGAAGGTCGAACTTTATTAAAAAACGTCTGGATCGATCCCTCAGATGAAACTCCGGGCGGGTCAAGCTGGGTGACGGCCGTAGAAAGTGGGCCACCGTGTCTTTGTCTCTGCTGCGGGCTGTGATAATAAAGAGAGTCGGTGCTGACGGAGGCAGAATGAGCTGCTGCTGTTATTTGAGACAGTATAGAGAGAGAGAGAGACCTGAACAAGGCCTCAGGTGATCCACCGCCCTTGGCTCAACAATATCAGAGCGAGGTCGGACGATATTAGCATGGACTGCACTTTCTCGGGATTCAGTTTTGGCCTGGTGGGTGTCGCCTACTCCGGACCAATCAAGATGAAGACGGAGGGACATGAATGAAAAAGATGATATGAAGGTCAAACTGGAGTTATTATATACTGGAGGAAAGAAGCGAGAGGTCGTCTGAATATTACAAGCTCACAAAAATTAACCTTCAAGGTCGTCAACAAGCAAACCTGTCCTTCACCCCCACTTCCCTTCTCCTTCTCTTCTTCTTCTTCTTTCTTTTTAATCATTTCCAGCTCCTAACGTTAATGAAATCAGCTCTTTGGCACAAACAGCCTTTTTTCTCTCCACTGTTTTGCTCTTCCTCTCTGTTTTCGTGCATTCCCTGAGGACTTGTGTGACATTTACGAGCGATCGATGATCCCGCGAGCCGACAGACTGAAAGCCTCCGCGTCTCTCTGGGCGTGTCTGCAAAACTGACCGGCTGCAGATGTTTGTCTGCTCCTGTTGTGCATCTCAGGAGCTAAAATAGATTCCAGATTAAAGGTTTTTATGAATGGTCTCAGATGAATTGAAGGCATTTATTAAAAACAGACATTTTTAGAAAGACTTTAAAACATTAGCACCTTCCTCATCGTCACTAATGTTCCTTCAGTAACCTCTGAAAGACGACCTGCATCAATGATATTTTAAAATACATGTATTTATTTATGATTTTTACAGATATGGTTAAGATTTTTAATCCTTTTATACCGACACCAACGATGTTGTCTTGTTCATTTAAATCTTTTCCTACACTCTTAGAAATAAAAGTTCTAAGTAGAACCATATAAGGTTCTTCGGCTTGTCCTCATAGGAGAACCCTTTTTGGCTCCAGGTAGAACCTTTTATAAAGGTGGAGGGTTCTACCTAGAACCCAACATAAAGGGTTATACCTAGAACTGTGTGTGTAAGGTTCCACCCAGAACCCCCCATGAGAGGTTCTACAAAGAACCCATACAGGATCTTATACCCATGCTTTCAACAATCCCTGAAGAACTCTTTCTCCAAAAAAGGGTTCTCTGGATCAAAATGGTTCTTACTGGAACCGTTAGTGTTACCAAGAACCCTTTTAAAACCCTTTATTCAGGAAAGGGTTTTTAAAGGGTTCTCTGGATCCAAATGGTTCTTACTGGAACCGTTAGTGTTACCAAGAACCCTTTTAAAACCCTTTATTCAGGAAAGGGTTTTTAAAGGGTTCTCTGGATCCAAATGGTTCTTACTGGAACCGTTAGTGATGCCAAGAACCCTTTTAAAACCCTTTATTCAGGAAAGGGTTCTTAAAGGGTTCTCTGGATCAAAATGGTTCTTACTGGAACCGTTAGTGTTACCAAGAACCCTTGAAAAACCCTTTATTCAGGAAAGGGTTCTTAAAGGGTTCTCTGGATCAAAATGGTTCTTACTGGAACCGTTAGTGTAACCAAGAACCCTTTTAAAACCCTTTATTCAGGAAAGGGTTTTTAAAGGGTTCTCTGGATCAAAATGGTTCTTACTGGAACCGTTAGTGTAACCAAGAACCCTTTTAAAACCCTTTATTCAGGAAAGGGTTTTTAAAGGGTTCTCTGGATCAAAATGGTTCTTACTGGAACCATTAGTGTTACCAAGAACACTTTTAAAACCCTTTATTCAGGAAAGGGTTTTTAAAGGGTTCTCTGGATTAAAATGGTTCTTACTGGAACCGTTAGTGTTACCAAGAACCCTTGAAAAACCGTTTCTTCGGGAAAGGGTTTTTCAGAAGCAAATGGTTCCAGGTAGAACCTCAGCCCTTGTAGAAGAACCCTTTTGGAACCCTTATTTCTAAGAGTGTACTCCAGTATTATATTTCTTCAGCATCACTATTATCATCATAACTTTTTATTTTATTCTTTAGAAAGTATATATAAATGTATGTGTGGTATCGAGTCGATGTGACTGAATGTTACAGATATTAACTGATGGTCTGCAGGTGTTTTTCCACCATGTACTGATGGCTGCACTTTTATAGTATTCAGTCACTTTCAGGCGGATTTGCAGCTATAATTTATTACACAATTATGAATAAATGTAGCTTTTCTTCTATAGTTAGTCTGAGAGAATATAGTGAACTGGTTGCTTACTAAAGCGGAGGTTTATGTACAATTTAGGCAACTGTGTGTTAAAGAAAAATGCAGGAATGTGACCAGAATCAGATGAATAAAACTCCAGACATGTATTGCTGCACTTCCACTGTGTGGGATCCTCGCCAGCGATACATTAAAGAAATTGATCCTGCAGAGGCCGACTGAGTCTTATATCTTACTCTGGACCGGGTCCAAACATGCTTCACCATATATAATCTTCAGCTCGACAGCATTTTCATTAGACTCGCTGTGTAAAAAATACATAAAACACAATGTTCCACCGCATCAACTTCGTAGATTTTTGTAAAATATTTGCTTTTATTCTGAATTTGATGACGGCAGCATGTTTCAAAATGATGGCGTCCTGTTTTTATTTATGTTTAAGACGGCGTTCCAACTTCTTTTGGGATCAGAGCTACAGAAAACATTAAACAGCATCTTTCCCAGACAGTAAAATGACGTGTGAACTGAACCTCATGTAAAGAAAAAATCAGTGGTTTTGATGAAAGATGACGGTTCAGTACGACATGATGAATTTCTGAGGAGGAACTCTCACTTCAAAGAAACGTCCCACTGATCCTTCATCATCCGTCTGAAATCATCGGCTCATTTTTAAGTTGATTAAATGAGACAAGAAGAAAAAAAAAGCGCCCAGAGCGCGTCACAAGACCCGAATGCAACTCACTGTGGCGTCTCTGAAAAACGCTATATATCAAACTCATGACACACACACACACACACACACACACACACACAGCAGTATATCTGCCCTGTAGTTCACCTTCCTCTTTCCTCTCCGTCTCACCGACTGTATCCGTCTCTGGTGTTTTTTTTGTCCCGTCACAGTGACTCAGTAGAAACGATCGGTCACATGACGGCACCCAAAACGTTCTCAGATAAGAATCAATTACAAGAGTCAAACCCTAATGCAGCTGTTTAAAGATCCAGAATCGTATATAGATGTTACAGAGCAATCCTGCAGATCCTCTTTAATCTTACGAACGTTGAGTCTGAACAACCTTCATCATCGCTCAGCTCAGCTATCTGAACGTGTCGTTTTGTTTCAAGACGAGCAGAAACACGACTCAGCGCTTCATCTTAAGCTCTGGACAAACTTCCGTGCTCGCAGTCTGTTGCAGCTCCCAGATTAGCTGAACAGATGCTGTGTTACCATGGTAACCGTTGTCATTGTAACGCAGTGTGCACACACTCTGTCCAGCCTCATTCCTCGTGTCCTGAGCTGAAAGATGAAGTCGAAGCTCGAGAGCTGTCGGGCAGTTTGAAGCGTTCGACGTTCAACCTTCACTGAACACATCAAACTTTAGCTCCCTGAAGCTGATTTTACTTGATGTTTTTCTTGATTTTTTTCTGGTTTTGTGTCCCCTCAGAGGTCGGACTTAATTACAACACCGCTGTTTTCTATCGTCTCTCGAACAGCAACCTCTGACTGTCTCACCCAGGCGAGATACTGTCGTCCATCACCAGCAAACGGAGTCAGATCAGCCTCAGAAACTTGAGACAAAGTTAGCTGGTTAGCTATACTGAGGAAGCTAAGCTAAGTAAATGGCTCTGCTGCCAACGATGTAACCGAGTGTCAACAAACATATGAAAATAATAAACGGGACAATAAAGGGGACACTCTACCTTTCTCTGCTCTCTGATGTTTATTTCTTTAAATCACCATGTTGTGATGGTGCAGGTCAGCAGTGATGACTGTCGATGGCATCGTCGCCAACCCTAACAGCTGCCAAGATTTAAGTCACTGGGCAGATTAAAGAAATAGCTCCTCATCAAGTGTTTTCACATTTAACTCGCTGAATTAAAGGTTTATTTTGACCGAACCAGAGTGGGTGATTGTTGGAACATTTGGAAAAGATGAATCAAGCTGGTTTTGGTGAGTTTTTATTTGTTTCTGATGATGATCTGCAAGGTAGAATCGATGTTTTTGTCAGTGGAGTTTGGTTTGGTGGCTTTAGAGAGAGCAACATGTGGTCGGGGCTGGTTTGTTTTGGTCTGAGAGACGTTACGTTTTAAAGATACAATATGAAACACTATCACGAATGTTTCCAACGATGTTCAAACCAGAGAAATCCATCCATAGGTAGATGAAGACAACGACACGACGTACGTCTTTTGTTTTGTTTTGATTGAGGTATCTCGCAGCAGTAGTCACATTCAGCATGTTTATCACAAAACAAACTGGCGTAGAGAGAGTCATTTGTTTCGGGGCACCACAGCAACACTTAGAGGATATTCACAGGTTTTGGTGAGTTTTTATCTGTTTCTGATGATGATCTGCGAGGTAGAATCGCTGTTTTTGTCAGTGGAGTTTGGTGGCTGTAGAGAGAGCAACATGTGGTCGGGGCTGGTTTGTTTTGGTCTGAGATGTTGCTGCTCTAGTGTGACGTCGTTACGTTTTAAAGATACAATATGAAACACTATCACGAATGTTTCCAACGATGTTCAAACCAAAGAAATCCATCCATAGGTAGATGAAGACAACGACTCCCATGATCCCACACGATGTACGTCTTTTGTTTTGTTTTGATTGAGCGGTATCTAGCAGCAGAAGTTACATTCAGCACGTTCATCACAAAACAAACTGCCGTAGAGAAACCTTTGTTGTCACTTGTTTCACGGCACCACAGCAACACTTAGAGGATATTCACCGTCACTTTTAAGTCAGATTTTAAGTCACAATATGATTTTTCGCTCAACTTAATAAAGACTGTTCTTCGCACAAGCAAACATGATTTTTCTGCCCTAGCTCACGGACAAAGTGGAAAAAGTCGCAGAGCTACGAGTGTTTCTGATGCTAACGACTGTATTCATGACTCAGCCGACCGCCGTGACTCGTCTAATTGTCCTTCTCAAACTCCACACTCATCGTCATCTTCCTCCCAGTGTCTCTCTTCGTTCTGTCTTTCCCTCCATCCGACCGACCGATCGAGCGAGAGCGTCCATACATCGCCCCCCTCCCTTCTTCCTCCGTCTCCATGGCAACAGCCTGGAGGTGACAGTTTTATTGACCCTCGTTAGCTAAAGTACACTCCTGCCACTGCATCGGGACATGTGTGTGTGGACACATGCCTACATCCACACACACACACACACACACAGTGACTACATCTGACCTACATCTGGTTCGAGCCAGCTAACACAGTTTTCTCTCTCTGACGAGCCAATCAAGTCGAGCGAACACCAGGAAGTGAAACGTATCGAGCTGTTTTGGGTGATAAAAAACGTTGCAGGCCGGATTTCTTTAGCGTGAGGGTCCCACGGTGTATCGGGCCGCGTATCGACGAGCTGGTCGATATTTGGCACGAGCGATAAGAGCAGGATACAAAGTCAGAACATGACAGGACGCCCTTCAGCCACACATCCGTGTAAACACACACCAACACACTGACACACATCTGTGCAACCAAACATGCAACGAGTCTCAGAGTCAAAGGGGTCTGTGATTCTGTTTTCCACTGAGTTTGGTCTGACAACAGTTAGAGGAGCGACAGCATCACATGTAAGTCACATTTGAATCAAACAATGTTTAAGTTTTCGCTTAAGTTATAAAAGATAAGATCTTCTTTGCACAAACTAATAATTTACCGCACAACGCAAATTTTTCAACAAACTTCCACAGATATTTATCCTGATTTCAGAGTTGAAAAAAGCTCAAACTGACGTCTTCAAACTGCTTCTTTTATCCAACCGACAGTCCAAAACCCAACGACTCTTCACAAACTGTCATACACGACAAAGAAAACCAACAAATCCTCACATTTAAGAAGCTGGAACCAGTCATACCCTCCTGATCACAGTCTCCCAGAGACCAATGTGACGTCTTCAAATCACTTCTAAGCCCAAAGACTTTTCATTTACTGTCATAAATGACAACGAAAAGCAGCAAATTCTTACGTTTTAGAAGCTGGAACCAACAAATGTTTGACTTTCTTTGCTTGAAAAACGACTGAAACGATCCATCGATTATCAAACTCATTGTCTCGTTTGTAAGACGACCTGAGTGCAGCGGATAGAAGAATAAAACTAAATGCACCACACGTAACACACACACACACACACACACACACACACACACACACACACACACACTAAATAGATTAGAGTAATCTGATTTCTTCTGCTCTGATTCTAACTAATATCTCCGGAGATCCTGTCAGCAGATCCCAGAGGAGGAACATGAGTTCGGGTTACAAAGGATGCTCCTAACATCACATCCAGTGTTTCAATATGATGTTTAGTGTATCAAACTCTGTTGTAGCTGCTCAAAAAAACATGTGAAAACATGTTATTTAATCAATATTTGGAGGAAAAAAAGTCTTATTTTTCTCTGAAGCTTCCAGTTATATTAATCCTAATCCTAAACCCGGATATAAATCTTCTGAAATGAAGAATTTAAAGACTTGTTTCCGCTGCCGTCTCTTGATTTGAGGACGTTCCTGCGTCATGAATAAACATTAGAGTCACGAGTCACAAGGCGCTAATTTATAGGGGAGCTATATCCAAACTCGTATATATTGTAAATTAACATTTCTTAGCTGATGATCCAGTGTGATGTCATCATCTCTTATCAGGGAGCGACAGGAATTCATGACATGTTCTATATTAAAGGAACAGTTCACCCAAAATAAAAGATTCGGTCATTATCTTCTCCCCCACATGCTGATGGAAAGTTACCACTGAGACATTTCTGGAGCTTCACAGTAAATCAGAGTTGCAGCATTCTCCTGAACACCTGAAGCAGCTGGAGACTTGTTTTAAAATGTAGTAAAGCACCATAAGATGGCTCCGTGTGGTCTAATCCAAGCCCTGAGAGCCCCGGCTCCTCTGGAGAGGGTGGAGGAGCCTCGAGGGTGTGAATAAGGACTTTTAACATCAGTGTGGGATCTCAGGAGCCTTGGATCGTGCAGGACGAGCTGTGTGGAGCCGTTTCATGACCTTTTAAACCAGCTCCTGCAGTTGTTGAGGAGAACGCTGCCACTCGCCTGACTTTACATCAGCGTGGAGGGAGGAGACAGCGACTCAGGTTTATTTTTATTGCATGCATCAGCTAATCAGATCTAACACATATGACTTCAGTGTTACACACGAGGCCGCATTTCCAGACTGACACACACTATAAAACCCGAGCATGCTCACTGTGAACCATCCCAGACCTGTATATAGTACACGATGTTTCCTCCACACACATCTGCAGTGACTCACATCAGTACTGTAGCATGCACACACACTGACACCGCCCACACACACACACACACACACACACTGCTCACAGGTGTCTGATCCACAACACAGCAGAAACTATGAAGACAGAAAACCACTTGCCTGTCCTTCCATCTTCTCAGGTCTGGTCGAGGATATCTTTTTTTTTCTTCTTTACTTCAGATGCACACAGGAGAGCCTCAGGTGGTGGTGAGAAGGGGTGCAGGACCCGCCCGCCGGCGCTGACAGCTGCGGGAAAAGAAGCGCACCCCGTTAGGCGCTGTCCGCGGTACCAGCCGGCGGTGCCAGGAAGGACACGACCGAACCTCTCAGTGATGATCCACACACAGCATGCATTAACTCTCAGCTGGAGAGTGCAGGATGTAAATATAGATGTCTATACTGTGTGTGTGTGTGTGTGTGTGTGTGTCGGTCAAACTCGAGCTGTTTAACACCCACACACACACACACACACACACACACACACAAACACAAAAACAGACCCAAACCCAGCAGCCTGCAGCTCTACTCACCGGTGTCGTGACAAAGGAACCCGTCGTTGGGCTTCAGCGGTCGGTCGGCTGTGCGCGTGTGTGTCCGTGTGTGTGTGAGTGTGTGTGTGTGTGCAGCAGCAGAGTCTCCCTCCCCTCCTCGTGCAGCGCGTCTTATTCGGGAGCTGCGCGGAGAACCGCACGTAAAAAGCACGCACTTGTTTTTTATTATTCTCTCTCCTCCTCCATCAGCCTATGAAAAGCGGGAACGGCGGGATGCCGTGACGTGGCCCCGCCCCCTCCGGTCGTACGTGCACAGATCCGAGTCTCCAGCGCATCACCGGAGCCGGCGCCCTGCTGCAGCCGAGGGTCGGTTAGCTTGGTGGACGGGAGTGGAGTGGGCGCATGCGCAGAGGGGTAGCTCCTGAGGGTCGTGAGAGGGATGAATGTGACCCCCTCCCCCCTCCCCTCTCCCCTCCCCTCCCTCCCTCTGGTGTCCTCCTCGCCTTCCCATGATGCCTCTCGCCGGCGACCTTGACAGCAGCTCTGGGTGAAGCTGATGCTGCGGATGCTGATGCAAGGCTCTCCGTTACCGAGGCAACGGGTCAGCTGATGCTCCAGGTGTACAGATGATGACTTTACAAACATTAGCAGACAGTTTATATAACAGCTGATCTATCAGGTATTGATTAACACACACTGCACCCCCCTCCTCCAGTCTCATGATCTGCTCGTGACACACGGACGACAACAGAAGTCAGCTGACTGTGAGTCACCAGGTTTATGTGCAATGATGCAATGAACACGTTTAGAAAACTGTGACATCATCACATGAAGCTGACGCTGACATCACACATGTTTCTCTGCAGCATCACACACAGAACCACGTTTATGCTCAAGGTCAAGAATAATTATTCAAGTCAAGGTTCTTGAGTCGGCACGGACAATCAAAGATTATCAATATGATATGATCACGGTCAAGAACCAGAACCACATCTCTACTCCGTGATCAGCCGCCTCAAAGTGAGACCTCAAGAATAAACCTTCAGCTTCAGGTGTTTTGGGTCAGCACAGATCACACTGATCAGCTGATGAGGAGCATGTGATGTGATCTAAAGCTCCAGGACAGCTCCTCAATGAAAATGAGTTGTTTTTGTCCCGTTTTGACCCAAAAGTGGTCAAAAACACTCAAAATTACAAAGTTAGACCCGTTTATAACGTATGGACACACAACACCAGCAGACGGACGACGTTAAAAACTACACATGAATAAGAAAAATACTCCACAGATGATCAGTGTTGTGAAAGTACCCAACAGTCATACTTGAGTAAAAGTAAAGACATCGAGCTAAAATATTACTTAAATAAAAGTGAAAGTCGCACATATGAAGAGTACTTGAGTAAAAGTCTGAAAGTATCTGATATTAAAAGTAATATTCTGGCATTAAATATACTTAAGTATCAAAAGAACAAGTTAAAGTATATTAAACATGTGTGTACAGTGTACTAGTATGTAACCTGCAACAAAGTAACTAGTAACTACAGTTATCAAATAAATGTAGTAAAGAAAGTAAAGTATTTTCCCCCAGAATGAAGTATAAAGCAGCAGAAACTGGAAATACTCAAGTGAAATACAAGTACCTCAAAATGAAAGTACAGTACTTTAATCCGACTTAAATGTGAATATTTCCTGGATTCTCCTCCTCTGTGGCAGTGAACTGAATATCTCTGGCTTGTTTAAGGGAACATGTACTTGCGTACATGCGTCGTCTAGACCCAACTGCTAATTGATTGAGAAAATAACACACGGATTAATCAACACAGCAACTTGTCAGGGTGCCAGTGTGAATGAACGTGGCCTCGGCTACATGCTTATTAAAGATCTCACGTTAATATTTAATATCAAACCACTTAACTCCACTGTGCTCCTATTTTCATTCATTCATTCATTCGTTATTTCCCGCTCGTGTCTAAATCGGAGGTTTGCTGGCAGCGCTGGTTTGATTAAAGGAGTCACTACAAGTCAGGACAAGTACGACAGGGTTCACAGTTACATCATATAATTTATTTAGTTGCTTCTGTACATGAAGAGCAGATGCTTCACATTAAGATACACGGATGAAGAAAGGTGCAGGAGGACGGAGAGGAAGGTGTTCGCTCAGATCTTTCCGGCAAAATTTCCCGCCTCCAGCTGCTCGTCCCATTTCTGAACCTGCAGCGGAGAGAAAGAGAGGGAAACTTAAAGACAGGACCCGGACGTCACGCTGAAGGTCAACACTGCAGACATGATACAGCTCGCTGATATTAATGTGTATTTCGTGAGTCTCACCCAGCTGAGGGGGCAGAGACTCTTGTAGACCCTCCGGTACCAGTCGCAGGGAGCCGTGTCCTGGTCTTTGGCGGTCAGAGCTTTGTTACATCTGTGGAAATCTGCAGGAAACACAAGAGAGGAAGACGAGATGTCGGAGCAGGAAATAAACATCCCGAGTCTCCTGTTTGACATTTCCTCGCTCCTCGATTAAAGCAGAAGTCGTTCTAGTCCGCCATGTTGCCGGCTGTCCTCACGCTCTTACTTCTGCTGTGAGGAGCTGTGAGCGCCTGGTGGACGTCACTTTACATCGCCCTCCAGGGGAAAGAGTGGCTCATTACTTAATTAATTATTAATTAACACATTAACACAAATACAACTATATCCTTAAGATAGCAACCGTGTCCTCTTGGGATTCCATCCGTCTCTGAGTAGAGCGCAGATTAATAATAGTTTCACAAAGCAGCGTCTATTTTTAACTTTTCGACCTAATCCACGCGTACAAGCTGTTTTTATGTTCCCCATTTCCACGTACAAACTGAAATACTCCTGATAACATACTCACATCTCGTGCTCACATGTGCAGATGTTACCACAAACCCTGATAAGACGCAATCAGGAAGCGAACGTGGGCCGTCTGCGTCGTCGTTTCTGCCGGTTGCGTCGTAAACACTGACGAAAGCTACGTGTGAAGAAATACCTTCCTTTGAAAACGAGCAGGGAAGCAGCAGCGATCAGCTCTGAGGATGAGCGAACAAACTGCTCATGCAGACTGATCCCTGCATCAGTAGATGCTTGAAATGAAGCGGAAATACAGCCACTTTCAACACATGCCCTCTTATTAGGATAAAGACAAACTCTGAAAGTTTGATTTGGAGGAAGGCTGAGACAGAAATATCATTCCAACACTGTTTCAGCCCTTCTCATCTGTTATGAAGACAGCAAGCGGCACATTTAAGCGTTTGTGGGAACACAGGATGAGGAAATCAAGATGTGAGAAAGCCGGTGAGAACAGAGGCTTCAGTTTGACGTAGTGAAATCAAGGATAAAGACAACATGCCGGCAGAAGCTTCAGAGCAAAGCAAAGTCACCCTCAGTTAGATGTGACCTGCGTTCATCTTTACCTGCTTTGGTTAAAAAGTTCAGGTAGGAGTCCTGTGTGGGTCTGACATGAGGAAACATGCAGATATATTCTACGTCAGTGGCAAGATAAATAATGAATAAACCTGAAGAAGCACCACTTGATCGGGTCTAGACTTTATGCACTAGATCTGTATGAACTACTGAATGAAGCAGGTTGTCTCGTTTACCCAGATAGTTCTGGTAACAGTTGCGGGTCTGGTTGGTGTTGGGGAAGCGGGCGTCGAAAGGAGCCGTCCTGTAGTTCTTGATCTTCTCCTCGATGTGGTCAGACATCTTCAGCTGCTGGATATCTGCAGAGGAGCAACAACATGTTAGAAACTCCAAACTGGACAGAGAAGAAAAACATGAATCTGCATTACGGGACAGGGTAGTTTTAGCCCCCAAACACAGTACACAAGCAGAGGATGGCAATGAGGATCAGTTGATAAACTTTAACATTTGCTCTGTTTAGGCTTGGTGGTGGTAACTGTGTTGTGAGCCGAATTTACCAGAAGACTCTACTGACTGAGTTAGAAACCTTAAATTTTCTGCAGGATGTATGGCTTCAACAATAACACAGAGGAGATTAAAAACACCGCCTTTTCTAAATGGAGTTCGGATAACGGAAGGCTCTAATTTAATATGGAGGACGCTGGTTTGGCTAACGTTAGCTAAGAGTCGGTAATTATTCAATAACAGTGGATCAACATAAGAGGACAGCGCATTTTTAGCACCAAAACACGCTGTACAGGGAGAAGATAGCACCGAGGATCAAGTTATACATTTTATGATTTGCTCTGTTTAGGCTCGGTTCTGGTAACTGCCAAATGAATGCCGAATTTACCAGAGGACATTACTGATTAGCTGTAATCCTTCATTTTTTTCTTAGGATGTATGTGTTCAACAATAACAGGGGAACAATTAAAAAACCGCCTTCTCCAAATGGAGTTCGGATAGAAGGAGCGCTCTAATTGAATGGATCTCCATTACAGGATAGCGCATTTTTAGCCACAAAACACACTGGACAGAGAGGGGATGGCGATGGAGACCAACTGATAAACTTCACCAGTAGCTCAGTTTAAACCGGTCTTGGTAACTGTGTTGAAAGCCGAATTTACCAGAGGACTTTACTGATTAGGAAGAATCGATCCCTTTCTCTCTAGGATGTACGTGTTGAACAAGAACACGGGAAGAACTACAAACACAGACTTTTCCAAATGGAGTTCGGTTAACGAAAGGCTATAATTCGCTATGAAGGATGCAGGTTTGGCCAACGTTGGCAGAAATTTGATAATTCAGTAAAAACAGACTGTTTAGTTATTCGTAAACAATAAGATGAACACTGGTTTAAATATATATTAAGACTAAATATAATCATAATTCTAAACCTGTCCCCTAAAGAGCTAAAGATGGGCTCAGCTAACGATAAGCCGGTTCAGCTGAGGATGGTCACTTGCTAATTGGAACGGGACGCTTTTCACATCCTACCTGAGATAAATACAGAAATAAATACGACACATACATTTAAAATTAATTATTAACAGCGAAATATTGCGGTAAAAGTCATAATATTCGTTAAAACGAGCCGTTTACCTTTCACAGATAAATTCCGTTATAATCTCGCTGCTCGGTGTCCTTTAATGTGAAGGGCTGCGCACCCGCAAAGCATGTCGGGAAACAGAGAGGATGCGTCAGGTGCTGTTTGAAAAGGCAACACCGCCACCTGCTGGACACCGCGAGGAGGTACAGCAGCAGCCAAGGACGAATGACATAACACTGGTTTTACAGCACAATCAATGATGCTTAAATAATATAAATATAACAATAAAATACGTTAGATATTATTTTATCTGCTTAAATGTTGAAGGTTAATATTTTTAATTATTTGTAATTAAGCACAATCAATGAGGCTTCAATAATACAAATATAATTTAAAAAATACGTTAGACATTATTTATCTGATTAAATATTAAAAGTTAATATTTTTTAATGATATTTTTGATCTTGGAAATAGTCTGAAAGAATATTAGCTTTTTTTTTTTTTTTTTAGAGTTTTCAACCACATTTAATTTTATTTTACCATTTAATAAATTAAAGATACATATGAACTGCAAAACTGCACTGAAAAAAAACTGCACTGAAAAAAACCATCTCTATATATATTTATATATATTGCATGTATTTAACCTTTGATAAAAAATGCAGTTATGCAGTCCATCTGTATCTCTAATTTCTTAAATGGTGAATATTTAGGATTTGAGTCTTTAAAAGATAAATTCAATATTGATCCTCTGAATAAGAATCAGTGAAGTTTGAGTTTTCCTTAAACCTAAAACAGCAAAAACAGAAGAGGAACTAAAAAAAAAAAAAAATGAGAACAAACAAGCTTGTGAAATATATTTTGGTTATTTTGGTCATTTAAGTTTTTTATTTTTATTATCATCATTATTATTATAAGAACAGCAAATACATGTAAATCAACAACATAGATTAATATCACTCTCACAACTCTGATTTCCCTCCCTCCTCTCCTCTCCTCTCCTCTCCTCCCTCTCCCCTCCTCTCCTCCTCTCCTCTCCTCTCCTCTCCTCCTCTCTCCTCCTCTCCTCTCCTCTCCTCCCTCTCCTCTCCTCTCCTCCTCTCCTCTCCTCTCCTCTCCTCCCTCCTCTCCTCTCCTCTCTCCTCCTCTCCTCTCCTCTCCTCCCCTCCTCTCCTCTCCTCTCCTCTCCTCCTCTCCTCTCCTCTCCTCTCCTCTCTCCTCTCCTCCCTCTCCTCTCCTCTCCTCCTCTCCTCTCCTCTCTCCTCTCCTCTCGCCTCTCCTCTCCTCTCCTCTCCTCTCCTCTCCTCTCCTCTCCTCCTCTCCTCCCTCTCCTCCTCTCCTCCTCTCACTGTAGAGCAGCCTGCCTCCTCTCACAGATCCTCCTCAGCCGGGTGGAGCAGGTGGAGGTGACCCAGCTCCTCCTGTAGTCGTCTAGTGGGGTGAGTCGACCACACAGCTCCCGGCTGTCTGTGTTATCAGGCACATGAAGCCAAAACCTGCAGAGATGCAAGTCTTTAATCTGTTACCATGGCAACCGCTACTCCTCCATACGGAAAAATACATCATCAAATTAAAACAGCCTCCCACTGTCTTTTAATCCCCTCCCATTGAAGCAATATGTAATCACTGTATATACAGAGAGGTGATAACTCTGTCAGTATTATCTATAATTAAAATATAATTTTTTAATGTTAAATATGTACATAATATTTAAACAAACACACTGACCAAACTCATAAAAGTGTTATTTTTCTCTCTGTTGCTTCTCACTTTGACCTCCTCATTGTCTATTCTATTTCTATTTCTATTTGAACTATAAGGAAAGTTTGTCTGAGGTTAACAACACTAATATTTCCTTCAGGGGATCGTCTACATTTTAATATCTTCATCACTCATCTCGGGTGTCCAGACTTGTGTGTCCTCACCGGTGAACCAGCAACATGTGACCAAAGTCTCGAGCTGCAGGAATAGAGATGAACATCTGCTGGCTCGTCACCTGAGGAGCCCCCTTTCATCCCTCCTCCTCCTCCTCCTCCTCCTCCTCCTCCTCCTCCTCCTCCCTGTCATTACTCACTCTGGTCCCTTCTCCACCCGGGAGCCGTCGCTCCACTGCCAGCCCTCGTCACCACCACCCGTCCTCAGGCCGAGCCAGTACGAGTCCCCCTGGCTCAGACTCTGGGCCTCTTTCCACAGAAACACCTGAAAAAAGCCAGAAAAGCTTTGAAAACCTCTCCCTCTCTTCTCCAGAGATCATTTCAGCTCACACCTCCAGGACATAAAGCCGTGTTATGTGTACAGTAAAACAGTGAAAGACAAAACCTCAGCTGACCCCGCTGCTGCAGACGTCCCCATATTTCACAGAGGTCTTAAATCTATTCTTAACTCGTCTCTCTGAGGGTGTGTGCACTTTTGAAATGTGTGATCCTGCAGCTGATGTTTCAGGGAAAGCATCTCAAATGTTTTACAACTGGACCGAGGCAGAATAAATCATTAATGAAGCTCTGTGGGAGACACGAGGAGACTTTACAGAGATGAGGGAGGATGAACACAACTGAACGAGTGAATAACAGTAGAAAACGATAAGATTAATGTGTGTGTGTGTGTGTGTTCACCTGCTCCTCCTCCGTCCTGACCGTGGCCACAGCGCCCCCCAGTGCCATGCAGCGGTACTGGCTGCTGATCCAGTCGGACCTGTCCCGGCTGAACAGGAAGCATTTGTCCCCCTGAGCGGTCCAGTTGGCCGGACACGGCGTGCAAACTCTCTCTGAGGGTGAAAGAAAAGTGTTTTAATCTGCTTCTAGCTCCCGATGACCTTTTCACATCCTGATCGACTGTTTCACGGCCTTTCATGCATGAATTACAAAATCATGGTGCACTTTTTTAAAGTATAAAACTGTTGTAATACATTAAAAATTAATTCCACAAGCTAATTATTTTTTGTGCTCCGGCTCCTGTTGAATTTTGAGTCTCATTCCCGACTCATGCTTTGGGATTGTACGTCAGGTCGGCTGCTATTCGAAAGCATCAGTATTTGAAGACTCAAAAATCAACCATCTTACCAACAAGGACTTTATGTAAACTGCTGTACATCCTGTTTAACAGTAGAAATCATGCAACATGTTACATAACGTACACGTACATGTGCAAAAAAACTGTTATTGTTCTTTAGGATCACACGTCCATGAGCCCATCTTCAAACTCAGCCTTCATTTTGATCTGTTTCACATCTGTAAAGTTTCATGACATCATCTCACACAGTCGTGATTCAACCATGGAGACTAAACTCCACTCGGATCACCGTGAATATTCTTTACGTTGCAGCTTCACGTTTGTTTAGATTGAATTCTCTGTTTCGTTTCTTGTCACGATGTCGTGCTCATGTTCTGGTTGGGTTTCGTGTTTTGGCTTAAAACAGCTGTTACGGTCACCACAAACACGGATGGAGACGGTCCGACTAGACAGTTAATCGCCACAAAAACATCTGGAAATGTCCTGACTTGAACTGTTGGTGACCGCCCCGTTGGCTGTGATAACACCACCAGCATCTCCTCCACCTTCTGATGTGAGAGGTGGCTAATAAATCATATATATCACATAATGTGAGCGTGGTTCGTGCAGTCACAGTTTCAGGAAACAAAAGCAGAGAGAACTCCTGTTGTCTGAATCCAAAGCACACAGACGATGTGGTTTGTGTACTTCAGCAGATCGCTGTGCAAATCAAGAGCTGCTCGGTCCAACGGCTCCCGCAAACAGTTCTGATATGAAAAAGTTAACGATGCCAAACAGCCAAACTAACACAGATCTCTCTGCAAGAGTTCACAGAGGTTACATCTAAAGTTTCATCTTCTATCTGATTTATTCACGCCAGAGGCTGAGGAGGAGGTGATGGTGATGGCTGTCGCGCCAAAGACCACTGTTCAAGACTGCGTTTCAACATTTGTAAGCAGTCAACCACTGGATATTTTGATTTAGACGACATTTCCAAACCCTCAAACGTCCCTTTAAAGACCTGAGGACCAGACAACACGTCCTCACTTTCTGTAAAAATGTCCCAAAACTATGAAGCTCTAACGCCTCGGGGGTCCTCAGAGCAACGCTTACCGCCGGTGGTGGCGTTGCTGACGGGGCAGTACTGGTTCAGAGCCGGATACTGTGAGAACAGGAGGTGATACGACCGGTGCAGCTTCTCCAGTCTGTTCGTCAGCTCCGTCACTTTGGTTTCCTGCAGGGTCGACTGCGACTGGAACACCAGGCTGATCTGAACCACTGCCACATCAAACACACAGAGAGACGCCAGAAAGAGACTGAAAACATTACATACACGGTGTCCCATCAGCCGTTGCCATGGATACGGGATGATAAAGGATGTGATGGGGAGGAAACAAAGTGGACTGACAGAGGTAACAGAACAGATGAAAAGATGAAGACATCCGAGCGTAGAGAGTTAATCCTCTCTGTACGTCTTCAGATGAAGACGTTCAGGCTAAAATGGGACGTGAAAAGAAAGATGACTGACGGCTGCTGGCACGACAGCGAAGGATGTTCTGGAAGAGGAAGACGTTATCAGCTTTTAAAAATATACCTGCACAACGTTTTTATGATTCTTCGTGGCAACAAACCCACCGAGACGACACCCATCAGTCTGTGGACGAAGCCTCGAGTTTAGCAGCACCATCTTGGTTTGTTTGGAGCTTCTCTCTGACTGATCAAACCCTGATTTATCATCTATTTGACTCTAAATCGGACCAACACTTACAAAACGAGCATCATGCTGTATTGAAGGAGACTTGAAACCATCAAATGGGGCCATAAACTCCTCAGGAAACTGATGGGCCGCAGTGCATCATGTGACAATGTTTTTACTGTCATAACCGGATCCATTCGGTCCAATAACATCTGGAAAGTCTAAAAGAGACGCACGATTAAATGATTTAATCCCCATTCAAGTTAGCCACGTGCTAAACTGGAAGTTAGCCGGCTCGGTTGGCAGAAGTCTCCAGTGTGCTCGCTTCAAATTGGTCTGCAGATGACAATAACCAATCAGAGAGCTTGTTTTACCAGCTCAAGGTCCAAAGTGTCACAGAGAGGCTAAAAGAAGCTGGTGAATGGAAATCGGATAGAAACGGAAGTTGTCCTTTTAAATGCCTGATTAAAATGAATCCAGCGATTTATTTATATTTTCAAACTTTTTAAATTCCATTATTTATTTATGAATTCATTCATGCATTTTTAAATGTTGTTTTTACAAATCCCTTTTTTAATTTGAACTTTTTATTGATGGATTAATATTACATTTGTAAATTCTAATTCCTCTTTTTATTGCCTATTAAAATAATGAACTAATGAATAACTTTGTAATTTAGTCTATAAATCAATTTGTAAACTAATTCATTAATGCCTTTATTAATTGTACAATTAGTTAAATACTTTATTACTATTTCCGTGACACTTGTGGTCCAAGTGTTCAGTAGCCAGCCGTGGATATTGACTGACCCTTAGTAGAACTCGTTAACTACAAATAAAAACAAGTATATATTAAGTACATAATGTGAGGAATCATATTTTATGGTCCACTATAAACTGTTTTATGGTAAAAATACAACAAAATGTCACTTCTGTCATCTCTCTTTTTCTTATTTTCTCATTCTTAGTTTTATTGCTTGAATTCTTCCGTATATGTTAATTGTACGTCTGTTAATTGTATGAACTCATTCAGTGTGACAACATGTGAGCGGCATCAGGAGGTTACTCACAGCAGAGCGTCTGCAGCAGAGCGATGACGACGAGCAGGAAGACGAGCAGAGCGAAGTAATGAGTCAGCTGTCTGTACTGACCGAACCAACCTGAGAGGAGACAAGCGACACCTCAGCTTCACATCACGCACCAGCTGACTCAGCACAGCGCTGCTAAATCTACATAAAGGGGCAGTTCGCCCAAATCAGTACCCAACAGTAAATCCCGTCTTTACGAGGCTGCTGTTGATTGAGACTCTGCAGGTGTTACCTTTAATAACGACTGTGTTTGTTCCCACTCACCTCTAACGGAGTCCAGACATGCTGAAAGTTTCACTTTTATTTGCTGACGTGTTGAGATTGTTGCTGAGACTTCAGCCTCCGCCCCGCTGCGAGGTTTGAAGACTATCCTAAGTAACCAGGAGATCGTCTCTGGAAAGAAATATTTGATGCCGTAAACAATAAAACGAAAGTAATGAATTTCTTTTGAATTGTACGGCGCGTAAGGGGGAGGAGGTGGCATCTCTCAAAACCTCAGCAAAGAAAAGCTGAAACTATCTGCACAGACATCAGCTAATGTCGTGATGAGGAAAACGTAACAGTATTCTCTAAAACACACTTGACTCAGTCCATGCAGGTCATTTGTTTCATGCACCTGATCTGATTTTATAAAGATGAACTTGCTCAAATGTGTCTTAAACTGTCAAAAGTTGTAACAAGAAACATTTAGCAAAAGATAAAGATAGGATGTTACTTTTGTCTGTAGGTGTTTCCTGTTGTTCCTCCAGCAGAGCCGACCCGTTCTTCACTTTCATGGCGTCATCGGTTCGAGCAGACGTGAGCGTTGATGCGTTAAAGCGCCGAGACTCCACGAGAGCAGTTTGTCAGAGTCCTCATGCTCCAAAAGCAGGTGCAAAAGAAAAACCCCGACGTTTTCTCCGGTTGGTGTTGATATATCTCGTATGAAAATACTGGCTCCTCTGCAGCCGTATGCAAAGCAGAACAGTTTGATAACCAAACGGCCCAGAAGAGTTCAGCAGCTGATGTTCAGCACCTGTCGACATCCCCCACCGTCCTTCATTTCCCTCTTCACAGTAATTTAGTTTTTTAGGGTTTTAAATCAGGCCCAGCAGCTTTACTCCCCTGATCCGGATCAGGGGAGTAAAGCTGCTGTCGCTACCTGCTTTGTTTACCCAGATGGTAAAGGTGGCCACGATATTTGACATGTGTCTGGATAACCAAGTATTTAAATCCTGGTCACCATTGTTCTCTCACATTAAAGGGTAACTCCGTCAATTTTACGTGTTAAAGTGTGTTTACAGGTCTTGATGAGTTTTTAGTAAATATATAAAAAAGGTAGTATTAAGTGTTTTGTGGCTGCAGAGGAAGCTGCATGTAATCAGATAAAGTGCCTCTGGTGATGTCACTCAGTGGCTAAGTTGCATTATGGGTAATGTAGGCAGCAGGAAGAAGTATGCGTGTATCAAAATAGGTGATATCTCTGGTTCTGTTGGTTTTGTTTTAAAACTGTTCATAATGAGTCTCAATGGAGTTACTAAAGTGCAATGTTTGTACCAGTGGACTGCATTTGAGAACCTGGTGCCTACATTACCCACAATGCAACTCAGCCATTGAGTGACATCACTGCAGGCGACATCCAGCTTCTACTGGAGCCAAAAATGACTTTATACTACTTTTCTCTTGTATACAATCGTATTCCTCGAGACCTGCAGACACACTTTGACGTGTAAAATTGTCGATGTTACTCTTTAATCATGTTTTACTTCATAGTCATCATGTATTTGAACCCCAAAACCACAATGTTTCCTCTAAACCAGACACTAAGCATAAATAAAACACATATTTAATCACATACGTTGGTTTGTTTTTGGTTTTCTGTGAAAAGATGCATCTTCTTTTGTTGCGTATACCACAGTTTATACTGTACGCTGCAAAATGTTCAAGAAGGAGTTCTTAGTTTGATTTGAATTCATAAAATATTTTAAATAGTTTTATTCAAAATCCTGACATATTTACAAATATTTGACAGTTTATAGTGCATTTTCTTCCTCTTTCAAGTTTTACAATTCAGTTTATATTTTTGGCTTACACATGAGGGAGGGACTGCTGACTGAACACGATGTGATACTTAAAATATTTACAGCCAAAGACACAGAGGAGGATAAACATAACAAAAAAACAAACCCTAATGATGATTAAAATGTACACCAAAGGCGAGAATAAGCATTTTCTGCATAAAGTTGCATATCATATATATATATATGTATATATTTTTTTTTACATGTTTTATGTCAACATTCAGCTTACAAACTACACAGTTCGGTAGTGTCAGGAGGTGTATAAACTGAAGTCTATGTAACAAAGACAAGAAGACAGAACATTATGAAAGTCATGTCAGGTGCGTTTTGGCCCACTATCATGAGAAGAAGAAGAAACGGGAGCACGGTTCCAAAGCGCCGCTCGTCTTGGCATTACAGTCAAAAGAAAAAAAAAAAAAAAAACGTTTCGCAGATATTTACTGCTGCAGTGCGACACTGTCGGGATGATGCGGTCCTGATGCTGCTGAGAGACTCCATCACCATGGCAACAACAGATACCCCTTTTTGTTACTATCAATAAAGAGAGTCCAACGCTGAGTGTCACCTGAGTTTGACTCAAAGTGGATTAGGAATATGCTCCTCCCAAAGACATGCTTCATAAACAAACACGGGGTCACGAGTGGGTCCAGAAAGTGCTATGAATTATTTACAATATGAGAAACGCCATAATAAATATCAAGAGACTGATCACATGTACAAAAACCTCTTTTGTTATAAAAACAGGAAGGTGCGTCTACAAACAGTTAGCATGAGATCCACAAAGTCTCTTTTTCATCTCGTTAGCTTCTCTGATTATGTGTGTGTGTGTGTGTGTGTGTGTGTCTGCCTCTGCCACGTGGCTTGAGCTGGTCGGAAATAGGCAGGATCGGATCAGTTGTCCACAGTTAAGTCCTGCTGTAAGCCGCCGGGTGCCGGGGAGACGTGGCCATCGCGGCGGCTGACATGCTGATGGAAGGTTAACGCTGTAACGACGCGGTCAGGTGGCTCTTGGCCGTGTAACGTGTCATGGCGGACGTTAAGCCGCGGTGCTCTGATGTAACAGAGAAATGCATCCACTCCATTTTTTTTAATTCCGCATTGACAAAATGCAAGTTTACAGTTCTGGTTACAAATGGATTACAGTTTTTTTTTGTTTTCTTCCTACAAAAAAACAACCTGTTGTAGATTTTTCAATATGAAATACTATTATAAAACAGTCTGCCAAAACCCTTTCTCTGTATTTAAAAAAAAAACACTCCTGCAGCAGCATTATTCCTCGTCTCCACGTAACAACGATCAGATATTCGATTGTCAGTCATTTATGAACGAGGATGAACCATCACGGTCCCCCTGTGGCTTCATCTGTGGAGAGATCCTGTGCCTTTCAGCCACCCTTTCACCTCCCGTAATGTTTATGTTGCTCACATACCAAACAGAACAAGCTAGTGCAGGCGAGCTAATGGCAACAAGCAACCTTTGGACCTGTTCTGCTGGAAAGAAATCCTATTATGTGAGGTGGATCTCTCAGAGCAGCTGTAGTCATGACCACACAGCCTGCAAATCCAAAGCCCTGCGCTCTTTGGAGCCTTCAAAGTCGCCCTGCTGACAGCGTCAGAGCGAAGAAGTGTAGGTGGAAGAAGGCAGAAAGATCGAACAGGAATGGCAAGAATATATAGAAAAAAAAAGCAAAATAACTCCTTGCTCCATCTGTTGCCCGTGGCTGAGCTTGTGTTATTAAACTTCTGCAGACCGATATGATGAAGAACCGGAGCGAGAGATGAAATAACTCATTTCCTCATCTTTGATCCATGACAAAATAACATTTTACCACTCTCAAACTTTCTCTGACATGAACATATAATCCAAAATGTGAGGATGATGATGCCGTGGGTGGGTTGGCTTGAAGTCGGTCCTTAGTGGCAGGGGTCAAACGGGAGCTCGGCGAGCCCTCCGTGGAGCTCCACTGATTCCTCCGACCAGGACATGACATCGCCGATGAGGTGGCCTCCGCACGTCGCCTGGCCGTAGATCTCGCTGGCCGTCAGGACTCTGGACCAGAACTGGAGATCAGCCAACTCCCCCATGAAAGACTGAGTGACGTCGAAGCGGCCTCCCATCGTGTCCTGTGAGGACAAAACAGGAAAGATTATGGATAAGTTCAGCTTCACCTCAGAGCACATTTTCTATTGGACACTACTGTGCCATCATTCGCACAAAGTCAGTGTTAAGTTCAACTGAGCCCATGTGTGAGTCGAGCAGGTCATTGGGACGGTAATGTGTTGATCACGTTCTATATGAAAATGTCCGAATCCAAATCTACCAAATCAATTCAATTTCAATCATCAAAATCAGAAGCAGGAGACTTCAGAGATTGTTGAATGAATTGTTTGAGAAGAGGGTTTATTCAGGACAGATTCCAAACTTTTGAGCAAACAACACAATAAATCTTTATCTTTTATTGTTTATTGTTGAATCCCTGCAGGGTGGTATGTTTTTTGTTGATCTCTGGAATCTTTTTCATTTTTGGGGGGTGAATACTATTTAAACTTGCAAAAAACACTTGGATAAGGTCCAGGTTTCTTGTAAAGTACAACTATTTCTTTAAAGACAGTTGTAAGGGCATAAAACCATCTGTTGATGTTTGGATAATCATGCGATACCTTACATGCGAGTCCTTCTCCTCATGCATGCTTTACCGAGGCGCCACCCTTCGCTTAAACCAAATTAGGTATCACCGATTGGTGAGAATGCATCGGACACCGACAGTCCTGTTGTGTGCTACATGTGTGAAATGGCAACTCTGGACAGTGTCTGCATCTGATTCTACAAACACTATCTGGAGTTAATATGTGCAGAAAGGCTAATGATTGTTAGCCTGTGGTGGTGAACTTTAGTCTCTCTCATGAATGTTAGATGCTAAATGCTGACCCACCTTCATGACCTAAACCCTTAGCTTATGTCTTGCTACATAAAGGCAACACTATTTCATAGATTGGCACGAAACGTTGTCATTGAAAAACTTTCTGAAAATGATGGTTTGTAGAGCGTCCGACTAAACTTCTTGTTCCTACTGTGTCTCCATCTGACAGCAAACTGGACGTCTTACCTGCTCCTGGCCCAGGATGAAGGTCCCTCCTGATTTGATGGAGTGCCAGGATGACAGGTTTTGCCCTGAGCCTTTCTTCACCCCGTCCTGGTAGGCCTCCCAGACACCATCGCGTGTCGACCACGTCACGCACACGTGATGCCACTTCCCATCCGTCATGGTTATGGGCAATGTGACCGCCTGAACACACAGGTGGAAACAGACAGTTAGAGTTGTGATCAAAGAATGTATTTATCAAACATAATAAGACTTCTGTGATGCTTTATATGCATCAATTGAGTACATTTCCATGTGATAGGTTAATGAGATAATTGATTCCCGACCTGACCCTAGACTTCTCCCTGATCAAATAACCTTCATTATCAGCACATCATCATCAGCGTACATACAGAAAAAAGTTTCTTTGTTTATCCGGAAAGAAAAATCAGAAACTGTAGGAATCTCAAGCTGCATCATAGCTTTACACAGCTTTACATACATGAAACTGAATTAGTACAACATGAGAATCTCATTTCTGTTCATCCTTAAAACCTCTAGAAGATTAATCAAAGACGGACGAATCTGCACTTCGAAGATCATTTAACTGGGTCACTGATCAGTTTGATGGGTGCCAAGTGTGTTACTAGAAAAAACAAAACAAAACAAACATGACAGTTTATCCCTCCAGGTATTGTCACTCCTACAGACAATTAGGCCAATCTGTTACGTTAATCAGATTAATTACTTTGTTGATCTGTTCGTCGAGCTCCCTGCTCACAGTACTGGGGCAAGGAAGGGGAAAAGACAAATATCTGTCTTCCGATTCGGAGAAAAGGGTATCAGCTTTTCAGGGAATGTCAGATTAGGAGGCTGACAGAGTAAGTGACTAATTTGTGTGTCAAGAATCTGTGCACAAGTGTCATTTAAACTGAGATGTCCACAATTTTTCATAAAATGAGATTATAGCCACGAGAGGCTCAAAGTGAGGAAAAGCCCAATTATTTCTTAAAGCCTCTGATGAACTTACACAGATAGCCTTTTCTGAGCCGTGACCTCATTTGTAGGTCTACAACTTCGTTAACCCCAATGTGCGATTGAGCTAAGGCGTTGACCTCTGACCTTTTAGATATAATATATCACAACATAATTATCTTATTCTAATAGATTTACGCATACGCAGCCTGTTCTCACTCCCAACTCATCAAATACAGCAGCCTGGTGCAGTATAAAGAAAGAAAAGTCTGAGTCCAGGGGTGGTTGGATGAGTCATTTACTGGACTTTCCCCCCAACGAGCAGAGTTTATCTCCCGAGCGTGAAGAGTTAAGAGGGATTTGTGAGACGTATGACATAAATGAACACGTTGTGTAAATGACATAACTCACGTTAAGCTGATGTAAGTATAATCTTTTCCAAATCCTTACCAAGTAGTTTTTGTGCCAAAACCAAACTGCAATGTTTCACAACATTAATCAGAGTCTTACATCATAATACGTCAGAATATCTTTTGTTTGTCCGCAGGCTTTATTTTGAAAGTCTAACATATTATTGCTAACTTGATGGAGAACCTGTAGCATGAAGAGAAAACACATGCAGCCCAAGCTGATCATTTACAGTTCTTGTGGTCACCACATTGTACCTGCAGTAACTACAACGCTGGGTGATTGATCTGAGGAGGCGCATGCCAGTTTCCATGGCTCTGAAGCCATGTCAAAGCTAACTCACACAGAGCCATCATAAATGGCCATGGTATACAAGATTTGTCACAGAAAATGAGAGTTATGGAAGGATACTGGCCCCCTAAAGAGAAAAAGCTTTTTGACTGGAAAATCCCTCTTTGAGAACTTCATATGGAGTCTTTAATCCTTTAATATACAGTAGAACCAATGTTTTCTGCACCAGAATCAGCAGGGACAACCACACAAAGAGGAGCTATGTGTCGACTTAACAATGTCATTTGTAAAAGCTTCAATAAGAGTTTTAGTGTCTCAAAATTCTTAACCATGCACATCATTTTTTATTGCATTGCTTTTACCTTGTCGTTGATCAGCAGCTCCATGGGGTTGCTGCCCCATTCGATGAGCACCAGCTCATTGGCTTGTCCAGGTACTGCGTAGGAGAAGGGAGTACCGAGGCCAGGACCAGATCCTGCTTTCAGCCACAGGCAGATCGTCAGGGCGAAGATCTCGTTGACCACCGACCGCTTCATTCTGGCGTACATGTAGTTGGTCCTCATGGGGAAGTCAAGCAGGAAGGCGTTGGGAGACTTTAGCTTCTTGTGGTTTCCTGGTGAGATGGCGAAATTTAGATTCATGTCGTGTAAAGTAGCCTACGTGTACTGTTCTGCTCCCCTACAGTGCCAAAGGCATGCAAAACAAGGCCTAGTTAACATTAGCTTAGAAATGCTAACATCAACAAACAGTTGGCACTCACCACAACACAGAGTCTGACACAAAGTCAAAAGTTGAAGGTAAAGCATGTTGAATATATTGTGTTATCATGGTTTTAGCTGCATATTGTTAGCTAAAGTTGGCTTGTTTGCCAATGCAGACAATTTGTAGGACAGTATTGATTAACAGGAGCAGCTAACTGGCTAACTGTATCCTAAGCTCAGCTAAGGTTAGCCTTGTCGCTGTCACGTGCTGCACATCATAAGGATTTTCTGAATAGTACCATGAAATGAGGAGTTACATTTTTGACTTGTGACCTTTTATTAATTGAAACATCGGTCTTTTCTGTTTGTTAAACAGTCAAATCAACGTATATGTTTAAAATGTAAAGCCACTGTGTGTGTGTGTGTGTGTGTGTGTACCATGGTCAGGGGTGTGGTGCAGTTGGCTGATCACTGATTCCAGCTTGTTGTGTCCTTTGCTGCTGACAGGCGGACGCTGTAGGTGAGTATCAGTAATGTGGTCGCTGTCATGGTGGCCCGTGCCGTGGTGGCTATCATGGTGATCATCGTGATGATCATCGTGGCGTCCAGGTCTGTGGTGATAGCTGTGATGATAGTCGTGGTGGTCATCGTGGTGGTCGTCATGATGGTCGTCGTAGTGGTCATTGTGATGGTCGTCATGGTGGTCATCGTAGTGGTCATCGTGGTGGTCATCATGGTGGTCGTTGTGGTGGTCATCATGGTGGTCATCATGGTGATCATCATGGTGATCATAATGGCGGTCATTGTGATGGTCATCACGGTAGTGGCTGCGACGGCTGCTGTGAGGCCGGCTGTGGTGGGAGTCGTAGTGGTAGTCGTGATGGCGATTATGGTACTTGCCGCGATTGCTGTTGTACCTGTGGCTACTGTGGTGGTTGTTACTATGGCTGTCGTGGTGGCTGTCATGGTGATCCACACGGTGGTTATCGTGGCCGTTGCCACGGTGGTCGTCATGATGGTCGTCGTAGTGGCCGTTGCCATGGTGGTCGTCGTGGTGGTCATCATGATGGTCGTCATGGTGGCCATTGCCATGGTGGTCGTCATGGTGGTCGTCGTGATGGTCGTCGTGGTGGTCGTCGTGGTGGTCACGGTGATCTGTGTGGTAGCTGTGCAGCTGCTCCTCCAGAGCGGTGATCTTCCTCTGGAGGAGTTCTCTCAGGGAGCTGGAGTAGGAGCTGGAGGAGTTCCTGGCCTGTGGAGGCAAACAGACGTTGATCAGGATTTCTGACAGTAAGCAACAGAGACTCCAACTCTGCACTGTAGGATTCAGGTGGATGCATCTTGACATGCACCACCAACCCAAACAATATTTCAAGTACACCCCCGTCATGGCAACATCACTCCACGATGGCAGAAGTGCAGCCAGGAGGACGATGTACTCTGACACACCGCAAGACCTGCTCACGAATCCCAATCAGATCCAAATCAGATCAAGCACTGGATCCATGGAGGCCCCACCATGGATCAAACCAGGCCATTCTTAGCAGATGTTTTGGGTCCTATGGGTTGCAAAGTGGGGCCTCCACTGGATCAGACTTGTTCCAGAACATCCCATGGATCCTCAACCGCAAGACCTGCTCATGAATCCCAATCAGATCCAAATCAGATCAAGTGGATTCATCAGGATCCATGGGATGCTCTGGAACAAGTCTGATCCATGGAGGCCCCACTTTGCAACCCATAGGACCCAAAACATCTGCTAAGAATGGCCTGGTGCCAGAGATCCAGGTTTGATCCATGGTGGGGCCTCCATGGATCTGACTTGTTCCAGAACATCCCATGGATCCTCAACTGGATTGGGATCTGGGGAATTTGCAGGCCAGGTCGAAACCTTCAAGCTCTTTGTCACGTTCCTCGTGCCATTCCCGAGTAGTTCCTGCAGTGTGTCAGGGCACATTGTACTGTCGGGCAGTAAACTACCTTTGGGGAGTGTCACTGACGGGAAGGATAAGAAATCCCAAAAGTGACACAATAACTGAGTCTTGTTATGCTAATGTGGGATACAGAAAAAACACCAGTAAGTGGACCGTGAGATGGGATTGTTTTGTCTGCTTTCTGAGGTCAAGAACGAAGTTTCAGACCGAACTGTCAAACTCTAATCTTAAAGAAAATGAATAGATTTAGAAACAGTCAGAAGCTGTTTGCAGTAAATGATATACGATGAATAAGAATTATGATGTAATTTTAAGTTGCATGCAAATATTTGCCCCTCCTGCCTTCAAACCCTCCTTCCTACTCTCCCTCGCTCATCCTCGCCTTCCTCACCAGCAAATCCGGCTTTGTTCCATGCCAGCGCACGCCACGATTAATAGCCTCGTCAGGGAGGATGAAGCTAATTGAAGGTGAGGCTGGCTAGCTCCCTTCGGCGCATGGCCAGAGGCTGGTGGCGTAGACATCCTGTTAGAGGAGGGAGCGACGGAAGGTAAATCCTGGCTCCGCTTCTGTTTTGTCTCACACCTTTGAGGGAGATTGAAGGGGATTTCTGGCAACACTTTCCCTGTGCATGGCCTGAGACCACCTGCGCTGTTAATGAGGCTTTCACAGGCCAGCGGGCAGCAGGGTTTTAGTCTCGCAAGGTGACACCAGCATCATTAAATGTTGTAACACAAGGGAGACGGCAGAACCACATGTATGGCTTGTTTTCGGCGCAGGAACACAATTTAGAGGATGTATTACTGACAGTACTATCACATACTGTGATAGTAAAAAAAACAAAATTCTGGGAGAGCAACAACAGGCTCAAAAGTTCCCAGTGAGAACCGATATGGTGCTTGGTGGCAAAACTGGGTGTTTTTAATGAAAGTTCTCCATCTCCAAAACCAGGTATTTTAAGCCAAAACCTAATCTTTTCCTAACCCCAACCAAGTGGTTAAGCTTAAGAAACTTAGAGTTTCAATATCTGTGTTTTACAGAAACATACATTGCATAAATTCTGGGTTGTTTTGGCTGATGGCAGGATGCTGACTCGTAGGCCTACTTGGCCTGGTTTCTGTGGGAAAAGCAGATCCTTGACCTCAATGCGATTAACAAGGTTGAAAAGACATTACTGCACAAATAACGATACTGTGATCTGATGATCTGGAGATCTTTGTCACAGAGACTGGCGCCCTCCCTCTTCTTCCCTCGCATCCCTGCCCTCCACTAAGCTTCACCTGTCTCACTGCATCATGTGGTAATCACATGGACACAGGGGTTGTTTTAGGTAAGGTTGAGAGCTAATAAACTTAGATGAGCTTCCTCTCTGGAGCTCAGGATTGGCCAATGACAACCAGGAGAGAGATTGGCTCAGAGAGCTGCTCAGAGACAACCGACAAACAGTTGTGATGTCAGCTTTGTCGGTGGTGTGTGTGTTTCTCCTCAAACTTTTGAATATTGCTTCACATTTTTGGGATTATTCCAAACTATAAATGTGCCACTACAGTTCAAACACTTGAAATTTTAAAATCATGTATCAAGATTCAAACAATGGCCTCTTCATGAACACAAACAGATATTCTGTGGGTTACCACGTCTTCACGAAACACGTCTTTCTCGCAGCATTTTGGCGGCAGACATCACTGGCAGCTTATTCGACGGCTGAGCTTGTGACCTTCAGTGACGCAAGATACGACCCCAATTAAGTCAAACCTCTGATAGGCTTCCGCCTCCCTGCAGACTGTTCAGGCTTTCTTTGCAGACACATTACTAAGCATTTTAAAAATGTGCGGTTCTACGTCCTCCATCAGGAGCTTTTACAGAATGTTTACCCTTTTAACCTGAAACCTCAGAGCTTTAATTACAGCCGTGTGAATGTGTTCAGATAGGAGACGGTGCCGTGCCTTGCTTGAGTTTCTTATAGTAAAGAGAAGAAATGTATGGATTAATTCTTCAAATAAAAAATGGAACAGCTTTTGTCAGAGTGTGAGAAAGTGAGAAAGAGCAGAACCTCAGGACAGTAAATTAATGCAAAAATAAAAATGCATCGACCATTTCTCTTTGTTTGGATCGTTTAATTTGCATCTGTAAAACTTAACACTGTCATAATTGGTTATTTGTGTGCTGCAAAAACACTCTGCAGCTCTACAGCTCTACTTTACACCCCGAAGGCTGGAAGACAAATGCAGTGTTTTTGTTTGACCATTACCTGAAACCTTCCACCTTTTTTTTTTTTTTTTTGGCTGAAACTCAGAGCAAGAAAGTCAATACTGGAACAGTGAAATGAAGCCCTGCTAGGCCTTGTGTTGAACTTTTAAAAAAAAATGTGCAGGTGTCAGGAGTCCATCGATTAGTACACATCTCTCCTGGCACGACACCGACTTTCAAATTTTGGTTTTGGTCCGTCTTCCCGACCGAGCTCTGGGCATTTTCCCAACTCTTCTTTTATCTTGTTATCCCCTACAATGTGTTTCAGTTCACAGGACACTATCACCTCATTTTGGCTCTAGTGTTACCTATATTAATGTCCCCAAGGCTTATTTAAAGGAACAGTTCACCCAAAATTCAGTAATTACCTCCTCACCCTTCGTGCATATGCAGAAGTTGGGTGAAGTTTTGTAGTCTGTGAAACATTTCTGGAGCTTCACAGCAAATCAGAGGAGATTTCTGTTGCTTCCATAAATGTTTTCCATCGTTATCAGGGTCAATAGATAATGAGATAAACAATGAATGAAGTTATTCTAATTGAATCCCCTTACTTTGCACATTTTATTATATCCATCAGTACAGATATTTAAAACTACAGTCTTGCACTTTTTTAGTCGTTAATCTCCTTGTTGCTCTCTCATTGCAGATATTTTCACTCACCTGCAGGTTCTCCAGCCTGTTTCAGTTCACAGGACACTATCACCTTATTTTGGTTCTAGTGTTACCTATATTAATGTCCCCAAGGCTTATTTAAAGGAACAGTTCACCCAACATTCAGTAATTACCTCCTCACCCTTCGTGCATATGCTTCTTGTACTTGTACGTCTTTAATCTCCACTGAAAGACTCAAAAAAGGTTGTTATTTTCACTCACCTGCAGGTTCTCCAGCCTCTCCTTCAGCGTCTGCAGTGTCTTTCCTGTCTGTTCAGGGGAGAACGAGCCGTGCTTCCCGTACGACGAGCCCTTCCTGTGGTGCGGATCCGACCTGTGGCCGCCGTGGGAGTAGTGATGATCGTTGCTGTGGTACGTCGAAGGCCCGTGGTGTGATGATGACGGCGGATGGTGGCTGCCGTGCTGCCCGTGGTGGTCGTCGTGGTGGTTGTCATGATGGGTATCATGATGGTTGTCGTGGCCATTGTCGTGGTGGTTGTCATGGTGACCACCATTATGGTGACCGCCGAAGCCCTCGCACAAGGTGAGCTTGGCGGTGAGCTCCCTGATGGTCTCCCGCTGGTCCAGGATGGTCTCCTTTTGCCTCACGAGGCTCTCGCGCAGGTGCAAGATGGTGGCTTTGGCCTCGTCGGACATCATGCCCCGCCGGTTACCGGTGTTGTGGCCGTTAGTGCTCGGTCCATGGGGCACAGTGGGTGGGGAAAAGCAGCTGGGGTCTGCCTCTGGGGGGATTGGAGTGCAGACGAATTTGGGGCTAATGCCATAATCATGTTCGATGCCGGGCAGACTGCTCGCTGCTGCTGCACATGACAGGAAGTAATAGAAAATTAGAGAACGTAGGGGGGAGATGAACCCCAGAAGGGCTCGGACCCATCGCTGTTGCCTCGCAGACGAAGGCATGAGGCTCAGAGGACTGACGTCTCTGGCCATATTTGGCCGGAGTCAAAGTTTTTCCTTGATAACTCACAGTCCTCCCGCTCCTTAGCTTTGGTGTGACGAACACCATGAATGGAAGTCATACGTGTTGGATTGGAAGGTGTTGGGGAAACGCATGTCAACAACAAAACTGCAGATAAAATCCCCTCCCAGACAGCATAGATCCCTTTCAGAGGACAAACAGCATAAACTCCGGGGCAGTATTCCAAAAGCAAACAAGGGGTGCTGCCAGACACTTTAACTGTTTGCCTTTGAGACAACCCGGTGGTTTCACCAAAGGTTTCTTGGCTCCATGGCGAGTTAAAGACCAGTGAGAGCTGTGCTGATCGATCCCGATAAGTCCATCTGCTGTCTCGGGGAAGCGGTGTTGGGCCGACGCCAGCCAGGTGATCTGCCTTGGCTCCGAGGACCTCCTGCGTTCGACAGCCAGCCAAGAGTAATCCCTTTAACTTTGGCTTCTAACCAGCCATCAGATCATAGACTGCTCTTACCTTTAAGACAGAGAGAAGGAAAAAAAGATAAGGTTAGAAAGAAAACAAGAAAACAAGTAAACAAAACTCGGACTCAGAGTATTTTCTTGTTACTGACTCTTTGCTATGATGTGGATACCTGGTGCTGAAGGAAAGTGGACTGACTGAACGAGATTTAGAGGCAGATAATCTGGGTCACGTATAAATAGACGTATACATAAAGTAGCTGTATAGATAAATAGAGATTTATTTAGATCGTTAACGGGAGGCGAATGCGTCAGAGAAGTGGGATCTCCATAACAAACATTTCATCTCCAATTATCAAATCGCTCCATCAGTCGGTCAGCACTGAGCCAGCAGACAGTCGTGACGGCAGCAGGCAGGTAAACAGCACCGAGGGGGAGGCCGGTGGAGGTGAGGAGGGGGGGGTGGTGGTCATCGAGACTGCAGCAGGCCACAGAGTAATGAGATTACATCCAATTAATCTGCCCCCTAAACCACAGCCCGGCAATTCACATAATGAAAGCTGGTTTTCATTTGAAGCATGGGCGGGCCTGCAGAGTCCAGCCGCTCACACCGGGGCCTCGTGAATCAGTCTCGGAGCTCGTCCGCCCTCGGACGGCGTGTTTATTGCTTATTTAAAGACAGCGAGGGGAGACGAAGTCGAGTCTCTAGTTTGACAAAGCTGCAGAGTTTAATTATATCAGTGTCTTCGTGACACGAGTTCAGAACTGTTCCCATGAATATTTCTGTGACTCATGAGGTGGAGTGGGCCGTCCGTCCCCACGTCCATTAGTCTACATGTTGAGGTGTGAATCCCAGGTTGCTCCGAAGCCACTTGGGATGCACAAGCAAGGGCGTTAATGATTGCCTCTACCCAGTCTGTGAAGTTTCTGTCAGGGAAGAACCTGCACCAGATCAAATATATGGATCAGTCGATGGTAAGCAGTCGGTAAAAAAGGAAATATATATGTTTATTTTATTTTCCTGGGGAAGCGATCAGGGGTTTTACGTCCAGTGTTTAGTGGAACTGGCGTAACAACCGAGGTATGATAATAACTGACACACCAACGACACTTTTAAGGTTTTAACTTAGTGGATAATAAAAGTGTTGGTAGTAAAAGCTCGATAAAGTCACTAACCTGGACCTTTATGAATGAATGATGCGCTGAGGATCTATGACCTGTTACATGCTGGTGGCCGAAATTGGTATCATAGCGGCTTGGAGGTGGAAATATTTATATTCAGTTTTATTTATTTTCATTTTATTGTGCACATCTGGGTTTAACATCGCTTTATTCTCTTGCACATCCTCATTGGTCAAAAATTCTGGGAGTAGTATTTCTCATAACATAGCATGACATAAGTTATAAAAGTTTCTCCTCAATCGTTTCTGGTTTGGTTTTGACTTTTATTAATGCAACTTTAAAGTCCTCTTAATGTCTATGCCCCTGTAAAGTGCTTTAAATGGTCTAAATCGGGCCTGTTCAGCTACTTTTTTTGAACAATGTCGAATCTGTAAAACTTATTTAATTATTATTCCGCTTTGTTTGTTAGGTTTTTTAAAATCAAGTTTAATTTGTGCATCGTGGGAACAGATTTTATAAAATTCAAGCAGCTTTAAGGTCACTAACTTATTTTTTCTACATACTAAGCTAGAAAATCAATTTAAATGTTTCTTCTTGTTCGTCTTCTGACTGAAACACCTATAAAGTCCTGATAAAGTGAACTTCCATCTGTGTCAGACGAGTCTTGCTCATGCCGGGCGGGTCGGCCAGAGAGCAAGATGCAAAGCCAAGAAGAAGTTTGAGAACACACAGGATGCTGTTCCCTCTAATCTTCTTATCTCCGTAGCCTGTCGCCAGTTCAAGCACCCACAGCGGCCACTAAGTCCGAACCACCGAGTGTCCGGCACCGACACATCGACTGTACACAGCGAGTCAGACGGGAAGGATTGATGCCACCTCTGGCATCTACGTGATAAACATGAAGCTTAGCTTAGCATGAACACTCAAAACAAGGACATGATCTCTTTTTAAATCTGCCTACAGGCACCTCCAGTTATAAAGTTATATTTTATCTGTTTTATCTTCACAGTTTTTATTTAATTTGAAATTTATATGCACGACTATTTCATGGCCAGGATCAGTGACTTCCTGGAGTTTTTGGTTGACAGATAATCTCACATCTCACCTCATGTCACGTTTACGGGTCTTTTTTTCAGCTGATGTAACACATTTTCTCATTTATGATGATAACTTGTTGCTTTCTGTTCGAGATTCATCCCCAAAGACGACTTTTAATAACAGTTAGGAGCAAAGAACTTGGTTGAACCATTGTCCAAATTCCCATTTTGTACCTTTAGCTGACAATTTAGATCATCATGACACTGCAGGATTATCTTAAAGAATGATACATAGACAGGTCGATAAATACGTGAGCCGCCAACCCAAAGTATTTGACGATGGCGCTCCCTAAAAACGTGGTATTTCTTCTGGATGGGCGCGGTTTTGCAGCTAGCTCCATCACCGTCTCACCTCGTGCTCTGAGCAAACATTGGTTTTTAAATAATTTGTGTATTTAACTTTACACTAATGAATATATTGTTTTAGTTTCACAGGATGTAAGGCGCCACTCCACAACTATCTTTCCTACAAACAGAAACCAGCAGATCCTGCACCGTATGCCTTTAAGAAAGAAAAAACAAAACTGTGTTTCTAAACCATCCGCGCTCCGACAATAAGCATATGTTGTTTTTCTTCTCAAAGTCGGAGCACTGAGTGCAGTTTAATGAGGCGTTCAGAGGTGTTGCCTGCAGCCAACAGATGAGGGCCTTAATCTGACAGTGAGCCCCGCTGTCTGATACTTAAAGACAACATTAGGAGGAGATTTAGGAGACATGATACCTCGGCGAGGCACGAGGCGTCACACATGAGCCCGGAGAGCAGCGTCGCTTCGTGGTCGGCGACAACCAAGGGACACGACGTGATACTGAGTCCTGGACTCTGCATTTCTATCCACTCATGTGTTTTATTATTTCATTAAATACATTCTGACATGCTGTATTTTTTAAAACATGCTCTTCACACTTCACACTGAACCTTGTGTTATTATTTTACAATGTGGGACTAAAATATTACCATATTTTCTATAACCTGAGGCACCAAAGTATTATATGTTATTCCTTTGTGTCTGCGTGGCAAATTAAAGTCTGAGTTGATGTACAAAGATAATAAACAGCCTACATTTTAATATAAACAGTATATAATGTTAATAAAATATTGGAATATATAGAAACAAAAGCCTATCATCTTTCTTTAATTTTCTTTTTGGATGGCTTTTTACGATTACATTTTTTTCTGAAATCACAATTTGTACTTTCTTTTCTCTAAATTTCTTTACTTCTTTCCGGTGCGCTTCATCTGTGGTCGCTCTGAGCATCTTATCTGCTCAGGTTTCCTCCTCTCGAGGGTGACGGACTAATAGGATTGGTTGGGTTTAATGCTGTTTAACGAGGGATTGGCTGCAGGGTCCCGGCTCTGCCTCCCCCCACCATCACCCTCAACGTCAAGCCATTGTTGTCACACGTGTCACTGTGGAGGGAGAACGTGCGTGTGACGTCATCGTGAGGCGATCGACAGCAAATATGAAGAAAAATGACATATTTATGAGGTGGTTTGCAGTTTTAATAATCAAATCTATCACTAAGATGATTCTTCACAGTCGATCTTTACACTGAATATCAGCTCACACTTTGGATTTTGGATGCATTCTCTCTATAAAAGCTCTCAAAAATGTCATTACATGTAGAAAATCCCTCCGTTACGTCTCTGCATGTTGACATGTGCGCTGCACGCTGTCATACATGTGCATGTTCAGCCCGTCGAGACAATCCCAGGTCACATATCCAGGTTCACGGGATATACTCAGCTTAAAGATGCTCCTCCTCCTCCTGTGAGGGGACCTGAGCTCACCTAGCTGCCTCACGCGACACATCACATGAGTCAGCCTCGCCCTCCACCACCTCCACCCCTCCTCACCCCTCCTCACCCCTCCACCCCTCCCCTCCGGCCCGGTCAGGTGCAGCGGCGTGGAGGTGAGTCATGTCTGGCTGAACGTGACTCGCCACAACACCGGACAGCCGAGTGACACTTTGAGGACTGATGGTGCAGTCGGGGTCGTGACATCATGTGTCTTAATCTTTCTTTAAACACATTTAGGTGACGGACTCGGACGGACGTTGAAGTCCTGCGGCTGAGTTTTATGTCACTGATGCAGAAAAAGATGATTATGATTCTTTAATTTCAAGTAAAATGGACTGTTTCAGTTCACTGAAATCATATTTGACAATAAAGTTAAACTGTTAAAGATCCTGCCTCTCTTACATATCTTTGTCTCGTGTGTTTGATAACCACATATATCACTGTTGGAGTTTTTCACCCCTCTTATCAGAGTTGGTATTGGCCCCAAAAATCACATATCTGCTGGGTTTTTAATATAAATATGTACACGTGTAAGTGAACCTTTAGATATGTCTTGGTACAATTATTAGAAATCATTCTAGAGGTGAATTTTTATACGTGGTAATTATTATTTTTTCCTTTGTGAGAAACAAATACAAACATTAATGAGGTGAAATCAACTGTTTCCTGTTTCCCCGTCCACCAAACACGTCACAACTTTTTGTGCAAGCATCAGGTTTTTTATAAGGCGACTCTTGTCTTATAATCAATTACATAATCCAGTGACTGAGACTGATCCTACCCGGCTTCCTCACCGCTGCATGTAAGGAGATTCATCTGACAGCTCTGAATTAAACCAACATTTAACTAACAAGAAGCAGAATAACAGCCTCTTGGTTCAGACTCTATTAGCATAAAACCATCGCCGAGCGTTTGCTTTCATCTAAAACGACGGTTTCGTTCTTTTTCTCTTCAGCGATATGCAAAACAAACGCTCCGCTGGGCGAGTCTGAGGCTTTAAAGTTATAAAAAAACTCTCTTTAACGTCCTCTCGGCGGTCTTTATATCTGTCAGCGCGTCCTGATAACAGGCGACCATCTGCTCTCTGCGTTATACACAAGCTGTTCCAGCGCCGAGGCTTTTGTTCAATCTGACAAAGTGTGAGCCGCTTTTTTTTTCCTCCGCGTAATTAACACTTTCATTTTTCAGAGAGAATAAACGGGTTCAGTGACTTCATACTTATTTTCAGCGTGAGGTATTTTTGAGAGGGGGTTTCCTCCAGCAAGACTTTTCTTCAGCCGTGAGAACGTTTAATTAAAAGGATGTGTTTAGTCTTGGTGTGTACTGAATCATAGGCGTATTTACGTGTCATATCACCTTCACATTACACGTTAAATATCTGACGTGGAGAGGATGGTGCTGGCTCGTTCGTTGTGACAGAACCAGGTGTTTAAATGACCTTTTCCCAACCCGAGCCACGTGGTTATTGTGCCTAAAGGTTCCTTTATTCTCACCGGACGGAGCCTTCTGTGAAAGCTAACAGATACGGATCAAACTGAGCAGCGCCGCCAGAAACTGTGGCGGACGGGTGAAGCCAGTAGTTGAAGGACACGACGAAGAAGTGTCCACTTTTACTTCTTCCTTCACAGAAACATCATCACCAGCTCGTGACTCTGACCTGTGGATTCATGTGGGCAGTTACGGTAACACTGTCCATCTATTTTCATACGTAAGAGGGAAGTAAATGAGCCTTTTTTTAATCTGTGATACAATTACTTAACATATAAATGTGCTCTTTTGGCTGAGATCTGCAAAGTGACCAAAAACTGAAGTTCTCCTTTAAACCAGTCAATAATAAAATGTGAGAAGACTGTAAATATTCCTCCTTTGGTAGAAACACCGTGACTAAAATGTTCTTTAACGTTCTCCTTGAGCCCACAGCACATAAATAAACACTACTATTATTTGTACTATTTGTTTCTCTCGGTGTTTTTGGCAGCGAATCGGCTTCCAGTCAAGTGTTCCTGTTCCCACAGATATCCGTCTAAGTTGGACTTGTATTGATTTCCTGACCCTGCAAATAAACACACAGCACACCTGCTATTTCTGACGAGAGCGTCCACAGAAAACAGACTTCTGTCTCTCTCTCTCAATTAAAATCGAGCCGCTGATTCTCCTCTCTGAACCCGATCACGCCTCGCATCCACACAGAAAAACATGTAATTACAGTTTGGGAGCTGCGCCGGGTCGACAGCCGTCTGCCGCCGCGCCGCTGAGTGCCACGTGCAGCGAGTGGCTCGGCGGCACCTTTGTCCTCGTTGTTTCAGAGCAGTTTGATGTCGGTAATTTCCAGTGAAGAGGAGCACTTTAAACCGCATCCATTACCCCGAGCAGACGGAAACAATGAAGCCCGGCGGCGACGTGTCCGCTCGAATTCCTCCTCTGTTTTCCACCGTTGTTGCGTTTAGATAAAGGCCTCCCAGAGTCTGCTCCGTATACGGATCAAACCCTGTGATTAAATGTCTCTCTAACCTTTTTTGGGGTAACTAAATACTTCCACTCCACTACTTTATACAAATACTGCACTTCACTCTATAGATTTATATGATAACTTCGGTTGCCAGTCACTTTGCAGATTTGCATCAGAGCCAAAACAACACATTTTTCATCAGATCTAAGTAATTGGACGGGCTGATAATCAATCAACCCATCTGATACAGGATGCTCTGTACACATGTAAATATAAGGATATTTTTTTTGTTACTTTAGTACATTTAATACCAGATACTTTTGACTTTCACTTAACCAAAGTTATATTTTAAAACGACATCTTTTGCATAATTTTTACAACACTGGATTTTACTCAATTTTATGAATTATGGGCAAAAGAATCAGGATACTCTGTACACACATGTAAATATATGTATAATTCTTATTTTAACTACTTTTGTGACTAAAGTACATTTAATATCAGGATACTTTTAAGTAAGTACTATTTGTAGGGACGACTTTCACTTTACCACAGTGATATTTTAAAACTATATCTTTAGTTTTACTCAAGAAAGACTTTTGCGTACTTTTTACAACACTGAAACTTTTGAAGTTTTTTTTACTAGTGGTCTAAAAAGTACCCAAACTTCATACTTGAATAAAAGTAAAGCGTCACCTGTAGGAATAATACTTGAATTGAAGTCTTAAAGTGTCTGAAAGAGTCTTAAATGTATTTAAGTGCCAGAAGTAGTTTTCCAGAAATAAATGAGCTTCAATATCAAAAGCATATTTCTTTGTTACTTTAGTACATTTAATACCAGATACTTCAGACTTTCACTTAACCAAAGTTATATTTTAAAACGACATCTTTTGCATAATTTTTACAACACTGGATTTTACTCAATTTTATGAGTTATGAGCAAAAGAATCAGTAATTGTATAAGTAATAATTTGCAATTTTTTCCTACCAGTGGTCTAAAAAGCACCCAAACATCATACTTGAATAAAAGTAAAGCGTCACCTATAGGAATAATAGTTGAATTGAAGTCTTAAAGTGTCTGATTTTAAATGTATTTAAGTGCCAGAAGTAGTTTTCCAGAAATAAATGAGCTTCAGTATCAAAAGCATATTTCTTTGTTACTTTAGTACATTTAATACCAGATACTTTTGACTTTCACTTAACCAAAGTTATATTTCAAAACAACATCTTTTGCATAATTTTTACAACACTGGATTTTACTCAATTTTATGAGTTATGGGCGAAAGAATCAGTAATTGTATAAGTAATACTTTGCAATTTTTTCCTACCAGTGGTCTAAAAAGTACCCAAACGTCATACTTGAATAAAAGTAAAGTGTCACCTGTAGGAATAATACTTGAATTGAGGTCTTAAAGTTTCTGATTTTAAATGTATTTAAGTACCAGAAGTTATTTTCTAGCAGTAAATTAACTTATACTTACATGTGTGTATATATGTGCGGTACACTCTGGGTTATTATCAGCCTGCTCAGTTATTGGATCTGAACTTGAGATCTTGCTTATTGTCAGCTAATATTTTATCACAGGAGCTTTTCTCAGCAGAAAACTTTCAGCAGTAAGCAAAGGTAAAACTTTTCTCTGGATGCGATCATGAAGACAGTCAGGATTTATGTTTCCTGCAGCAGCACGGAGCGAGAGGACTAATACCTGAACTGAACCCTGGTGAACTCTGAGTTTGGGCGGGTCAGAGGTCAGCGCCATCCTTCACACGGAGGTTAAAACTCCGCCTGAGTCGACCCGGCGACAGTCTCAGCAGAGACCTCTCGGCCCGGCCGGCGGGGAATACTTGTGATGCCTGGGAAGCTCTCGGGCTCAAGTGCAGGGAGTGAAAACACAAACAAGCCAAGGTGACAATACGCTGGATTAGTGCGAGCGAGGCGGCGAGCTCGGGTGTCTCGCTGCAGGTCTGGACTCTTTAATGAGACGTGATCACGAAAAGCAAACAGAACTCAGACTGGACGATAACGTGGGACGACTTTTAATGATCCTTCCATCGTATCGCTCTGTAACTTCACTTTAATGGGCACTTCATGAGGTGGTGACTCTACTCTGTTTTAATTTGATTTGTGTGTGAAGCACTCTCGTGTTGCAGGTGTGAGGATGGAGAGCAGCCTCGCAAATAAAAGTTCAGCTGTGAAAGCTGCTTAATGTGAGGACGACGGCGGCTATTAAAACACACAGCAACAACGATGATGAACTGCAGGTCATCACTTTCAAACTATAAGGTGCTTTCTGAACGATCCATCACTCCTCAGTCTCTAAAATAACACCGTCATCTATCTTGATTCTCCTGAGCCGGCGTCGTGCTCGACATGAGGCTGGTTTCTGATCTGACATTTTCTCCGCCTGCTGTAAGCTTCTTCTTCTTCTGGCCTCGCTCGCTAATGAAGACGAGTCAGACCAAGGTCTCAGCGCGGCACGTGGCCTCGAGCCCGTCGGCGCCAGAGTCTCAGCGGGACACTGAGGAAGGGTGACTGGGAGGGATGCAAAGGCCACGACAACAACAGAGTCCAATCTGCTGTTTGACTCACGCTGCTGATGTTAAAAACCTCAAATTGGTGGTGAAAATGCAAATGAAGCGACAATTAATGAACTCGATCACCACAACAGGTCCCTTTACTGCAAACTCACAACATCAGCGATGACAAAAAACAATATGTGAGGAAGAAGAAACAGCCGCTACACGACTTTAAAGTATCTTCGCCATAGAATTTAAATATAATAACGTAAGAAGACGTGATTGTTTGAGTGAACTGTGACGGTTCAGGCCTGTAAGACGATTGCATGACGAGGTGTTAAACACATCAAGATCTTAGCTGCACGTGATGTAAAGCTCATCAAAACGGCACCGAATATTAGGACCGGACCACGGAGGTGAGGGGACGGGTGAGAGAGGGGACGGGTGAGGGAGGGGACAGGTGAGGGAGGGGACGGGTGAGGGAGGGGGTGTTAGGAAATAAACAACAACAACACACTGTTGTCTCCTGTCTCAAATCTATCAGAAAATGTGCACCAGAGGAAATATCTTGTAACTTCATCCAAACTTAAAGACGTTTCTAGTTTCAATGCAATGATTTTTTCATTCTGTATCAAACATCACAGGTGTGCAAACTGTAAAAAGAACACGAGAATACGCAACGTGTCGTTACGAGAGTTTATTCTTTTCAACATAAATCAACATCAGCCATGAAACATCTGATGTTACTGAGAATCACAGAGCTACAAAACTCAAATAAACTCAACTTCATGTTTGTAGTTTTGAATGTTGCGTCTGATCTTTGGTTGAATCTGCTTTCTAACATCCTGAGTCGAGCCAGTATATTCACTGTTTTAAGATGTTTCAGAGCCCGTTCAGGTATATTTCAATCAGGATGAGATCGTTACCGCTCTGTTTGTACATGTTGGCTATAAGCTTGCAGCTTACAGGTGAAAATCCTTATGTGTGCATTACATAACCTAAAGAAGCTCACCTGATACTTAACATACATAATAAAATATATAAACAGGTTTCTCCCCAAAAACCAGCTGCAGGTGTTCAGAGCAGATATATTTATATATTTATTCACATCGTCTGCGTCGCTGTCAACAAACTCCATCACATGTTCTCTCACTGCTTCTGTGGTTTGATCGAGCAGCTTTAAACAAGTTCCTCGTTCAAAGAAAAGTTTAAAATCTCTGCTGTTTGTTTGGAATTTAAAGACGAAACTACAGATAAGTCGGGGAGAAAGAAGAAAAACTAAAAGTTTTTAGCTTACCTGCCTGCAGGACATCTCCCAGCTGGTTAGTCCATTCAGCACACTGATCAGCTTGAGGAGGATCGGCTTCAGGTGGATAATTATAACTCCCTCTCTCTCTCTCTCTCTCTCTCTCTCTCTCTCTCTCTCTCTCTGTAGCTCTCTCACTCACTCATGCACACACCTCTCTGATGATGTTCAATCAGACCGGCTGATATCTGACATTTTTGTTTCACTTGTTTAGACAAATCAATCGGTATAGTTCAGAGAAAAAGTTCCTCTGTGCAGCGAGGAAGTCAGAGTCTAGAAGAAGAAGAGACAGGAGGTCTTCAGATCAATAACATATGATCAGTTAGAAGCTGCTGTCTTTATTAAATGTACGGAAATCATTTGGTTTGGTGTCTTCGACTGAAGGAAAACACCAGAGCTGGGTCAAACTGTGTTCTGGAATCCACCTCTATCACTTTGGCATCTGCGGTGCTTTTAATCGAAGCTTAGGTTGAGCCGTTCGCCTGGACCTGACCCGGCCCCCCCGCGGATCTGAACCACGCCCTCCGAGTCGCTCCCTGGGAGACGGGCCCGTCCCTCCGGACGTGGCAGAAAACTCAGACAGGAAAAGTCCCACATACCTGATTGGCTGGTGGACAGACCTACTAATGATGCAATCAGAGGAGACGACGAGCCAGAGACGTGATTCATGACGTCATCTGGTTGTCAGTCGTCAGAAGTTGTGTACGGTAGCTGGTACTTTTCTTGGTATCACCTCAGTTTCCATAAAATGTCAAGTGAGCTTTAAAACGAACTTTTGAAAGTTTGCATAAAGTAAAAAAGATCAAAATGTGAATCTGGTTTGTTTTCCACAAACTGAACGAAGCTACGTAAAGTGTGAATTCGTCAGAGGATAACATGTTGTAGGCTACGTGACGGTAAAAAACATGGAGACAAAATGGAGAGAGGTCTTCAGAAATTACCTTCGATAGGGAAAGTTAGCATCGGCTAACAGCTGATCAGTCATGAGAGTTTAATGTTCACTGAGTTTATTCGGCAAATCTGTTTCCGTCAAACATTTTGTGCATCGACAAAAGATAAAAAACACCTCAAGTCAGCGAACAAACAAACTCTTTCTTCAAAATGCTTTCTGGAAACACGGCTACTGATGATGATGTCAGAGAGTAACGGCTTCCTGCACACTGACTCCACCCAGATTCTTTTTCACTGTGCAGAACGATGCAGTGTTGCCGTCGTTCGTTGCTCCTGTGTGTTTGTGTTGCACTGACGATGATGTCACGGCAGCTTCACGGGCTGTTGCTATGACAATCAGCCGAGGATCCCACCTATCACGAGGGAGAACCAGCTGCAGTGGAGAAAAAAATAATAATAATACGAAATTGAGAGAAAGTACCTGGCACCTGAAGCGAGTCGAGTGGAGTCAAGCTGTACCTGCGGAGCTTTCATCACAGTCATCGGGTCATCGCGGTATAAAAAGCAGAACAGGATGCTGAAAAGGGAACAAGTGAAGAAGAACCGACAGAACACATGAATATCTCTGATGACTTGCAGGGTTTTGGTACGAGAGAACTTAGTTTGGTTAAAGGAGCAGTTTGTAGTTTTGGAGAAGAAGTTCAAACGCAGAAACTTTTTCCATCAGTGAACAAACCAGCTGTTCTCAGAGGAGAATAAACTCCCAGAACACTGTTTGAAGCTGGAAAGGTGGCAGGGTCCGCCACATATAAACAAAGTAAAACAGTATGAAACTGTGTTGTCCTTTAAGATCAGTCATGAAAACAAAGAGAGTTTGAATATTTAGTCTGTCACTCCGTCAGTGACGATCTTTCTCTTTCTTCACCAACACTACAGACTGCTCGTTTAAGTTAAGTCAGTGATTTGTTCATTTTTTGGGGGATACAACCCTAAAAACTGGATCTGTAGTCATGTCTGCCCTAAAAAACTGCGTGTTGCTTCTTGTCACGTTGGTCAGTCTACAGTTTGAGAATATTATAAATCCAAGATGAAGACACAGAGAGAAAAGGTCCAATTACTGACTTCACCGCTGGAAAGGTGGCAGGGTCCGCCACATATAAACAAAGTAAAACAGTATGAAATTGAAATTGTGTCCTTTAAGAACAATCATGATGAAGAAAGCTTATTTATTTAGTCTGTCAGTGACGATCTTTCTTTGTTCACCAGCACTACGGATTGCTCCTTGTCAAGGTGAGTCAGTGATTTGTTCAGTTTTTTGGGGGATACAACCCTAAAAACTGGATCTGTAGTCATGTCTGCCCTAAAAAACTACAAGTCTGTGACGACATATTGCTTCTTGTCACGTTGGTCAGTCTACAGTTGAGTATTTGTAGTGTACAGTTTGAGAAAATGATCCAAGATGAAGACACAGAGAGAGAAAAGGTCCAATTACTGACTTCACCCCTTCAGCACCGTGGATTTATTATCAATACACAGCTCATATATAGACTCATAGACGACTTACTCAGATTCTGTAAAGGATAAAAGTGTCGGATGGACTCGACTGACACATTCAACTAAACAATCTCTCTTCCTGTGCACTGACTCTGCTACTAGAGGATGTAGATTGATATCTCCTGTCGTATCACCTGCTGGTTAATCGAACAACTGATAACAGCTGCTGTTCGTACTTCTGCATCGGTTTTCCCTCACAGAGCCTTTACGTGCCCTCAGCTGTGGGTTTGTGCATGTAGGTGTTGAGTGGTAGTGATAGTAAGAACAGCAGTGTGGAAGTTAAGTGAGTTTCAGTCTGCAGAAGAAGTGAGAAGCGCTCAGAATCAGCGTGTCTTGCGTCTGTGTTGCATTCTGGTCTATTTTCTGCTGCTGCTGGTGGGCGTAGAGAAAAGCTCTCTGCGTCTCCTCCTCCCCGATGGATTCCTCTCCCTCTACGTCTAAATCGGCTGTAGAAGAAGAAGCAGCCGTCGTTCCTGTTCGTTCTCCGTCACATGACAGAACTGTAGCCGACTTTTGATTAAAGAAATCTGGAATTAAACTCCTGGAAACACGCTGATGAAGGACGTGACAGTTATTACTCTAATTACCTAAATTCCCAGCTGGCACTAGACGTCAATTAGACGTCATAGAGACGTCTAATTGAGACGCCTCCGACGTTGAATAGACGTTAGTATTTAGTTGAAAATGAAAATCGGGTTAACGTCTGAACTTAACGTTGGTCCAACGTTGGATATCAGTTATGTAGGCTATCTTAAGTCAAATCAACATTGTTGATAGATGTTGTCCAGACATTAGAATTTTGTCATCAAAAAGGTCATTATTCAACGTCAAAGTTGTGTGAGTACAAGACGTCTGACACACGTTGGGTTTTGGTTGCCAGACACCACAACATAAAAACAACAAAATATTAACGTCATTTGACGTCAATATTCCTATGTCAAAAGATGTTGAAAGTAGATGTCAATGGACGTTGGGTTTTGGTCGCCTGACGTCATGACTTGAATCCAACCAAAGACCAATGTCTATTGGAAGGGTCCATATTGGCTGATAATAGTGCATCTGAAAGAAAAAAGAAAAGTTCTGAGGCACTACCCAGCTGGCACCGGACGTCAACAGACGTTGGTCTTTGGTTGGATTCAAGTCATGACGTCAGGCGACCAAAACCCAACGTCCATTGACATCTACTTTCAACATCTTTTGGAATATTGACGTCAAATGACGTTAATATTTTGTTGTTTTTATGTTGTGGTGTCTGGCAACCAAAACCCAACGTGTGTCAGACGTCTTGTACTCACACAACTTTGACGTTGAATAATGACCTTTTTGATGACAAAATTCTAATGTCTGGACAACATCTATCAACAACGTTGATTTGACTTAAGATAGCCTACATAACTGATATCCAACGTCGGACCAACGTTAAGTTCAGACGTTAACCCGATTTTCATTTTCAACTAAATACTAACGTCTATTCAACGTCGGAGGCGTCTCAATTAGACGTCTCTATGACGTCTAATTTACATCTAGTGCCAGCTGGGTTAGCATCTTAGCAAGGCTTTAAATGCTACAAAGCCATTTGCATGCACATTAATTCCCCATAGTCAATTATGTATATTATAATATTTGGACCCAACTTTCCAGTAAGCGTGCACAGATCTTGCATAGCTCCTCTTCTAACTCGTGTATTTCCATATATATTTTTTAATCAAACTGATAATTGTCGACACGTCTGTAGGCGATCGTGATGAATTGAGTCGTGTAGGAGGCGACATGTTGGTCAGCAGAACACTTTCACATCTTACATGCAGGTCTGGCACTTTCTCTCAGCTTAAGCATGTTTCATAACCCCGTGTGAAGCTGACCTCGTAACTCCGCTGCCGGCTTAATCCAGGTTGCTTTTTCTCTCCCGCTCTGACCCGAAGTTATTCTGCTTCTTTTAGCTCGGCCGGGCCACTGAACTGCATTCATTCTCACCTTCGGATTAGGTCATCATAGTAAAGCCCAGCGGCGCCAAGAATAGAACGGAGTGTAGTTAAAAAAGAAAACGGATTGTTGGCTGTTATGTGTCGACCGTCTGACAGCAGTTACCGACGACCTGCTGCGAGCTCACATTATCCCACAACGCCTTAAACACAACAGGTGTTAATGCATATTCTGTTCATTTCACGCAGGAAATGAAGACTAGAATTAATCATTCAGAGCACTAAACATGTTAAATATTCTTACTAAGGCAATATTCTTGTAAGTAACATCTTAATAGAGGCATTAATATATATATTTATTCTTTTATTTTTGCTGTAATGATGGAGTTGATGATTAACCCATCCAGTTTCTTCAGGACCTTAAACTGGAAGTATAAAAGGCCTCACTTTTTCTGAAAGCTAGCAAATTAAAAGCGCTGCACACTGTGTCACACTTTTATTAATCTGCTTAAAAACAGTCGACAACCTCGTGTATCTCAGGGGCGACGTACGTAAAAGAAATGGTCTTCAACATACACAGTTTAGACGACGTAATGGGACGAAGAAAGAAATTAAATTGTACGTTTATTTTAAGTTAAACTGCCTTGTTGTTTTGTGCTGCACACTTTTACATTCAGCCACTTGTGAGTTGTTGTAAGCGTAAGGTTTAAAAATCTGTTTGAGAGGACATGAACGACAGTTGATTGAATTATTAATATTTTTATGTCATTAATTTAATTTCACTCAGTGATTTCATGCAGGATTCTTGATCTGAAAAGTACAAGAAGCTGCTTGATGCATGATGTTCACAAGGAAAAGGAGAGGAGGAGGAATTAAAAACTACTGAAGTCTTACAGAGCTGCAAGCTTAACGTAAAATCTTTGCAAACCTGATGGCTCTTCTTGTTGGCTGGCTCACTAATCAGTCCGTCTAATTGTCATAATTTCACACAAGAATCAGTGCTGAGGGAAAAGCTAATGGTTCTGATTTGTTGGTTAACATTTCGTGTTGCAAGCGATTTTTCATTTTTTAATAAACTGGCCATTTGAAGAAGTGTCCAGCAATACGCATCCAGCTAGCAGCGGTTTTACTTCATAAAGTTGACGGAGTTGATCGGCTGCATGCTGTTAAAGGAAAAGTGAAAGTATCTCTAAGTCTCTTAGACCTGAAGGTCATTAACCTTAAGCCCAAACAAACCCACTGCAAATTACCATCTTAAACGGCTTTAAGTGCTGCAAACCTTTATAGTCGAGGTCCAGAAAGCTCCTTAGAGGTGATAATACACTTACTGTACAGGAAAAGGCAAAATGATGTAGTGTCTTAAAATAACCGTCTCAAAGGATTTGATCGGGGTGAAGAGGCCATCGGGTTTTTTCATCGTTTGGCGTCGTTTCCTCAGAGGAACTGCTGCAGGAAATGAACCTGAGACTCAGGGAATCAAACCGAGATAACAGGAGCTGTGTTTACCAACTCTGAATGAGCTGCAGTTTATTTACGGAAATATGAATTATGATCTGAAGCATCCTGAAAGGCTCCAGGGTTAATGTGAGTCTTCACAACCTTGACTTGTGAAAGGAGAAACTCTTAATTGCTGACGGACCTTGACGGACTGAAAACAGTACAAAGACAGCTTATTAAATGTTGCACCTCATCATCTTCATCTGATTTTTGTAAATATATGCTGAATTTGATGGCTGAGTCAGAGTCATGATTGGGTATGAGAGGAGCATCCTCGACACCAGTGGTGGACAGTAACGAAGTAAATTTACTTGAGTACTGTACTTAAGTACAGTTTTTGAGTATCTGTACTTTACTTGAGTATTATTTTTGGGGGATACTTTTACTTTCACTCCACTACATTTCTATTGATGCTCTCGTTACTCGCTACTTTTGAACTTACGTCAGCTGATGATTTTTTTTTTTATATAATTTTTTTTTTCAATATTCTGAGAAAATAAACTGTTTCTGCTGATTCCTGTATGGTTTGTCTTAGTCGTATTGCCGTACCTGTACTACGTCGTGCTATACAATCCATACAATGGAGGAAGAAACTGGAGAAACACATGGAGAAACTCCCACCGAGCACCCGTGGCCTTAACTCAAACCCATGTTTGAGATTTTTGTCACAAAAACTGATTTGTTTCAGATTAAATGTTTGTTGTGCTTACAGCGAACAAATTATATCACGGCTTACAAAAACTCATCTTCACAACCTGAAAAAGCACGTTGCAGTATGTAAAGTAGCTACTGACGTTAGCTAGCTTAATGTTTGTTAAATGGCAGATGAACATTTTAAACGTAACTGTATGAGCTTGTAGTATCATAATTTTTATACGGTTTAAAAATATGGCAGCTGTTGCAGTGCAGTCGAAGGATTAAGTTGACTTTCTGTTCATGTTTTTTATACAATTCATATCAAAGAATCGCATCAGTGTATTGTACAATGACAAAAAAGCTACTTTTCTTTCCTGTATTTCCTGAGATATTTTTAAAATACTTTTACTCAAGTAATTTTTTAAGCAAATACTTTAGTACTTTACTTAAGTAATATTTTGACTAAGCTACTTTTACTTGTATTGGAGTAATATTTGACAAGGAGTATCTGCACTTTTACTCAAGTAGTGAAGTTGTGTACTCTGTCCACCTCTGCTCGACACAGAATACCGTTTGGAACGTCAGCTGAGTCGTTCTGCCTCTCCGGGCTGATCTCGTTGGTAAATTGGCATGTTTGCCATTAGCAAATTACTTTGTTAGCGGGCTCTAATTCTAAGCTAACCTTCGCTCGTCTGTGAAACACACTGTTAGCGCTTGTGAAGGGGTGGAAGAGAGGCGCATATCAAGGTTGCATCTGTTGGATTTGCTCTGCAAATTCATCCCAAAGCCTTTAGATTCAGTCCACAGGCCGAAGTTATGTCACACATTCTTACATATTGCACTTCTAATAAATGCAGCCTGACTCTAAACTTACGTCATCCTGTTTTTTCGTTGAGGCTCTGACACTGTAAACTGTACGCCGGGAAAAAAATGAAGCTATAATAAGATCAGAAACCATCAAAAACATTTCACTTCTCTACATGCAAACTAAACGACTCTCGTGGATGATTCCTGTCGGGACTTCAGCTCTAATGTGTTCAGACCCTTCTCTGCAAAATTAGACCGGCTCCCCTTTTTTTTTTTTTTTGAGTGCTGCTGAATGATAGCTGTCAGAAAAACGATTTTATTCCCAAATGTATTCATGCCAGAGCGAAACAAAGCTCTTCACGGGCTTAAAGCGTTTCAGTGCGTGTAGGACTGACAGATACATAATAGTTCTCGGAGAGAGATAAGCACGTTTCTAACACAACCACACAGGAATGAAACTATGAATAAATTTGAATATTTCTGCTCAAAACTGCGGATTAGAAAACTTTTTATCATCTGATAAAACATTTGATTGACGGCTGAGGAGCTGCGGCGCTGTTACAAATGGCCTCGTGTATAATCTGTAAAAAGTTCAGCCTTTTGTTAAGTGACAGAGGTGAACGAGAACAGGATGAGTTTGAATAAAATTGTCTGAATTTGATGGCAAAGTTGTAAAAAAAAGATTTAAGTACAAGGAGCTTTTGTCACCTTTGGAAAACAGTTGTTACCATAATGACAGTTTGCACCTGTAGCACCTGTTTTGAGATTCACAAACGACACGAGACATTTCAAGCTAAGAACGGCTTTGTTGAGTTTGACTGAGGTTTTATATTATATATATTCCGACACCTGATCCGGAGACATTTGCATGAAATTGCGCTGTTGTTGTTCATTCAAAAGTAAAAGATGTCAGGTTGGTTTTAATGGAAAAACTTTTATGTGAAAATGTTTTTTTCGTCGACAGAGCAGCATCAATCATCAACCAGCCCGGTTCACATTGTGTTTTGGTGAATTACATTATCTGAGTCCATGACGTGACGATAGAAGCTGTCGAATAACGATGAACGACAGAGGCAGAGGTGAGAGACATCTTGTTCCGAATCATCACAGTATGGACGTCACGAGATTGATGCATGCAGTCCTACAGAGGATGAGTCGACTGTCACACTACGGACAGAGTGTGTTAATGGGTGAGAGTACAATGATTTACAACTACCGTTAAACAAAAAAAAAAACAGCAGAAGAGGAATAAGACTCATTGGAAGTCACTGATGTGGGAAAACTTCAGAGAGCGAGTGGTAGATTGGACGAGGACGGTGTGTTGGCTATGTGAGTGTAAACGCCCCAAACAGATACAGGAATTCACCTAATACCCTCATCTGTTTTTTATTAGCCCTGCACAAACATGCAGTGCAGGCAGAACAGTCTCAGGTGTGCACAGGTGGAACAAACTAATGGACACTACTGCCTGTTGAAAATAAATGAACAGAAACCTAGACTTACGATTTGGGAAAAGGTCAGTTGCTGGTGATTGACGATACGATATATGACCGTTGCAGCGTACCAGCGAGAGGCTGTCAGGTCGTCATCATACTGCTTGGTTACGTTCAGAAAACGATCATGGTTTGGTTCAGTACAAGTTGTGCGTACAGAGCTTATGTTACATTGTGTAACTACGTTGTAAGGTTTAAAAAAACACATTGCTGTCTCTAAAATGAAAGTACTGGTTTCATTGACCGATCCATCCACCCGTCCTCCTGCCCTTGCAGACTTTGCCGCTCGTTATACAACGTCACATGACTTCCTCCCTCGCAGAAGTTATAATAGCCGAGGCCACAAGAGGCCGCCTCCTTCACGATAACTCGTCATGCACGGTCAAACTATATAGTTGTTTTTGCCGATGAGGATGAGCTGCAATTATCACCACAGGCTGGAGTCACTGAGACTTTTTGCTCATATATCGTGATTCATACGATATATAAATACTTATTCTTGCCAGAGAGATACATTTCTTCCAGTGTTGAGGACAGACTTTCCTCTCAGTGTGTCTGAATGACTTTTAAGTGTCAAACACCAGCACTTACGTACATTTATTCCAACACTGATAGGAGGACTTGTTATCTCTGCCGAGTATTTAGAGACACGATGCTCCTTTTGTTCTGCTGTAATTACATAACGCACCGTTAAGAAGCGGGAACACTTTCTTCATACGACGATGTGGACCGTGACCTGCAGGTCGACGCTGACGCAGGCAGATTATTACGTTTAATTGTCTTTTACACAATAACAGGAAGATGGCGGAGGGAGAGCGGGTGAATAACGAGTTCACGGTGGAAATGTGTGTGCGTCTGCCTACATCTGTACATCGTGAGTCACCGTTTGAGGAGAGAAGTGAGCTTAATTAGACACAGCAGCTGGCTGCCATCATCTCCTATTGTTTCTTCAAAACTTCCTTTCATGCTTTACAAACTTTAGTAATATATTTCCTCATTTCGGCAATCTTCACCTTTGATAGGAATCTCCTCTTCTCCCTCTGATCAGACGCTGCCCTCCCCACACGGGCACAAGAAAAGAAGCAGAAAGCAGCTTCAGTCATGGTGCTACTGGACACAACACTGCTCTCATAATGACCTTAAAGTCTTCGGAAAACATACGAACATGTACATGAATCCTTCCTTGGACCAAACTATGATACTGCTGCAAGATGTTGTGGCTGTGGATCTATCCTGTGCATAAAACGATTCTGAAGCAAACGGGAATCTTTAACCAGACGTGCATTTGCTAAACCACCAGTTAGTCCTGATTATTGGAAACCTTCTCTCTTGTAAAACTGCTTGTAAATCAATGCTTTGCTTTTCGTTTTTTAGTAAAGATTGATCGAAAGGTCTGATGAATCCATAAATACCAATTTTATGAGAAACCTGCTGGGTTTTTGTGACTTTGACTCACCAAAGAGACAAAAACTTCAAGTAGTTCCTGCATTACTTTGTCTAATAATGTCTGAAATTATTAAGATTAAGTTAAGAACTTTAGTACGATTCCTTGGCTGTTAGCTAATAGTAGCCTACTTGAGTCTGGCACGATCTTTGTTCGGACCCTCACCGACAGTCATGAGCTGTTGGTAGTGACCAAAAGAATGAGTCGAGCTGCCTCTGTGGGTCGGGCTTGGAGATAGGATGAGGAGTTTGGACATTCAGAGGGAGCCCGGAGTAAAGCTGCTGCTCCTTCACAGCTAGGAGTAAAGCTGCTGCTCCTTCACAGCTGGGAGTAAAGCTGCTGCTCCTTCACAGCTCGGAGTAAAGCTGCTGCTCCTTCACAGCTCGGAGTAAAGCTGCTGCTCCTTCACAGCTCGGAGTAAAGCTGCTGCTCCTTTACAGCTCGGAGTAAAGCTGCTGCTCCTTCGCAGCTCGGAGTAAAGCTGCTGCTCCTTCACAGCTCGGAGTAAAGCTGCTGCTCCTTTACAGCTCGGAGTAAAGCTGCTGCTCCTTCACAGCCAGGAGTAAAGCTGCTGCTCCTTCACAGATCGGAGTAAAGCTGCTGCTCCTTCACAGATCGGAGTAAAGCTGCTGCTCCTTCACAGCTAGGAGTAAAGCTGCTGCTCCTTCACAGCTCGGAGTAAAGCTGCTGCTCCTTCACAGCTCGGAGTAAAGCTGCTGCTCCTTCACAGCTCGGAGTAAAGCTGCTGCTCCTTCACAGCTCGGAGTAAAGCTGCTGCTCCTTCACAGCTCGGAGTAAAGCTGCTGCTCCTTCACAGCTCGGAGTAAAGCTGCTGCTCCTTCACAGCTCGGAGTAAAGCTGCTGCTCCTTCACAGCCAGGAGTAAAGCTGCTGCTCCTTCACAGCTCGGAGTAAAGCTGCTGCTCCTTCACAGCCAGGAGTAAAGCTGCTGCTCCTTCACAGCTCGGAGTAAAGCTGCTGCTCCTTCACAGCTCGGAGTAAAGCTGCTGCTCCTTCACAGCCAGGAGTAAAGCTGCTGCTCCTTCACAGCTCGGAGTAAAGCTGCTGCTCCTTCACAGCCAGGAGTAAAGCTGCTGCTCCTTCACAGCTCGGAGTAAAGCTGCTGCTCCTTCACAGCTCGGAGTAAAGCTGCTGCTCCTTCACAGCTGGGAGTAAAGCTGCTGCTCCTTCACAGCTCGGAGTAAAGCTGCTGCTCCTTCACAGCTCGGAGTAAAGCTGCTGCTCCTTCACAGCTCGGAGTAAAGCTGCTGCTCCTTCACAGCTCGGAGTAAAGCTGCTGCTCCTTCACAGCTCGGAGTAAAGCTGCTGCTCCTTCACAGCTCGGAGTAAAGCTGCTGCTCCTTCACAGCTCGGAGTAAAGCTGCTGCTCCTTCACAGCCCGGAGTAAAGCTGCTGCTCCTTCACAGCTCGGAGTAAAGCTGCTGCTCCTTCACAGCCAGGAGTAAAGCTGCTGCTCCTTCACAGCTCGGAGTAAAGCTGCTGCTCCTTCACAGCCAGGAGTAAAGCTGCTGCTCCTTCACAGCTCGGAGTAAAGCTGCTGCTCCTTCACAGCTCGGAGTAAAGCTGCTGCTCCTTCACAGCCAGGAGTAAAGCTGCTGCTCCTTCACAGCTCGGAGTAAAGCTGCTGCTCCTTCACAGCCGGGAGTAAAGCTGCTGCTCCTTCACAGCTCGGAGTAAAGCTGCTGCTCCTTCACAGCTGGGAGTAAAGCTGCTGCTCCTTCACAGCTGGGAGTAAAGCTGCTGCTCCTTCACAGCTCGGAGTAAAGCTGCTGCTCCTTCACAGCTCGGAGTAAAGCTGCTGCTCCTTCACAGCCAGGAGTAAAGCTGCTGCTCCTTCACAGCTCGGAGTAAAGCTGCTGCTCCTTCACAGCTCGGAGTAAAGCTGCTGCTCCTTCACATCGAAAAAAAGGAGCCAGCTGAGGCGGTTGGAGCATCTGATGAGGATACCTCCTGGGCACCTCCCTTTGGAGGTTTTCCAGACCACGACCAAACCCAGAACTATCTGGAGGGATTATATATGATTCCTCTGGCCTGGAACCGCTTCAGGATCCTCTAGGAGGAGCTGGAAAGCATTGCTGGTGAGAGGAACATCTTGGACGACCCGACCCGACCCTGGATGAGGAAGATGATGGATGGATAGATGGATGGATGGATAGGTAGCTGGATAGTTTGCTGCTGCAGCCTGGAGCCAAGCTAAACCTTTCAAAATAAAATAAAAATTCACCTGTTTTCTTCTGTCTTTGAATTATTGATTTTTTCTCTTCCACAAGGTTAAAACAGTCGACTGCTCTGCAACATCACTTCTTGGTTTTCTTCTTTGTGTTTGCAAAACTCAACACCCGACCGTCTAACACAGTTTGTGTTTGACAAAAGGTGTGACATGAGCTGCAGTTGTGTGGATTCTCAGTCTGTAAACATGAATGTGGGCTGATCGTGCTTCATCCCTCTCGGGGTCATACATCCTAATGAATCCTCTTGCCCCTTTGTGTTGTTGTAATCTCATCAGACCTCGCTGCAACACACAAGTTCACGGTTGAGCATCCTGACTTGCTGCATGTCTGACGGCTCAGAGCGGCTCAGCATGGCGCCCTTAACCCCTCCCTTCTCTGCACGCCTCCCTGCTGGGTGGTGCCATCTTATGGTTTGGGTTCAATACTGCACCAGGTAGGTCAGTTTTCCCTTAAAAGGCATAAACTTCTTTGGCACGCACGTTTAACGGGAACTTATATTATGCTGATGAGGAGCTGGAACACCAGAAGGTCAGTGGTTCGTATCCAATGAGCGGCTGAGAGGGAATAAATAATTCTCTCTTTTCCCTGAACACTTAACGTCCAGTTGTCCTTGGACAAAGCACCCAACCTCCAGTTGTTCCTGTCAGCCAGAAGCAGAAACCTGTCAAGTCTGTTCACCTGCTTTAATAAAGGGTAAAGTAATTTTCCACTGTAGTGAAGTCCCAAAAATACATCAAAAATAAAGCAATCAATCAATAAAACTGATGCTTCTTCATGCTGAGTGAGATGTTTCATCCATCCATCATCAATAACTGAAACATAAATCTGCTTTAAGGTGACGAAACAGAAGTTGGAAGGTTAAAAAGCCACAGAAAGAGTCCTGAATCATGTCACGTTGTTTCAGCACTTCATGAAACTCTTTCTGTATTCACCAGTCTCAGCGTTAAACAGATGCTAACTGGCGTTGATCCCGTGCTTCCCAGTAATTTCAGGGCTAAAACCTCCCGTGTAATCATTTGATGAGTGCTAGGAGCTCGACATCAGCCTCCGTCGTCCAGCTCGGCATGCTGTGCATTTTAATTTGGCTGCTCCGGCTCGGCGGTGAGGTAACCGTCTGAGCTCGCCGCCTCGCCTCCGTGTCCATCATCCTCTGCTTCTTCTTCTCTTCTCCCCTCTGTTCTTCTGGTCTTTTACTTAATCTGTCACTCCCTCCTCTGTCTGTCTTTGTCTGTCTGACCTTCTTGCTTGAACACACACACACACACACACACACACACATATCACAATGCCAGGCACATCTGACTGCAGTATTCTCTCTCTCGCTCGCCATCGCTCTCTATTTCTGAGGCAGCAGACGGGACGAGGCAGCTGCTGACCTCCGATCAGACGGATGGAGAAATTATCATTATTATTAATTATCAGCCTGGTTATTTTAGGGGTCTTCTTACAGCCCAATTACCAGAATAAGATGTTGACAGTTTATGTTCCTGCAAAACCCTGATTAGGTTTTAAATGTGTCATACAACAGCTGTCATATCACATTCATACTTCCTGTATCGGAGCTGACGTTCATGTGAGCAGGTGCTTGGGATGGCGTTCGTGTTGCAGCCAGGTGAGACGGCTGCCAAGCGCAGAGACTCACAGAGCGTTTGTATGGATGAAACCACAGGATATTTTAAGTCATTAGGACATTTTCCAGCTTTTTTGTGGCAACAACTCCAGATATTTTAAGCCCAAACACTATATTTTCTGAACCCTTACCAAGTAGTTTGTCTTTCTTGCTTTCTTTCCTCCTTTTCCACCAACATGGCTCCGGTCACGATGTGTTCATGCACCTGATTTTGTGTCATTTACAGCATTTCGACCACAAGATAAATCTCTGTGGATCCTAAAACGTTGGTTCCTGTCTGAAGTGAGAACCAAAACCAACTACAGATGTTTCTCTCCTGACTCTCCACGGCGTGAAACAACTTTTTCCCAACACAAATTAAATGTAATGTTTTAAATTCAGTTGATGTTCTCGCCCTCCATCGATGACACATTCATGATTACAAAGGTTACGCTTGAGAGCACCGAGGTGTCACGAAGCTTGAGCGGAACCAGCTCCAGAACCAGAGCTGGTTTGATGGGAATACAATAAAACTAACTTATAATTCCTGACCAGTGCAAATTTGACAGCTTGTGATTTTCATTCCCTGTTCATTTGCTAATTTTAGTTACTTTGCAGATTTCATGCCGGGTCAGAGCCAGAGGAGTAAGGTTCTAAATGAATTGCACATTAAAGGTGAGTTGAGACTGGAGCCCGACCAAAACTAATATAGATGTTTGAGGATTAAAAAGATCAGATGACAATATACTGGCAGACGTACAAGAGATGTGAGACGGAGCCCTTCAATCGATTCCAACAGCTCGCCGTCTGCTCGGATTTTCGATCTCACGGCTCCGATATCGGACCACGTGAGCCCGACCCGGCAACGTCACTTGTTTGTCGGAGGTGTTGAATCTACAATTCCCTCTTCAATCAGCGGGATCGTAGCGGCGGCCGCAGACATGAGCCTCACAGCCAGGGTGGAGCTGACACAACCCCCCCACCCGGCTGCAGCCCTTTCCCCCCGGGTCGGCTTTAATGTCATTAACAGGTGGGGGGCAAAAATAGATCGGACGGACGCACGAACGACGCACATGCACACACACACACAGCTAGGGAGTGTGTGTGTGTGTGTGTGTGTGTGTGTGTGTGTGTGACACATTTCCACACAAGTTGCATTTTGGAGCTGAGAGAGTCGTCCAGCACAACTGTCCCAGTTAGCATAAACAAACAGATTTACTTACAGAAGCTACACACACACACACACACACACACACACACACTTTAAGTACTTGGGAACACACACACACACACACACACACACACACACACACACACACACACAGGGGCCTGCAAGCTAAAACGCCGGCATGCACGCACACACACACACAGGCGTTTAGCTGATGCTCTTTTTCACCCACACACACCCATCCTCCGTCAGACGTGTGACACCGACTCCCACGTTGACCTCCACCCCCTTTTTTTTTTCTCCCCTCCCTCACCCGTCCTCCTCTCCCTCTCTCTCTCTCTCTCCCCCTCCGTCACTCCCTCTCCTCTCCTCTCTCCTCTCGTCTCCTCGCCCTCCGTCACTCCGAGCAGAAGCACACACACAAAAACCAGGTCAGCAACTTGTTAATATCATTGTTGTGATATTTGTGAGGTGGCGGGCGAGCGTTGTGGAAGCACGCGGCGTGCAGCGCGTGTTAAAGAGTGAGAAAATAAAACTAATGTGTCTAATTACAGCATGTTGAGCTCTGGCTGCTGGGCTGTTTGGGTGGTGGTTGGTTGGTTGGTTGGAGGTGGTGTAGGTGGTGGAGGGGGAATAAAGCTGAACGGCTTCTTCAAAGTGTTTATGGAGTCCAGTTTGCGTGAGAGAACGCAGGAAGTCTTCTCCTCAGGGTTGATTTCCACGGAGGAGATATTTGAACTCTGCTGAAGTGTGTTTGTCGCCCGGTCACAGCTGCTGCGGTGACTTCTCTTCCTCGAGCTTCTTCAAGTGCTGCGTTTCCAAGCGTGAAACCGTATAAGGAGAGTCGTGTTCAGTCTCGAGGAGTGAGGAAGTTTACTACCTCTGCGTAATATACTCCGAACAGGTACCCTGATTGGTACAGCTGATTATCTTGACCTCTAATATTAAACTTAATTTTTAATCACTGACATATTTACATGTCTTGTATTTTATGGTGTTATATTTATATATTCATTGTTTCAGTGTTGGAAATAACAGAAACTTTACGAAAGCGTGTAACAAACCTACAACCAGAAGCTCACGTGATCTCTCGTGTGACAGAAAAGGTTGCAGGTTCGATTCCTGGATCTGATTCGATTCATATCACTCAAGAACTGACAGGATAAAAAGCTAATATATATGACAAGTACGTCAACAATACAGGCTGTGCTAATCTGAAAACAACAACACGTCTGTGATACAGTGTTTTGTTGAGTTGTGTTCTGGCTTTATCCCAAATGTTTCCGATGATGTTCATACCGGAGAGAACTGTGACGTATTCAAGGTACCGGCGTGTTTCATCCGGTGTCCTGACACTGATCACGTCCTGGGAAACATTAGATGATACGTCAGAGAGGGAGGAAGTCAGTGAACGTGACCTCTGACATGGAATAATGCAGTTTAACATCATGGTTCGTGTTGTGTAATCTGTCGTAACAACAACTTTGTAGTTGCTATTTACATTTCCATTCATTTGATCTATGCTTAAGTCTTTGTAAACATGCTGAAGACTCCTCCTGTCTGTTTTTTAAGTGTGCTAATCTCTTAAATCAGCTGCTGAAGTTGCTGGTGAGGCTCAGAGACTTAGCGTACAAACATCTGTTTGCTGCGGGCGTCTACGTATGTTTTCTGTGCAGATGCACAGGACACATTTAGATTGGAGGTCTGGGGAATACCGACTTGGAGACATCGACTTGCGAGTGTAGCATAAATCTTTAGCTTCATTTCAGCTTGACATCTGTGGATTTCCCTAACGAGGTACTTAGTGACTCAGTCTGAAATCCAGTGTCAAGCGTTTGACTTTACTGATCAGATATGATGAATGAATATCAGGGTGTGAGGTGTGAAGATCTATAGCTGATGCATCGTTCTCTGCTGTTCTCTTTGAACAACTTTGCAGGAAAACAACCCTAAACTTACCCTCTGTAGCTCGTTAGCTCGTTAACAAGACAGGCGGCGATGTGAAAGTGAAGTTATGTGTTCTCCCCGGGGGATGTGTTTAATTTTTTTTTGCTAACAAGAGGGAGGGCTGCATGTCACGTCTGTTGTCACCACATCCTGGTGGAACGCAGCAGGACAGCTGCTTCACTCCCCCTTCAGACATAAAGGGGGTTTAAGATTCAAGCGTTTCTGCGTGACTCCTCCATCACAGGGCTTTTCTCGGAACGGATAATTGGTTATGGCTCGAACATGATGAGTGTTTTAGAGGTAGCACAAAGCACAAAGCGTCTCGGAATAGATGGCGGGTTGTGATTCCAGCATGCTGACTGTTTTTTCTCTCCGTGTTTGCCGTCGCATAACATCTCAAAATAGATAAGTGATTGTGATTTCACTATGCTAAGTGCTTCTGTATTGGTTTTCTGTGCTAATGAGAGAGACAGCACAGATGATTATATGTGACTGGAGGAAGCGCTCTCCAGTTTCTGTGTGTTTCTTTGCACTCTTCATCTGTTAAAATCTGTTTGCATACAGCAGAAAGACTGTTTTTGTTTGCACTGCACAGCTGCAGAGGAACAAGGTAAACATATAAACTTATGGACATCAAGTTTATTACTTATATTAAGACAGTTATTCTTTGTATTACACATTTTCTGAAAACATTTCTGTCACATGCTGAGAAGAGGTTCAAAACATTCAACCACATTTCACCGGGATTTGCAATACTGGCATTCAACGGAGCAATTTGGACCTCTTCAAAATTAAGCTATGATCTTATTTGAACATTATAGATAAACGTAACTGCTGAGTCAGGGAATTGAACCACTGATCTCCTGCTACAACAGTCCCATAAACTTTCTTCAGGTTGTGCAGTTTGCTTCACGAGTCAAAGCTCTAAGTACTTGCACATGAGCTTTAAAGCAGCAACAACAGCTGTACTGGAAGCTTCTTGTTTGCACCTCACAACCTTTAGTTCCATATTTATTACATTTGATACGTAACATTAAATGCGTTGAACTTACGTCTTCCTGTAGACGATAAATCACCTCTTTCAGCTTACAAATGACAAAAAAAATATCAAAATCATTACACAGATTTGTGTTTTGTGACACGTCGACACTAGAAATCAACATGAAAACCACATCGGTGCTCACTGGGAATTTTCTACATCCAATTCTATGTCAAACATTACAACTTATTCAACTTATACTGACACATGTAAACATTTCTGTCTTGTTTAAGTGGTTAAAACATAAAGCTCATGTCCTGCAAGATCAACGAAAATGCACTTTTCTAGTTAAATATGTTCGAATTTGTGTAAATCTGAACTGAAATCAACACCTAAATGTGTAAGAGACCCAAACTCTCAAAGTTTACCAGTGCATAAAAACATTATGTTGTCAGCTGTGGTGTCTGCCCTACTTCTAAAGTTACTTGGATCCATGACAGTTTTGCTCTCCAGTCATTCTCTCACATTTATGATTTTGGCAGCCAGGAGTCCTCGTGTGCCCCTGCTAGCATCCTGCTAGCATCAATAGTGCATGCACTCTGTTTCCCAGCGTTCATGTTCTGTTTTCTTGGTTTATTTTTGTACCGTGAAGTGTCAAACATGCAGCAGTTTCTACGCCCGCAGCGTTCCTCCGTCTACATATTTCTGCTGGGTGATGAACTGTAACGTGTTCCAGGTGATTATGTGTCTAAATTCTTCATCCTTTCTTTCCTCTCTCATCTCCAGGAATCTTCACTTCATCCACTCCTGACCTCTACCTCTGCAGACTCTCAGTCTTCTTTCACTTTTCTACACATATACTTCCTGTATACTTTTTTTCATAATGATCCATTTATCAGTTTTGCATCTGTCGTCAAAGCCGCCATTTTTTCTGGGGCTTTTTCTCAAGAGGAGGCTGATTCCTGCTTCTTCCTGCTGAAGTGTTCAGAGACATCGCTTTACCAAGGAGGGTTTAAACTTTTTATTTTTCTATCACGCTTTTTCACTGTTTGTTCTTATCTATCTATCTTTTCTGTTTCAGTTTGTCTACCTCTGTCTCTCTTTGCTTTCCCCTTCCTCCCTGTTTTTTATGGGCACAAACTGACAGTTTTCCTCAGTTTTTGTTTCCGTCCCTGTCGAGGGAAAAGCTTGAAACAAGCTTAACTTCCAAACTCACTCGGTTGTCTTAGTAGTTTTCCGACTCGTCACAACATGTGGTCTACCTTCTTGGTGACTGACGAGGAGGGCCGCACGGTCGGCCCGGCGGCGGCCGGGTCGGTTGGAGGGCCTCCGCCTGGAGGACCGGCCCAGGGCCCGGTGGGTCTGACCAACCTGATGTCTGGACGCAGTACGTTTGGGGGGAACAAGCGCCGCAGGACAACATCGACAGGAAACGCCATGAGTGAGGCCCAGGAAGGGAAGGTGACTGGATTTATATCGTGTCGATGTGTGTTCTCCTTCAGGCTGCATGAGCGAAACTCTGGAGCTAATGGAACCAATCAATCATACAGTCGCCTTTCCGACCGACATCAGGGAGATCTGCAGGGCAGGAAACAAGAAACTAGAGCAGATGAAGGACTTCTGATGTCAGAAAAAAGTACTTGTGAAAGATGAAATGCAGTTCTTTGAGAATAAGGAAGTAAACTGTGATGTAACTGTAAGACTCTGCAGGAGTTCAGTAGGGATGTGGTCGCTTAAAGAAAACTTAGCCAGCTGAGATTTCTCATTTAAATTGTTTAGAGGACCATTCGCTCTCCACAAACTCTAAATCTAATTCTAAACTAAAAAAAAAAGTCCCTGATATTTTCTCTAACAACCCTTTGAGGAAGTTAAGAGCAGACAAAAAAAGTTCCCACTCTCACCCACACGTCTCAGCTGCTTCTCGGAGAGTTGATATTTCCTCTGTTGAGGACGTTAAAAACAACACCGCTCCGTCCCTTCGGTGTTGTTACATCCTCACCGCACATTATTGTAGGATGTCTGCTCTCAGCCTAACTTAATTACCGAGCTCTCCTGTTCTCTGTGTGAGTTCAGCACAGCGTGGCCTCATTCCAGCGTCCGTCCCCTATGCACCAAACTCCTACGGACCTTAAACGACGTAAGAAAAAGAGGTTGCAGAGGCGCTACGTGTTGCTCAAGGACGTGACTTGCTCGTCACATTAAGCGACCCCCGGACTCTGCATTGTGTTGTGTTGGGTGGAGGAATGATGAACAGGAGGCTCGGGTCTATTTCTATGCTGCAGTTTATTCTCTGCATAGGAACACAATATATAGCTCTATACCGGTCCGTTATAAAAGCTATTTTAGCATCACAGCTTCACACCCAAGCGCACTATTTCAAGTATTGACACCGATAAGGCGCGTATACATCAACTTGTTCCACTTTGTAGAGGCCGATCGATAAGTCCCAACACTAACATGTTCATGCAGAGATTAAATGAATATGAACATGTTACATTTGCGCTGAGTGCTGAGCTTAACAACATACCTCAGGCTTATCTCTCCTGAACTGGCAAAGGTGCCCGGCAACACAATGTACCCTTGAGCGACCGTATGAGATTCAACCAACTCAAATATAAACCCATCCATGACAATATTAGACACTCGTAGCCAGTCAGGTGACATTAGGAGCTACGCAGTCTGCACAGGAAGGAGGTCAGAGTGGACGTCGGGCCAAACACAGAACATGACCTTAACTTATTTCAACCCACCCAAGCTGTTTTTTGTGCCGACAGTAAATCCAACCAAACTGGGACTGTGTCACAACTTTAACCATCTGTTTGAAACGCCTTCTGGAACAAAGGTCTCATACATGATGCCTCGATCAAACAAGTGTTGTGGAAATTCGGCACGCTTGACCATTCAGGAGAGATTAAGGAAACTCAGGAGACACCGATGAGTTACGATGAAGTAGTCAATACAACTGTATGCCCAGTGTAATGCGAAGTCCTCTAGAAACCTCCCCAATGTTCAGGTTTTATCCCCTCGTTCCCATACACGTTTATCTGTTTGACACCAAAATACAGGAAAGTTACTGCAGAGCTTCTCACCTCTGACTAAGAGGAATAGAAAACAGAAGCGTAGGAGACATTCAGTAGGTGACTAAGAGAGGAATAGTAGGAGACATTCAGTAGGTCGAAGGCCATCCATCAGATCCGTTTGTAAGCACATCTGCAGTTTGCACCGACCAGGACATATCAGGAGGTCACTGTGCCCTCGTCCATACGTTATCGGGCCTGGTCTCCTAACCTTGATACAGGGATCTTTCCCCCACACCAAGCAGACCATGGGTTGATAGCTCACAGTGGAAGGGCCCTGAGTGCATTCCCAAGGAGAAAGAGCAACCAATTAAAACGTAATGTTTCTGTAAGTGTTGAGGTCGCCACAAAAACGGCTGGATACGGTGAAAAACAGGCAGCTTCGGTTGCTACAACATTATCTGGAAATCTCCCCAAAGAGTTGGACTGCCGACGCCTGCTTGGCAGACTTATGGCTTGTAGTAACGACCAACAACACTGGACAAAACGTGAGATTTATTCATTCATTTAGTCTCAAATGGAGACGTGAAAGCAGATTGAAATGGCGCCACGCTGACAGTCGATCTCCTTTTTCTGGAAGATTTCATGCACAGTGGCAAAATAGCATCATGAAAGCAAGGTTTATAGGGAACCGATCTAAACGGAGATGTCATTATTGTGCAATCAACATTTACTTTATAATGATAGGTTGAAGCAACAAGTCTGACACTGTAACTGGACCGACACCATATAAGAAGCAACAGATATTTTAGTAATTCTTTAATTCAGTGTTTTAAACATTTATTTCAAGTCAGTATTTGAAATTCAAGTTGTTGTTGTGTTCTGTCACCAGATCAAGTTGGCGTTCTTCGTGGCCATCGTGGGCGTAGTCCTGACCGTCCTCGGGGTGGGGACCGAGTTCTGGGTGGAGCTGTCACCTCCTAAACATTTCTACAACAACCAGGTGAAGTATTGGAAGTAGCAACAAACAGGTATTTTCACCGGCGCACAGACACATTCAGGGATGTGATAGAAAAAAAAACCCAACAGACAGTAACTTCCTGTTAGAAATGAACCACCGTTTGGTGTCTGAACCTTGTGATGGATGGAAGAGGAATATCCCTGCTGATCTCGTCTCTATCAAACCTCTCTGATGTTGGTTTTGCAGACCTGTCTGACAGCTCACTACGGCCTGTGGAAGGGCTGCACCAAGACCTTGTGGGTGGCTGATATCGACCCGGAGAGAGAGAGCTGCGGACCTGCTGAACTACCCGGAGGTGACTCAGAGATTTACTGACTGGGTTGGGTGGGCGGCTGTCGAACTTACATGATGGCAAACTGAGGGAGAGAGTTTAAAGCAAGATGATTGACGGAGCGGCTGGCTGACTGGACGTTTGTCAAACCGACGAGCTCGTTGGACAGCTTAGTTTAGGGGAGTGAGTTAGCGTGAACGAGCGGTCTACCTAGACAAATGGAGCTTGGCTCACAGTTTGATGGCTGGCTGGATGAATGTACTGGCTGACTAACAGCTTGAGTCATTGTTAGATGAGCCTGAGAGTCCACAAGCTGCTTTTGGGTCGAGTGAAGGGATAAATTATTAGGATTTTGGGGACAATACCTGTTTGTTTTCAGCCTGACAGGTCTTTATTTTAAATTATATTTTACACAAGGTGCAAGAACGGCTTATTGAAATAACGACCGTGGGTTGTAAAATGACATTCAGACTTCTGACTGGACTTCCTTTACTCGAGGGTGGCAAAGATTATTAAAGCCATTTGCCGGCATGGCTCAGCGGTTCCATGACTCACCTGTATAAACTCCCCTTTTGAAGAGTGACTCACGTTACAAGCAAAATACAGATCGACTGAGAAAGAAAGTCCACCAGGAGCTCTCTGAGTGTGTGTTTGTCATCAGGGTCAGACGGGAAAAACCTGTTTGATTGTCGTGAAAACAAGGAGAGGAAGTTTCACATGGTTGCTGGTTTAGTGGGAGTCCTGGGACTGGGACATCTTTCGCCAACACAGCCAAACATGAAGCAGGTGCAACAACACAGCAGCAAGCCAGCTGATATTACTGACTAGTCCAACAGTCGGTCCAGCTCGGCATCTGTCTAGCTGTCTTTTATTTCTCAAAGCTCTCACCAACGACTCCAAGTCTTATTCTTGGGCTGCAGTTCTACCCCCGGTGCTCCTTGTGGTCCTGGCAGAGACAGCTGACTGCATGGCTAACTGAGCTAACTAGCTAATGGCAGCTACAGTTAGCAGCAGTAGCGGTTACTTTAGCAACGAGTCAAGCTAACTGTCCATCAGGAAACTCCATAAATCACAGAGTTATGATACGATATGATACAATATACTTTCGTCTTGGACTCAAATGCTGCACACATAAATGCCTCTAAGTTACAGTAAATAAACTACATAAAACAAAACAGCACCAGCTGTGTCGTATTGCACCCACCCCCATGGTAAAACACATTGCACATGGCATTTATTGCACACACCCCAAAGAGTTGAGGCGGAGCAGTCGGAGGGAGGACCAGAATAGTTCCTCAATAAGAATATCATCCAGTTTCAGTGACATAGTCGGTGGCGTGTGAAACTTGGTGCTTTAAAGCAGTAAACACTTCTTGTGGGAGATCATAGCTGCCCACCCGAGTTACATAGTGCAAGAACAGAGGCACCATTCTCCAGATTACAAGTCAGTGTAGCATCAAAATGATTTTGAAAAGAAAAAAAATAAAATCTAGTGCATTTCCACAAACTTTTTGAGCGTTCACTACGTTACGTAAAGCGTAATTTCGTCAGAGGATGATGTAGCGTAGGAGTAAACAGAAGCTAGAGGTTAACAAACCGGGAGACAAATTGGAGAGAGGTCTTCAGGAGTTACTTTCGACAGGGCGAGTTGTAATTGTTCTTGCATGTCAGCTAACATCGGCCATGGCCAACAGCAGAAACAGCTGATCAGTCATGAGAGTTGAATGTTTGCTACGTCAGAGTTTATTCTGCAAATCTGCTTCCACTTTTTTGCTAATTAGAGGATGTTTTTTCAAATTATACCGTTTCCATGCGCTTCCTGGAAATGACACATCCTCAAGACTGTTCATGTTGTTACTGCACCTACGATGGAACAACACGAACCACATCTCACTTAATGAATTAAGGTGTGCACATGTTGTGTGGTCAATAAAAAGAAAGTCCAATTATCGTCTTGACTGGCCGGTTTCAGAGCCACGTCAACCTTTGTTTGTTGACTGATACATTCAGTACACTGAGCGCAGCTCCTCAACAGAACCAGCGCCGAAACAGCCGAGAACACTCTGAGGATTTAGCTTTGAACGCGATAATTAAGAGTGATGTGCGAGCGTGTTTTGCCTGCCTGTGTGCACAAAGGTGCGAGGGAACAGATAGAGGTGTCACATTCTGTTTGACGGCCAGAGTCTAATTACTGTAACACATCATCAGGACGGCAGAATGCTAATTGTGCAGGAAGCGTCGGACTGTCACCTTCAGCTCGTCATTGACGTTCACGGCCGATTAATGTTTGACGGAGAATTATTTGAAAAGCAAAGCGTGGTGCGGAGCCGAGAGAGACGTGGCTGCTTGAATCTCAATAAGAGGTTCATCGGGAATCGTACAGATTAACCTGTGAGCGTTTTGAGGTTTTCTATCATTTACAGTCGCTGTTTTCTCTTCCTTCCTGCAGAATCCAACTGCACCTACTTTAAGTTTTTCACCACGGGGGAAAATGCTGTGATGTTCCAGAAGAAAACGCAGAGGAGTGAGTCACTAACACCTCTTTGGCCTCTCTCAGCTGCTGTCCCACCTCACCGCCCACTCCCTCTTTTCTTTATCCCAGCTTCCCTCTTCTCTCTCTCTCTCTCTGCGCCCTTCATTTTCACTCTTTATTCTTCACCATCCATCCCTCTCTTCCTCCGTCCCTTTTCCCTTCCCTGTTCCGTCTCCCTTCACCTCGACGCACTCTTTCAGGTTTGGCCATTGTCTGCTCCGTGAGTGTTTGAAATCTATTCCGCCTACGCTGCGTTCAAGTGTCTCCAAGCTGCCGTCTAACCTCTCATTTCGCTGGCAGCTCCATAATGTATTGAGATCACAGAGCGCCATACGCTGAATGAAGACAGACAGACGTACGTTAGAATCTCGTTCTTCGCGGCGCACTGTCACGCTCGATGTAGTGATTTAACAAATACAGCCGTGAGCGTATCAAACAGTGTGCTAGAGACTGTCGTACTTCATGTTCATCTTCTTTTACGGTTATCTTAAAGCAGCTCTGTCACATCCAAGAGCTCCAAGCTGATGTTTCTGTTCTTGAAAAGGATGAGCAAACACAAAAACACCACGTTTAAAACCCAGTTTGATGTCACATGATCAGATATAAAGGAGCTCTTTGCACGCTGACTTTCAGAAACGTTGGTGGTTTTCTTTCTGGGTCCACTTCCCTTCCAGGGTCGGATCAACCAATCAGCTCGTTTGATGCCCAGGGTCAAACGAGCTGATTGCTAAGCTCTGTCAGCTTTGGTTACCCATGATGCCCTTCTCTGCGTAGATCCGTGCAATTTGGACACCATCAGACTAAAGATATCACTGGACGGAAATAAATGGATGGAATACAGTCCACAAAGTCCAGTTTTAAATTATTTATCCGAGAGTTTGAAGGCTTATCCTGACTCCTACAACAACTACATTACTGTTCCCAAACTACATGACTACTCCTACAGCGACCGTGTAGGCCGACTGTCAAAGCAGCTTATTATGACCCATATTTACCTTTCTTGTGGTGGCTCCAAGCTGAGGTTTTTCTTGAAAAGGATGAGCAAACACAAAAACACCAAGTTTAAAACCCAGTTTGATGTCACATGATCAGTTATAAAGGAGCTCTTTGCAGGACGACTTTCAGAAACGTTGGAGGTTTTCTTTCTGGGTCCACTTCCATTCCAGGGTTCGGATCAACCAATCAGCTCGTTTGATGCCCAGGGTCAAACGAGCTGATTACTAAGCTCTGTCAGCTTTGGTTACCCATGATGCTCTTCTTTGCGTAGATCCGTGCAATTTGGACACCATCAGACTAAAGATATCACTGGACGGAAATAAATGGATGGAATACAGTCCACAAAGTCCAGTTTTAAATCATTTATCCGAGAGTTTGAAGGCTTATCCTGACTCCTACAACAACTACTGTTCCCAAACTACATGACCACTACTACAGTGACCATGTAGGCCGACTGTCAAAGCAGCTTATTACGACCCATATTTACCTTTCTTGTGGTCAGGCGAATAAGGTCGGGTCAATCAAGCACAGGACTTTTATTCAGATGGCCGCTGTTCATGTTCAGTGTGAATCCAGAAGTCAACGATGAGTTCTTTTTAACTTGCTAATGTAAAGTTACTTTAACGCAATGTTTTCCTAAACCTATCCAAGTAGTTTTCGAGCCTAAACCTAACTGCGAGCTGCAAAAGTCTCGTTGTTTTTGATTTTGGGAGCCACTGGCAAATGACAAACTCAGTCATTTGGTATGAGGTTGTGTAGTTGGACCTTGGTTGGGTTTAGGCACTTAAACTACTTGGTTAGGAAAAGATTGAGGGTTCATTGAAAAAAGTACATACATACGTTACGTGGGTAACTTAAGAACAGCGGTCCTCTGGGTGATGGTCAACCTCTTCCCCATGTTCCTGCTTTGCACGTCTACTGGTCATATCTGATGTTAATGTAAAAGTGTTCATACAAAGTTTATGAAAACGGCGCTGTCCCTCCTTCCATGTGCAGATCTGAATGTAGCTGCAGCCATGTTGGCCCTGTTCAGCCTGTTCCTGATGGTGATGGGGGCCATTTGCATCACCATGTCCCTCAGTAAAGAGATCATCTTCTTCCTCAAGCCGGCGTCCTTCTGCTTTATCCTGTCAGGTCAGTAGAGGCAACCTTTCGGAACAAATCTGTTCTACACTGCACATAACATCGACCTCCGTGACTCCTCCACAGGTATCATGGTGCTTCTCTGTCTGATGGTGTTCCACCAGTCCGTCATGGCCTTCCTGGCCAGCGACCACACGGTTCCTCTGCACCACGAGCTCTCCTGGTCGGTGTCGTGCATCGGCTGCGCGGGCGCCGTCCTCATCGTGGGCGGCGTCCTCTTCGTGCTGCTGGCGCTGCCCTACAGCCCCTGGCAGAGGTGTCTCCCTCAGAAGGACGGCAGCAGCTAGTGGCCCGGAGGTGGCGTCGCACTTTATCTGCGCTCTCCGTCGGCGGGGAGGGAGGGAGGGTGCAGAGGGGCGAGGAGGTTTCCCAAAGACGTCTGAGCAAAGAGATGTTTTTATTTTAAATGGAAGACTGATGGTAGATTCACAGAACATCTGTCTTCATCACAATATTCTTGCTTGATATAAGATATATTTTTTCCTCATTGTTTGACAGCGAGTCATTCTGGACTTTTAATCTACGACCCCTTACTTGTTTAGTCTCATTAAATGTGGTGGAGTTGATGCTCAGATGTGTCTGGGAAACAGTCCTGTATTGTCTTACTAATCATCCTGCAGGGTTTGGAGGCAATTTACTGTTAGTTCATTCAAATAAATTAATTCATAAAATGCGTATTGTGTAAAATTCTTAAAAACTTGCTATTCTGTCCCCTTTAAAATAAAGTAATTGTCAAACAATCCTTCATAAACCAGTCTGCGGCTTATCGGCCAAATGGTCATCTGCTGCAGAGCCAACGACTGACGAAGCCTTTGTGGCGACAAAGGCAACATGAGGCGATGCAACAGTTGCAAAAACGCTGCAAAAGTGCCTTCTAGGATGCCTCAGTGATAGATAAAACATGATAAAGTGCCTTCTAGGGTTCCCTTTGCCCTCAAATATCCTGAGTCTGCCAATAGATTGTTGTGTCTGTTCATTCTGGGAACTAACTTTACAAAAAAAAAAAATGTATTTGCCATATCTGGGCTTTGACAGGTAACAAGATGACCCTCCAAAACAAAGTGCACAGTGAATGAAGAGAACAGTTTGTTGACCTCCGATCACAGAACCTCGTTAAAGAAACTCGTCTTTTGTCTCAGTGACGTGTGAAATAAAGTGATAATATTTATTTAGTTTGATTTTTATGTTTGTCTTCAAACGCCTTCCAGTCTACACAGCTGCCTTCACACTGTCCATGTGGATGTTTTGTTTTGTTCATTAAATCAACACTGAGATAGACGTTAATTAGAAATTCATTTCCTGCATAGTCACGTGACAGGGCTCTAATGTTTGTAAAGATTCATGTATTTCACACTTCACACATTTTATATCTGTGTCTGATAATGAACACGACTTGTGTTTGCATCACATGCATTAGATTCACATGCTCGACAGTAGATATTTTAAGTCAGGTGTACGGTAGGTGAACAGTTTGACGTTGCAGACTTGCGGAGGAGTCGAGGGTACACAGTGTTCAATCAGCTCAACGAGTGACACGCCGCTTTGTTTTTACCTTCACTGTTTCTCTCGGATGATTTATGTAAAGTGCTTCTCTGTGCCTGAATGGAAAGTGAAGCGTCTCTGCGACTTTTTCTCTTTTTTTTTTTGTTGAACTGGAATCGATTGAGTATGAATGACTTCATTTTATTATTAAACACGACATGAATATTTAATGTCATCCCTCTCTCGGGTTTCATTTCTCTCTTATTCTTCATTCTCGACACGTTCTCAGCTCGCCTCCTCAATATCGTCTTTTTATGAACCGTCTCATTTTACACCTCGTGATAAAAATGACTGTGCTAACTGGTGACATATTTGATATGTCGTCTTTGGGTTTCTCTGGGATTATGATCGGTTTTTACATAAAATAAAATGTATATTCACCTTTTAAGGAACTATTGTTGTATCAGATCACTGAAGCATTTTAACACAGCTGTAGCATTTCTGCTCTCTGCCCATGAAAAAGAAAAAGAAACTACATCTGCTTCACAATCACAGTACACTTTTAGAAATAAGGGTTCCAAAAGGGTTCTTCTACAAGGGCTGAGGTTCTACCTCCCCAAGAAACAGTTTTTCAAGGGTTCTTGGTAACACTAACGGTTCCAGTAAGAACCATTTTGATCCAGAGAACCCTTTAAAAACCCTTTCCTGAATAAAGGGTTTTAAAAGGGTTCTTGGTAACACTAACGGTTCCAGTAAGAACCATTTTTATCCAGAGAACCCTTTAAAAACCCTTTCCTGAATAAAGGGTTTTAAAAGGGTTCTTGGTAACACTAACGGTTCCAGTAAGAACCATTTTTATTCAGAGAACCCTTTAAAAACCCTTTCCTGAATAAAGGGTTTTAAAAGGATTCTTGGTAACACTAACGGTTCCAGTAAGAACCACTTTTGATCCAGAGAACCCTTTTTTGGAGAAAGAGTTCTTCAGGGATTGTTGAAAGCATGGGTATAAGATCCTGTATGGGTTCTTTGTAGAACCTCTCATGGGGGGTTCTGGGTGGAACCTCACACGCACAGTTCTAGGTATAACCCTTTATGTTGGGTTCTAGGTAGAACCCTCCACCTTTATAAAAGGTTCTACCTGGAGCCAAAAAGGGTTCTCCTATGAGGACAAGCCGAAGAACCTTATATGGTTCTACTTAGAACTTTTATTTCTAAGAGTGTAGAGAAGCGTAAACTTTATTGTTCCTGAGGGGCTCCAGTCTTTTGCTTCACATTAAATAAAAATCCACAAAAACCTGGGAAATCAAATGAAACTCCAATTTTCTTCTTACAAGCTCTCTTTTCTTTCGTTTTTTTTTATTTGGTCCATTTTTTCCTTCTTGTATGACAGTAAACTGTGAAAAGCAGCAGGAAATGCTCTGTGACTGTGACATACAACAAAAGGTCCAGGCTAAATTTGCCCTCTGGATGTTGCAGTAGCATGTTACATGCTGTTATATGATACAGTACATACTTAGACTGCCGGACCACCAGCATGGCCCTTTCACCTCCTCCTCTATGTGAGCCATGAGCGGTTACAATGCTGATATTTCCCACGGCATGTGAACGCAGCATGAAAAGCAAATGACAAGGCATGTTGCAGTATCATCACATTCCAGTAGAGGTGGATCGTTTTGGATTATTACTTTCAAATCAGCCATTTGTGGTCTTTGGTTCACTCGACACAAACTCGAGTGATAAGATAAACTTCTGGTCGTGTCCGATGTCATGCAAAGTGTTTGGATGGCTCTAACTCGAGGTCTCCGCCCCTCGTCGACCCCCCTCTCCCTCTGCTAACGTTACCGCCGTCTCGGTTCTTGTCATCCTGCTCGCAGCACATCTCAGTCACCGAGTTGACCTCCTTCCAGGCTCACGTCTCTTCTGAAGCGTCTCCCATGCTGTTTGGCTGCGACCTCCTCACTAAATATAGACCGTGGCAAATAGGACTGACGTGGCAGGAGAAACACAAACCTGGAGACAAGCTGTGCACACAAACATGCTCTCAAATTCACTTGTTCAAGCGCACATGTGTGCACTTCCTTCACACGCAGTACATCTCGACTGTGTGCGCAAGAACACACCGATGATACACACTCGAGTGTTCACAGCAGGAGCCTGATTTTAAACTGAAGCTCTGACGTCACACATTCCCAAACGTCATCCAATCCACTTAACCGCAGTGCAGAGAATCAAATGATCCCTCTCAAATTAATATGGGAAGTCTGGAAGCGAAGTGAGCACGGATGTCAAGTTGTTAAAGCTACAACTTTCCTCTCTGAGTCAGCGACGTATGCTACCAACGCCCCAGGTTTACACTCACAGCACCTGTCACTCATGCTAACGTGCTGTCGTCATTCACAGTCATGTGCAAAGTTACCTGGCAAACTGGCCGATACCCAAGTGGTGTATCGGTAAACGAGCCGTCGCTGCATCAGCCATTTTATCTGAAGACGATGCTCTTTATGAAAATGAAGCCCGGTCGCCAGAATAAAGTGTTTGCATTGTGCATATCTGCAAACCATCGGATATGTCAAACTAGTACGTGTCATACATATGATATCAATGCGTATTACATCATATGACATGTGTGTGAGCTGACCTAAATGTCAGGAGGAGGAGGAGGAGGAGGAGGAGGAGGAGGAGGTAAGTGAGACAGCTGTCAATCCATAGATCACTGGTGATGTGTTTTATTCGATAGTATAACTGAAGTGAGACAGAAAACTAGATGGGAGTGAGGCAGGTGACATGCACCATTTGTAATTGTACAACCTCTAGATATTTTTAGGGGACGTCGGGACATTTTCCAGCTGTGGTTGTGGCTACAGAACCAGATATTTAAAGCCAAAACATGATCTTATTCTCATCCTATCCAAGTGGTTTCTGTGCCTAGGACCTGACCTGATCAATCAGGAAGGATCAACATATCTGTGGTTTTACAGAAACGTACATATCCAACATTTATCATTTTTTGATTGGGTTGAGAAAACTGTCCTTTTATTTTTTCCCCTCGCCATCTGTCAAGCTTTTGCACTTTTAATTTTTCTTACAATCTATGTTTTATGTCTCTATTGTCATTTTATCCACAGTAATACTGACGAGTATTTTCACTTTGTTGCCACAAACCACCTAAAATGTTTCCAACCACAGTGACCAGTAAACTCAGAAGGTCTTTAATGCCAATGAAAATCTCATGACCGTGGCACAAGGACGTTTACGTACTCTGACCTTTTCTTTTCTTTCTTCCATTTAACACCAGTTCAATTCAGGTTTTATCATTTACTTAAAATTTGCAGCAACAAGACGACAAGTAACACACAAAATAGTAACAACAAATTCACATTGGACAAATGTAGAGTGTGTCCGGGCATCGAAGAGACACTGGACGTGAGGTTAAGTTCAAAAGACTCAAGTGTTGCTGGTATTCAAGGTGTTGGATGCAGCAGGTCAGTTTGACATAAGCAAACAAATCACAAAACAATGCAACAACATGTAGAAGCCAGAGATAATAAGAGGAAAGAACAGCTGGAAAGTGGTGAACACAAAGATAAACAGAGACATTCTGGCAGAGGAACCAGGGGAACCAGGGGAGTTTATACATGAGGTTAGCTGATAGCGAGACCACGAGCAGGTGAGTAATTGGGAGCAGGTGCTGGTGATTAAGGGGGCAGGAACTGAAATGACAAAGGATGTTAGTTTAGCAAAAATAAAATTATTATAAGATTAGCAGATTGGACAAAATCAAAATCAGGAAAGACAGGTAGAGTTGATCTTTCCTGGCGCTAATAGTACCTTAACCATACTTTATATGCCATGAGAACAGAAGGATAGACATTTTTAAAACATCTATTTCTTTCTTTTTGGCGACAGGGTTGAAATACCAGAGAGGAGAGGAAAAGGTCTGGATGATGGCAGTGAAGTGGATGGTGGTCACAGTCCAGAGAAATTAAAAATCACATGCAGACTCTGTCAGAAAGCTTTTATGTGACCAATGCATCCGATGTCAGAGTACAGACGGTTTGGACCGACTCTGTAGCTGAACTGTCTCACGCTGCTTCTACACTTCACATATCGACGTCATCCAATCCACCGGAAAGAAAATACGGAGTGTACTCAACGAAAACTGATACATGGCCTTTAATATTTGCAGCTTTCGTGGCTCGGATTCAGAACAGAAGAGTGTGGGAGAAGTTAGTCGGACGTTCCCAAGTGGTCTCTCTACAGTTACACCAGTGAACACACGGACATTTGAACCGTCCAACTCGAACGCGGCTTTAACGCACTAATGAGCCTGACCGCCGTATCAGAGGCGGTAAATTAAGATCTCCAGAATGTCACACGCGTCGAGACAACCGTCGTAAAATTTTTAATGAGAAAATGTGCAGCGAGCTTAAAAAAGATTTTATCGCACCCTTTTTAAAGATCATCTATGAAATACAGCTTCATCTGGTGGTCGCCAAGTGAATATCAGATGTCTTTACTACCAAATAACACACCTGTGCACTCCAAAAATCATGTTCTCCTTTAAGAAGACCTGAAACTAGAGATCGAGACCGTGAACTCATCAGGAAGCTGATCTCTGAGGTAATAAATCAAGTGAGAAGTAGGGTCACTTTCTCATAAGCTTACACACAATCAGACTTCTTTTTGCAACCATCGGAGACTACGTCGACTTCACTTTTCACACTGACTACGATTAAGGTACATAAGGTCATATGTTTTACCAAGCTCCTGATTCAGTCAGTGACCGTCGTGAACACTTACATCAGTCGTATCCGTCTATCTATATATTTATTTTACTGTCATGTTTAGACTTAATCCTGAGAGAGAGCCTAAGAATTAAAAAGAGGATTAATACATTGCCTGTGGACTCACACACTCCTATTTGACATTTTACTAAATATCATAAATCCACTTTGGCAGATCCGATATCTGACTACACCTCCATGGAGACATTGATCAGCGCCTCCGGGGTGCCTCCTTTTCACCCTGATTGATTCTGGTCTGAAACTTTGATCTCTGACTTTGAAATACCTGCAGTTATTTATAAAAATGAACCCTGTCTATGAAGTTCAGTACAGCCCGGGTTTCCTGTCGTGGGATCTCCCTGCTCTGGGAGTCGAGGAAAGGATTTGAGGACTAGAGGAAATGAGAGTGTAATCTTGACTGACAGACCTCCCCGCCGTCTGTCGGCGAGCCCAGAGCCGTTATCAGCGACTGCAGGCATTCGCTCTCCGCCGGCAGAGAGCCCGGGAAGGAGAGACAGCTGGACGAGCGAGCTTCAGACTGAACGGAGAGAGGAAATTAAAATGCAGAATGTCCTCACAGGTGGCAGATTCCTGTTGACTCATGAAAGCTGACACAAGGCGGCGGCTATTATCACATCGTGCTGTATGTACAACAACTGTGCTGCTAGCTTCAGACATAATAATACAGGAGAGCCAGGTGCACCATGGGAGAACTCCAGTGTAGACATTGGCCTGCGGCGCAGGGTTATCTGGCTTTTATTAGATGCTGGACATCGGTCCCACAGTGGTGATGTGACCGAGGTTGTTTTTCTGAAGTATCCGCCGTGGATTATGGGAACTCCAAGATGGTGACAAGTAATCCATCAAAAGTGGCTCAACCAGTGCACACAAAAAGAAATGAATGTAAAGCAATCAGCCTCTAAACTTAAGCAGAAAGAAGAAGAAGAAGAAGAAGAAGAAGACCTCTCTATTTATCTCTTTACTACACTCTTAGAAATAAGGGTTCCAAAAGGGTTCTTCTACAAGGGCTGAGGTTCTACCTGGAACCATTTGCTTCTGAAAAACCCTTTCCCGAAGAAACGGTTTTTCAAGGGTTCTTGGCAACACTAATGGTTCCAGTAAGAACCATTTTGATCCAGAGAACCCTTTCCTGAATAAAGGGTTTTAAAAGGGTTCTTGGTAACACTAACGGTTCCAGTAAGAACCATTTTGTTCCACAGAACCCTTTAAAAACCCTTTCCCGAATAAAGGGTTTTAAAAGGGTTCTTGGTAACACTAACGGTTCCAGTAAGAACCATTTTGATCCAGAGAACCCTTTAAAAACCCTTTCCTGAATAAAGGGTTCTAAAAGGGTTCTTGGTAACACTAACAGTTCCAGTAAGAACCATTTTGATCCAGAGAACCCTTTTTTGGAGAAAGAGTTTTTCAGGGATTGTTGAAAGCATGGGTACAAGATCCTGTATGGGTTCTTTGTAGAACCTCTCATGGGGGGTTCTGGGTGGAACCTTACACACACAGTTCTAGGTATAACCCTTTATGTTGGGTTCTAGGTAGAACCCCTCCCCACCTTTATAAAAGGTTCTACCTGGAGCCAAAAAGGGTTCTCCTATGAGGACAAGCCGAAGAACCTTATATGGTTCTACTTAGAACTTTTATTTCTAAGAGTGTAGGCAACTGGTTTTGTTTCTCTTCTTCTTCTTCTTCTTCTTCTTCTTCTTCTTCTTCTTCTTCTCTGAGGTACATTTGCTTTTGGTCAACAACCGGTCTACAACCATGATGGAACCATGATGAAGCCTTCACCTCCAACTTCTGACAAAACTACTCTTTGTGGAGCCTCGTTGACTCGCACCAAACTAGTGGATGGAAATTAAAATGTATTCTCTCTTTCTTTTTATTTTTTGGTGACATTTCAAAGGTTTGCTTCCAATTTGCAATGTCCTTCTATACTAAATCAGCATGGTAGAAAGGGCTGTTGTCGGTTTCAATACATTATTGGGCACTAATATGGTGAAATGCACAATAAGTCCTGAAGTGTCAAGTGGATGGATTGAGACCTAAATCTTAGCAAAAAAAGCCAACTAGCCACTTTTGTCATTGCTCAAGTCTCTTTCTCCTGTTTTTCAAATTGCTGTCACACATGTGGCCGTTTCTCAAACCAGGTAAATTAGCTTTTTTAATGAGAACACAGCTAATGGTCACTAACCCTAAACACGTGACCAGCTTAACCCTCAGCCACCTTAATCTTTCTTCTAATTGCCTTTAAGGGAACCTTTCATCTTAGATCAATGAGCCTTTGACTCTGTATCCAAACTGCTGAGTCGAGAGAGCAGGAAGAGTCAGGAACACAGATACAATCAGGATAGATTTCCCACTTTCAAACCACTGATTTTCCAGATGAACAACACATGAGAAGTCAGTGTTCAATCATGAAACTAAGAGTCTGTACTGAGCAGACTAAGGCATTCTCAACATGACTGAGTGAGGTGAACCCACAGAAATATTAGACCTATTATGTCTTTGCATAATCACAAAGAAACTGTAAGAATGCAGAGACACAGAGACGACTCTTCACTTTGTCTGGCTGTCGCTGCACAGCTAGTTCCTGCTGCACAAAGACGTGCAGACGGCGCTGTAGCGTCGGGAGGATTGCAGACGAGCGAGGCCAACTAATTAAAACTTTGACACCAAATCACATTCGTCGCTGCTTCAACCAAACACATCTCAGTCCTCCAGTGTGCTCTGCCAGCAGATCTATTGTCAGCGGGATATAAAAACTGTCACATTTCCCCCGGGCTGACAGTCCCTCTGTCTGTGTTTCCTCCAGAGAAGACGTCTCAGCGTTATTAAGAGACCGCACCGTCTTAATTACTGCCTGTCATGCTCCGTACTGTTTCCATTTTTAGGTCAGATTGTCAAATTATTCCCTTTCACATCTATCTATCTATCTATCTATCTATCTATCTATCTATCTATCTATCTATCTATCTATCTATCTATCTATCTATCTATCGAATAGCAGCATCTATTGTTTGTTCAAATGCCTGAGATGACACTTATGTTTTCTGGCGAGCAGCCTCTTGTATTCGAGTGAATAATGACTCTTGTCTGTCAGCAGCGAAGGTAGAAGCGGGATGACGCTGTTACACCACTGCTGTCCAACACCATCCACATCATGTACCATTGAATCAACTGACGCCCACGTATGACACACTCCAAACAGACAGAAGTATTAATTAAGGCACTGTGTGCTGGATGTGCTAAAAACCAGTTAGTGAATGGAATAAATCCAGCTGGTCCTCAGCAGAAAATTGCCAACAGTGGAGGAATGTTTCAGGTTGTTAAAACTACTGATAGTACTGCCGACTGCTATTCGTGTCCCGTATCAAACCAAAAGTCAATGTTGACTTATTTTAACTTCTTAAAGTAGTTAACTTATGTAAGGTACATACCTAATATATAGTACAAACGTGATGTGACATCGTAGTTTTGGTGCTGTGACCTAACAAAACTGTGTTATCCTGTCAAAGAATATAAAGGACATGATACTCGACTAGGACGTTAAAAACATGGTGATGTGTCTTAACTAAGGACTTGACTTGACTATGGACTGGATCTTGAGACTTGGACCAAATGAGTCACATGTCTACTGATCAAAAACTACGAAATGTACTTAAACGTCTGGAGAGAGAAAGTGGTAAGTCGTCAGCATATTAACTGAGAAATTAGCACAGTTATCAAATAATAGGATATAAGGATAAAATAGGATAAAAGTGTATGACTGCAACATTTGAGATCACAGATTCTTCCACTGCCACTCACCAATAAATTATTTCAACTTGATATTTCTTCAACCTTGACCGAGCAGCTGTAGATGCCTAAGTGTCAACCCAATGTGGCGAATAAGACAAGACCAAATTAATCAGTCTTTTAACGGCCAAACGGGTCTGTTTGAGAGACACTAGCCAGCTTTATATCCAAATATATCACATATCTTAATGGCGAAAAATACTTTTTTTTTCATTCCACTGCCGTTATGTGATTTTAGGACTTTGTTTAGCAAGATGAGTCATTTCTGCAGCTGGAAAACTATAACAATACTTCAAAATGTGCATAATAATAAGTTGATGGAAACGAGGCTACTGACACCTTGGAGTTGTTGGTGAATCACCACGATAAATCAAAAACAGCATTTCATGATGTTATCTGCAGTCAATAATTCACATCACACAACCACATTTTCATATAGAACTTTATTGAATATATCTATATATTTATATATATGTATATATACCTTATATTTTTTGTCTTTTCCGGTGAGGATCGGTATATTGTATTGCTTTCCCCTTTTCCTTACTGTTCTTGTCGTGTATCGGTCTGCTGAGTGGCAGTATACCAGTTTTCCATTTGAAGAGTTTCAGGTTTGACTGGTGTCAGTAGTCTAAGTGGTGGTGAAAATAAGGAGCCGGTGACTTACGCTGTCTTTAAAAATGGCTTTCACTTGAGGATATGAACTGAAAACGAAGGAACAGAACCTCTTCTTTTGACCATGTTCTCACAAGAACACTTTATAAGGTAAAATGCTGTTTAGTGATTTCGTAACAACATTCGTCACGTGTTTCTTAGAAGCATGAGGCTGATTTATTTTGTCGTACTTATTTGTTTACCATGTAAAAACCACTGACACTACCAACACAGACCACATTTAGCCCACTGTCTCCCAGCACTTAGGCTACTGACATTATGTCACAGAGAGGCGTGAAGCCTTTATAGCCCAAAGTTACAGGTGTAGGAACTCTGAAACAATATAACATTTAGAATACCTATACGTACCACCACGAAAATAAATAGATTAATATAAAGTCTATCGCCTACAGTTATACACTAGTCTGAACATTAAAAAACACTGATTATTAGGCTACGTTGGTAATGTTTAGAAATAATAAAAAAAAAAACGAGCCTGCAAAGAAATGTGGACCAGATGATGATGGAAGAGCGAAGTCAGAGAGAGGAAACAATAAAAGCAGAAGCTGGAATAAAGACTACAAAAAAGTGAAGAACCATTATTGGGAAATATGACAAATATGAAAAATCAGAAAATTAAAGGAAGAGAATAAATATATGAAAATATAAAAGAAAAAAACAGTGCAATAATAACATTTATTGTAAAATACACAATAGAATAATAAAAAAAAAATCAGAGGACGGATCCAAAACCAAGGACAGAGGAAAGAAATGCCACTTTTGCTTACTTCAGCAACTATCAATGTGCCCTTTATGAAGGCACGTAGCCACCAGCTCAGTAACCAGCGGCAGACTGGTGTTACTGGGCGGCTGCCAGTGTGAATGGGCAGGTAGAAGGGTGAAGCAGGGTGTTACTGAAAAAAAGAGCATGCACGCTCAGTCAACCCTCCCTGTACAAACACATTTAAGAAAAAAAACATGAAAATGACGATGATCCGAGGATGAATTTACACGTTATCACCCTCTCGACTGTTTGTGCACATGCTTTTCCACGTGACACCACTGACTTTATCGTACATAAGCAAGAGAAAGGAAAAAAATTCAAAAGTCCTCGAAAGTAATATAAAAAAATTACAAAAAAAGAAACGAATTTCAAAATGTATAAATACCCTGCAATAACCATTACGATCATAGAAACACCAGCAACATGATATTAATACTCAAGGAGTTACAATCTCGTGTAACCTAGAGATGAACACTCACTCCGAATGGAAAAAGACAACCCAAAGATTACCATTTACAGACATTATGTGCTTTTGTTGAAGTGAATGGACCGATAATATACTCAATAATACATTTATTATTCTAGTTTGTGAAATAGGATATAGTTATAGCTAAAAGAGAGACGGAGAGAAAGGGGAACTGAAGCTAGCCGTTGTGCTCTTTTCTCTCGCCCTCCTGCCTCCAACTCGTCGTCAACCAGGGTCGGGTTGAATTCGTTTTTTTGCGAACGCAGCTGATTCAGAGTTCAGTAGATCAGTCCAGTAGTCAGATTCAGGACATGTTGAAGAGTCCAAAATGCTTTGCAGTACATCCATTACGGAATTTCTTCCTCCCACGTTGAAAATACATTGTGCTCAAGTCCCGATTCCTATTTTCTATGCAGATAATTTACAACCTCTTTAATACTAATGTGCTTTAATTGGTGTTATTTTTCGAGAATAAGCGAGGAACTTGGTTTGGATAAAATGGTTGATATACTGGAGTAATACATGGTTTTGATTTTAAGCTTCTGATCTAAGTCCTAACTAAAACTCCGCCCCCTGAGTGGTAACTGAACTGACCCTCACCCCCCTTTGTTGCCTGTGGTTGCAGCCCTTTGCAGGAACGCTCAACGGATGACTGCCTTGAAGCCTTCGGTATCAAATCATCATCGTAAACAGTCATACAAACCCTGGAATCAATTTCAGTAAATAAACATCACGTAGAGTGTGTAAGAGTCCATCTTCACAAGTACGTTCATCGTATCGAAGGTGCATTTAGCATCTTTTCTCCTATCTGATGACACAAAATAAGCATTGTGATATATCCATTTTTATCCGAACTGCAACTCTGTTTTCTTCCTGTCGACAGTAATATGACCTTTGCGTCCAACTTTTCTCACTTTGCACATTGTTAATAGTATTTTTTGGAAGTGTTTTTGATCATTTTAATAATCCCCCTCAGTGTCAGTGATTACATTAGCAGTATTAGCTAGTTACAGCTAAGCTAACGTTAGGTTGCTATGGGCTTTTTACACTCAGTGCTAGGAAGAGTTCCCAAAAGTTAAAGTTACAGACGTCAACTGTCTTGCAGAAGCTCTGATCTCAATGCTCACTTAACTTTTCTATATAGTTTTTGATCACTTTTATAATTACATCCATGTCTTCGATGATGTTAGCCAGTCACTTAACTAGCTGACATTAGCTGTCTCTCCGACCTAATTTCTTATAAACTTGATGGTGCTTTTCTACATTTTAGTAGCCAGCTGAAGGCTAGCTGACTGGCTAACCTCACTCGTCTGGTAGTTATCAAAATGATCGTAATGATAACACGACATTAAAAAAAGCAGTAAATACTATCACAATGTGTGCGGAGTTAACTGACAGCTGACTCTACATTAATTGTGATGCTCGCCTCCAATCTCTGTGATCACAGTGGCGTCGTCAGACTTAAGTGAGCTCACGTTTCACATTTATCTTTGTACATATTGTTGATAATACTGTTCGTTTTTGTACCTAGTGTTTCTAATTATTTTGATAATCACCTCAGTGTGAGCAATGTTAGCTCTAACTCGTTGAAGTTAACCCTAACCCTAACCCTTAGCCTGATTTTCAGCTAAAACTGGGACGCTATTGGTCATTTTTCACACTTAGCTCTTGGAAAAGCTGTAAAAAAATCAAAGTGACTGACAAACAATGTCTGGAGAAAGCACTGACCTCATGGCTCATAAACTCAACTGTGCTAGACAAGCTGACTGGCAGTCCTAGTTAGTGAGGTGATTATCAAAATGATCAAAAATCAAACAATACACAAAGCTAAAGTGCAGTAACTAATTCAGTGATGCAACCGGAGTGTGATCACAAAGGTTACGACACTGTAGAGTTGACAAGACGTAAACAGACGAGCAAATCCAAACTGTTTTCTGGCTATAGGGTTTAATAAAAACTATCAAATGCTCACTTGCAGGCTTAAAGAAAGTCCTGCAAAACTGAAACACTGAACTTTTGTTCATGCAGTTCCTGTTGTTTGAAGAAAAAAAACAATAAAACAAGTGAGATTGTTCTGAAACCAAACAAAAAAAGAAGAGCCGTCCTGTTCCATTTGGCCAGGATTCAGCAAACATTTCACACATTTGAACAATGACTCTCGGATCTGCGTGTCAGATGAAGCTACTTGCTCAGATGGACATTTGTTGCAGTGTTTAACCAAACTGTGACAACCGGCAGTGGTGTAACGGAGGCGTACAGGCTGAGGCTTAAAGTCTACGCTGCTCTGGTGGAGAATGCCCATCTGTCACTGTAACTACCTCTGACACACAATAAAAAATAAATAGGCTCACAGTGTGTCAGCCTTCCCTCCAGTGTGTGTGTGTGTGTGTGTGTCAGTAGGTTAGATATGGCTGAGGTCACCATCTCAGGACCAGAGGTTATGTAGCTACTGTTAACCTACAATCGGCAGTCAACTCGTCACTGAGCAGCTTGTTACTTGGCTGAATGTACCCGTTTGTGTCTCTCTGTTCTTTTTTTAAAAATACAAGTGAAACAGAGAATTGTGGCTTACACCATCTGGACACTTCAACTTTTGTCAGTTACGTTCGGAAGTGTTGTACGGTCCAAACTGGACGTCTAAGACGTCTGATAAACCAGATTCGGTTCAGTTTTTAACTTGTATGTCTTGTGACAAATCACAAACTCAAAACTTCGTGGATTGTTCCTGCTAAAGTGAAGTTGCAGTTTAAATCTCTGTGGCAGCTGACAAAATGTGAAAGGAGAGTGTAAATATCGACTGAGCTCCCCTGCCTCCTCAGCAAGGCACTTACTGTATCCCCCCAACTGCTGCACCGGGAGACTGGTTTCACTGGGAAGCTCCCACTTGTGTGTTTAAAGATGGAGTGATGCTAAAGTTTTCAGTCTAAAAATAAAAAATCTGTTGTGCTGAAGCCTCCACTGCACCACTGCTGTATGATCAACTCAAAGAAGTCATGACCATTTTAAGGCAGGTGTCATGAATTTGTCTGTCAGGAGTTTTATGACTGTTTATGATATTGGTATGTAATTATGGCAGCTATACCTCAGGCTCAAGGACAGAGACCGTCGGAGTGTCACCCGCACATTTTCAGCCCTACTTCAGATATCTCTTTTCTTTCAACACTTCCTCTCTGTACCCTCCCTCCCTCCTCTCTGCTGAGGTTGAGTTTAGACTGGCGTAGTTTTCCTGTTCAGTGTATCTGAGTTGCTATCCCTGTCCCTTTTGGCTGTCAGTCGGTCCAGGGTTCCCACGTTGCCCCTGTCCCTGTCCCGGTCCCTCTCCCTCTCCATGGTGGCTGTAGATATCGGGGCCGTCTGGGCCGGCGTGGCGGCTGCTGTGGAGGTGTTCAGCGGCGCTGAATTCTGGGCTACAGCCGCTGCTGCTGCCAAGTTGGACTTGGAGTGAGATGGGAGCGTACCGCTGCTTATCACCGCTCCTCCTCCTCCTCCACCACCACCACCTCCTCCTCCTCCTCCTCCTCCTCCTCCGCCACTGCCGCTGGAATCTTTTGGGAAGTAGTTGTGGAGCTGGTACAGCGTGGCCCGGTCCACCGTGCCGTAGAGAGGTGGGGCGCCGCCTCCCAGGCTGCCCAGCTTGGAGTCCCTCGACAGGGTGTACATGGAGATGTCGCCGCCTCCTCCGCTGCCGCCGCTGCTGGTGTGGTGCGGGTTGGGAAGAGTGGCCACGGAGAAGGGTGGAGCGGAGGGCGGCAGGCTGAAGGTCTTGGAGGCACCGATGGGCGAGGTCTCCTGCGAGTGCGGCGGGTCGGTGGAGCGCGAGCTGGAACGAGAGCGCCGTCTGAAACGGTAGCTGGGCAGCCGCAGCATGGCGTGCGTGGTGCTCTTGAAGAGGTCGGTGCGAGAGCGGCAACGCAGCTCCTTGTTCTTTTCAATGTAGATGTTGACGGCGAGGACGCCCACCATCTCGGCCAGGATGAAGGACAGGCCGCCAAAGTAGAAGGACCAGCCGTAGGAGTAGTGCCACTTCTTGTCCTCGTCTTTCTTGGGGGAGATGTCGCTCAGCGCTGCAGAGATGTACACGATCACTCCGATGATGTTGCTGAGCCCTGAAGAAATATACAAGACTTCTACTGTAAGTGCTCCTTGGGGACAAATTAACCTGCAGCTTCATTAAACTGTTTTCCAGGCAGAGATATGGGAACTGTTTCCTTTCAATTACACAGTGAGGAGGCGGGCACATAATGTGAAAGTCAATCTGCATATCATACATAAGAACCTCTTATTATGCCTGTATGTGACTGATGGATCTGAAGCTAAAGTTGAAATAGCAGTTTAATGTCAGTGTTGAGTGGAAGAGAGACAGATAGGAAGGACAAAGGCATGCATTAATGGTGGCAAAGCAGCAGAAAGACTTCATAAGAGACTTCATCCCTAAACTAGGAGAGAGAAAAAGGTCTGCAGTGTTACCTGCGGCGACGAAGAGGATCCCTCCGCCGAGAATGATGTTCCTCTTGCTCTTGTAGAAGCCGCTGGAAGCGACGCAGATTCCACCCAGCAGCAGCAGTATGGCGCTGAGGATGGGGAAGATGCTGGAGGCTCGCACCACACCTGCAGACGAGGACAGAAATACGTCATCTTGTTTGTCAACTTTCTCCGTTAAGTATGACTAATTCGGTGCTTTTTCATGTAGTACGATTGGTGAGGTTTGTTTTGAGGTTCAACGCCATCTGAAGGTGCAAAGCGAGCAGCCTCGTGACACCACTGGGAGAAAAAGTGTTACCGAGACGTGCTATAGCTGACACTACAGCTTGGCTCTGGATCAGCAGCTATCTACAGCATCTATATAAGTTTACTACAAAATATTCAGCAGGCAGTGTCTCTTTGTCAAGACTGGGGGAATGACTCAACAAGATAGCTCACCCTTGATCTGTACCATCTCTGATATTTGTGACTGTACTGTACTGACTTTAAGCAACAGCAGCACATCACAAAAACATTAAATTAATGATGTATATCAGCAACAAAATGATAATTTACTCATCCTCATCTATTCACTTTCAATAAGCAGATCAGCCACTGATACCCAGCAGCTCAGGACCTTCAGTGTGACTGCACAAGGTCACATTACCTCACCTAAAACCCGTCTACATTATATTCCTCGCAGACACCTCGAACATATAAGCGGTGATAGCGATAACGTAGAGAGACATTATAGGAGATTAAAATGCTGAGTAGCTCCGTCTCTGGCAGCGACACGTGGAAGAGCAGAGCCTTGAAGTTTTCAAGGTGACTTCTGAAAGCCGTGCGAGCTTTTGTTTGCCTCCGAGGGGAAGAGATAATGCTGTGATAAGCATATATTATCTGCCAGATGTGTCAGACAGTGGTTGCAAATGACTCTCTGGATTTGTTCTTAAAAGGGAAAAAGGGACTGTGTGGGTGGCGTCTGCATCTTCAACACAATTTATTGATTTCCTGATGATAAGACGAGAGCTGTGGGGGGGTTAGTAATGATATCTCTGTGTTCTCAGGTGACGAACTCCAACTGTGTGTCTCAGCACGTTAATTAGTCAATTATTATCTCCTCCAAATGATGGAATTTTTTAGCCCCATTCTGTTTGTGAAGAGCAGATCTGAAATGATTCGTCAATTAAGAGATATAATATTTATAGATAAGAAATAATTGGCAACTATTTTGATAATTGATTCATAATTTTGGAAGCAGAAATGACAAATGTGCTAGTTCCAGATTCTCAGATGGAAGAATTTGCTAGTTTTGGGGTGTATAATTGTATTTTGAAAATCTTTGTTTCATCCAAAATGTTACCTTTGGCTCTGAGAATCTTTTTCTTTCTTTCTTTCTTTCTTTCTTTCTTTCTTTCTTTCTTTCTTTCTTTCTTTCTTTCTTTCTTTCAACTTCAACAAAACAATTCAGCCCAGTCGCCAGAACAAAATGTCAGCATGTTACAAGCTTGTGAATATTCTCATTCATCCAGGTCATAGTTATCTCAAGGAAATTGAATCGAACTCAACTGGATTTGGTTTTTGTCTTGAAGACGTTTCACCTCTCATCAACTCCTCAGGCCTAGACTCTGCTGTTTATTTACACCTCAAGGAAAAAGCTCACTCCTTTGATGACAATAATGTTCACATCTTGGACAGAGAGGATAGATGGTTTGAAAGAGGAGTAAAGGAAGCCATCTATGCAAAAATTGAAAAACCATCTCTAAACAGAGGAGGGGGTCTGCGACACCACCTATCTCCAATTTACAATGCTGCCCTTTCATGTCTTCCCAGGAGGTTCAACAACTTAGCCTCTAAGAACAACGGCTGTGCACAAAGGGCCTCACGTGACTCCAACGACTGTCGTTACAACACAATAGAGCACTAACGAAGTCGAAACCAACTTTCCACCATCCCCAACGACCATACTAACGACTGTCGTTGGCAATAATGGAGCACATACGACCCATAGACATCAGTGGCCTTGTGACCGCCTCCTGAGAGGTTAAATAGCTGGACCTCCACACCGGCTAGTTGGACTAGTCCCAGCCGAGTCAAGGGAGCAGGAACTGATGAAGCCTCTTGGATGAGAGGTGAAACGTCTTCAAGACAAAAACCAAATCCAGTTGCTTTCGATTCAATTTCCTTGAGATGGTCAGCATATTACGTTTCTACAAACCACGGACACTTTACATTTTTATGTCTTATCGCAGTGACTTGAATTAAAAACAATTTAAAGCATGTGTCCTCTGATTGTCTACACCAACATGAGACCAATCCAAAGGTTTGTGTTGCCTCTGAAGAACTAAAAGCTTTCTTGTTCAGTCAAGGTTGCACAGCAAAGCCGATACGAACACCGAAGAGAAAGACAGCATCTAAGCCTCCTTCGCAGAAACAGATATCTTTACGTAACGTATGGATGGAGCATATACTTTGTAAACCGAACGGTTCAGGGGATGTACGAAACAGAATATTCTACCACAATGGAGGCAGGATGTGAAACCTGAATCCTGAGCTGAAAATAATCCATTAGTGAAGGTTGTTCTTTCAATCCATCTGTGAAAAAAAAAAAGCTTTCTGCACACCCCCAGACTCCCAACCCCATGCACCTGGGCATTTAAACACACACACAAACACACACTGCACAGACACACACACACACACTTACACACACTTACACACACCTCCAGGAACGCTTTGCTTGAATCTGACATCCGTGTATTGATGTCCGCCCACCACCCCCTTCTGTCCTTTCTGTATCCGTGTGTGATGGAGACTGTAGTGTGTGTGTGTGTGTGTGTGAGCAGCATGTGTAGTACACTCTGAATGTGTGTGTGTGTGTGCATGTGAGTGTGTGTGTGTGCATGCCACTCACGCAGCAGATACTCTGCAGCATCTTGGTCGTAGTCTGCGTCGTCGGGGAAATGGTTGATCTGGGAACACACACCTCGCTTCAAGCCTGTGAAATAACAACGAGGAAGAGGAGGAGAGAGTGAGTTCGACGGTGGAGAAGAGTCGAGGTCACGAGGAAGAGGGACTGAAATGCAGAAATGGTGAGAAGAGGAGAGCAATGAACAGTGTTAGGCAGAGAGGGAGAAGAACTACTGGTTATGTAAAAAAAGGTGAGATGGGAGAGAAGAACAGGAGTGATAGGACATGGAGGAAGAGAAGGAGGAAGTGAGGGGTAAACAAGACAACGGATGTTGAACCTGGCATGTCATACAACACATGTCAAACGCTGCCCCTCGACAGGAAGACCACACACTGAGCCAGACAACGTAATCCCACATCCCTTTATCATACGATACCAAACCCTGACCGAACAACAAGCATCTCCATCAGCGTTACTCTCCACAAACAACACAGTGACAGGGAGAGACGTGGAGAGGAAGTCAAACTGCCACAGGAAGATTTAACAATCAGGCTGCAAGTTTATTCATCCATTTGATTTCAAAATGTAAAAAGGTACAAGTGAAAAAGCTTGTGAATATTCTCATTCATCCAGGTCATAGTTATCTCAAGGAAATTGAATCGAATGCAACTGGATTTGGTTTTTGTCTTGAAGACGTTTCACCTCTCATCCGAGAGGCTTTATCAGTTCCTGCTCGCTTGACTAGGCTGGGACTAGTCCAACTAGCCGGTGTGGAGGTCCACAACTGTCGTTACAACACAATAGAGCACTAACGAAGTCGAAACCAACTTTCCACCATCCCCAACGACCATACTAACGACTGTCGTTGGCAATAATGGAGCACATACGACCCATAGACATCAGTGGCCTTGTGACCGCCTCCTGAGAGGTTAAATAGCTGGACCTCCACACCGGCTAGTTGGACTAGTCCCAGCCTAGTCAAGGGAGCAGAACTGATGAAGCCTCTCGGATGAGAGGTGAAACGTCTTCAAGACAAAAATCAAATCCAGTTGCTTTCGATTCAATTTCCTTGAGATACAAGTGAAAAACAAGCGATAAGCTGGTAAATTACGTCAGTACATGAAGTACAAACCAGGCCAATCATGTGAGGTATCAGCAACATGGCTTGTTGACGACCGCCATTGCTTACTGGCGGGATTGGACATAGAAAATAATGGGGGCAAATGTTTTGTAGCGTGGCCTGAACAGTGTACAACCACAGCGACTCTGAGGCTGGTGCTTCCACTTAAATGCTAAACTCAGCGTGCTAACATGCTTGAAATGACAACGTAAACAGTCTTATGTTCAGCAGGAATAATGTGTACTAGGTTTAGTATCTTAATTTTGCAAAACAGCGTGCTAAAAATGAAGAATTTGTGCAGCTCAGGCTGATGGGAGTGCAGTTTTTCAGGTATTTGTGCAGAAAAAATGCGTACAACTTCCACCTGATGAATTAAAGTTATTCATTTAATACCCCAAAGTAAATTGCATTCCTTTTTAAATGATCATGATGGTGATGATGGAAGTGACTGGATAATCATTTGAATTTATTCCAGACTGACACAGCCGAGTACGGAGTCAAGTCAACAACAATCTGTAATTTCATCTCTTCATCTCAGATGCCACGTTGTCTTCCTCCCCTCCTCTATACGAGGCTGGACAGTATGTCGGCTTTTTGATCCTCCGCCATCTTCCATTACTGGACCCTCTGAAAGCTTCGGCTCTGCTGCAGCAGCCTGCTTCTGTTTTTTTTTTTTTTTTCTGTCTTGTAAATCAAAACAGAAAACTGCATCTGAGCGCTTACATTTCTTATTGAGAGGGAATATTTGTTTACCTCGACAGCTATTTGTGCATTTCACGGACAAAATAGACATCAAGCGGGAAGAAAGATCCCATGTTTCTCTTGTGATGAAATGAAAGACATTAAAAAGAACATGAAGAGGACACTTCAGGCTCCCACACGCGTGCAAACAGAAGTCAGGGCGAGGCAACCTGCAGCGAAATCAGATCTGTTAAAGACAAACTATCACATCTCGACTGGAGCGAGGCAGAATTATTCATCAGGACTGAGACTGGATTAAAGCAGCAGACAGCAGATCAGGATTAAAGTCTAACAACTTGGATAATTCCTAAAAAAAAGCAGCCAGGTGACAACAATAGTCAATATCGTGTAACATCGAAACAACAAGAGGTCTTTTCATAAGGAACAAGAAGCAAAACTAACCGTTAAACGTGATGAAGTCACTCTGGATGAACAAATTTCCTCCCATGTCAGATTCTTGATGCTGTTCTCTTATTTATCATAATTATACTAACGCCTCAGAATGCATGTGGTAATTCACTGCCGTTAAAATGCAGCATATCACACCTTTAACTAAAACACAAGAACCTTGATAACAAACAGTTCTGAAAAACCTGAGTGTTTATTACGTATACGTATCTGTGTCCTCTCCTGTCAAACCTGCCGTCAGCTGCAGGGAAGCGGGAAAAAAACAACAACAACTACTTAATCAGCCACAGAATGAGTCACCACTCATATATCTGAGCTGCGGGGCATCATGTTGAGCTTTATGTTCAATGTGTATGAGTGTATATATGTAAGTGTGTTTGTGCATGAAGGTAAAAGAACAAAATGAAAAAACAGATCTATAAATCCTCTAATCTAAACGGTGCAATGATGCCAAGACGCACCACAAACGTGTCTTTGTCGTTATCCGGTTGACAGCATGTTGTGACATCATAACACATTATAAACGTAGCTAGCTAAAGTGCAGATATGTTTCCTATCTGCATGGAGCTGAAGGTGTTTCTAGACATCGAGCTACATCTGCTGCTCTGTACGATGGTCTGGTTTGGGAGAAAGCGGGTCTGAGTCTCGAACACTCCTCTGTTGAGAGGTGAGTCTGTGCTGGAAGACGACAGTGGGAACATGAGTCGGGGTTTTAGAGGCGAGTTCGGAGCCTCCAGCAAGAATTTCTTTCAAAAAAAGTCACGGTTGAATATTTTAGCTGATTCTGAAAATCTACATGAGGCAGCTCACCTCCAGAGACTTCTCTGTTCGCGAAGACTTGTGTTTCTAGTTACAAAAAGGATTTTAGTATTGAACAAAAAGGTCAGTCTCTGTTGGAATCAGTTCCGTAATGTAGTCAGCCGAAAGCACTTTCAGTGGTCTTACAGGTATCTTTGATGGTGGTAGTTGCCCCGAAGGATTAACCCACCAGCTGAAGAGATCTTCTGGACCGATTTCAAAACTTCAGGTGAGTATGAATCATGTACATACTCATCCTAACCTAACAAAATGCTCACCACAAACTGGATTCTGGTGTCAAAGTCTTGTACTTTGAACACCCATCATCCATCTAAACCACCTGCCTGTGACTCCAGTACACAGTGTTGACTCTAAACGTGATGATGTTTGCTTTCTGCAAAGTTATTACCATATAAACGATGATTTCAACAAGACAGGGTTGAGATTGTGGTGAAATTTTATGATACTTTGAAGCATGTGATGGAAGATGAGTCAAGGCTAGGTCCATAAAGGAGAAGGACCACATGACAAGGTTAGCTCTATAAAGGAGAGGGTCTTCAAGACAAAGGTTAGGTCTTTTATAGAGATGAGCCCCTTTGGACTTGTTTTTCAGAGTTTAACGAACTTTAACTATATGCTACATTCTGGTTTAGATACGATGAGGTAATGGTAGGTGGGCTTTGTGCCTTGGGAATTGATAAGACATTGGCTATAAAAAGTGTGGTCTGTGAGAAGATTGGGAGAAGATCCACATTGGCATCGGATCCTCTCACAGGCAATTTTTGGTGCTTGTTCAGATGCTGTACTTCTTGTAATAAACCTTTTTATATACAACTAAGTCAGTGTCAGCGGAGACTCCTTCATCTTCTTCACACCATCGCTACAGAATAAACAACAAGATCAGTTTCCTTGGTGTTGTTCCCATTGTTGTCACTATTTGAATTGGATGCATCAGCTGCTTGCACTCGACCGATTACCGGACGACGTGTGACGACCGACCTCGTTAAAGTTTGCGAGGTTACGGAGCGGATGAACAGAAGTAGACCAACGAGCTGCTGGTTTGTGTTTGTGAGTAAGAGAACACCTATTTATGTCCGTTCTGATTACAGTGACGAGCACACTGACCTCAGCGAGACCCTCCAGTGACCAGCGCGTGACACACACACACACACACACACACACGAACAACAATGTGGCTGTACCTTCCAGGCAGCAGATCCTCCAGAGGCCGGAGTGGGTGAGCGCCCCGGGGTCCTTCTTGTCCTTGTTGTTGGAGTCCTCCTGGGACGAGTTGGCCGTGCTGTTGCAGATGAAGGCTCGGGCGTACAGCCAGTAGTCCGTACCGATGGCCACCGTCATCAGGGCGAAGGCGGCGAACGCTCCCATGGTGGTCAGCAGCACCTGGATGCCTCGCTCGCACCACACCAGCGCCGGGCGAGGCAGGAAACTGATATCTGACGAGAACACAGAAACCGACGATCAGTGTCTTCAGCACAGTCAAACTGGTGACTGGAATAAGTATTGTCCTGTTTTCTCCTCACGATAATTATTATATTTGATGCTGAAGAAAAATGTCTAAACATGACAATAATCCTCGCGGAGCTGAAGTTAAGGTTTAAAGCTCAAGATGACTAAGAGCAACATTCACAGCGTTCATCCAGCTGACTGACAGCAGACGGAGAGCGATGCAGTAATCTGAACAAACCACAGGCTCGTTCTTCACGTCTTCACGTCACGTATGAGGTCAACTTCTGGACTTATAGACTAGTGTCAGGACACTGATGTAGAGAGTGTTTGATTCTTTCCACACATCCATGAGTCAGAAATATCAAAATAATGCTTTTGAATATAATTTGCAAAACTGATTTTTCAATACTGTGTGTTTGTTTTTCCTTATTTTTATATTTTAGTTTCAATTTAACTTATTTTTATGGGCAGCTGCGCAGAATTATGTTTAGTCACACAAAAACAGATATTGATTTTATGTGGATGAGGCACAAAGATTAAGATATTTACATATAAACATTTAGAAAAAAAAGGCAAAACACACAAATTAGAGAAAAGTTAAACAGTAGATTTGTAAACGATTCTTCTCTTTTTTGTAATTTGTGATTTCATGTATGTGTTTTTCTTTTTTTCCCCTGCGAGTAATTGGAGATCAGTACTTTGTACTCTAATTCATTTTGTACATTTATTTATTTTTGCTGATATTCATGCAAACTGGAAGATGACATTTGTTCTGTAACACAAAAATAGAGAAAATAACTAAGTTACTAACTGTATCTTACTTTATTGCTGCTCTGTTACACACTGATGACGATATTCCTTTACATTTCTTTACTCTATTCTCTTTATTTTTACTGTAATTTTTTAGCAAACTCTGGCACAAGAATCTCCTCAGGAATTATAAAAGTTCTATCTTATCTTCTCCTCATCACTACTGATTGAGTAAATACTTAGTTTATTTCAATAATCAGGCGAATGTGAAACCACAAGGTTCAAGCACGCCCTCAAAGGTTGAACAGCCATGAAATTAAACCTGATGACGATCCATGCATCCAACTGTCAAACATATCATGCATTAATAGAGCCGCTGTCCCCGGCGGCCTGCTGTGGGTGACCGATGGGAGCCGCTGATGGGGTCGAGTGTTTTACCGCTGCATTCTGGGAGAGCACACTGGAGCGTTTTGTTTTTTTTAATCACAAAAACAGCGTAAACAGCCTGAAGCAGCAGAGAAATGTTGGCAGCAGGCGGCCGGCAGAAGAACAAAATGCCGACCCCCGGCTGCATCGACCAAAATGTAAAACATAAAGTGTTGTTGCAGGACGGACTGCTGGGAGACGCAGAGGGGACAATCCTCCTCTGTGATTCTGTGAATTAGTTTTTTCTCCCAAGAAAATTCTGATAAAGTGAGAAGATCTTCACAGATCAGTGGATCCTCTCAGCAGGTTTACATTGTGACCTTCTGTTCCAGAAGATTCGTTTTAAGAGGCGATGATATCAGTCGAGCTGCTGATGTAGGAGATTCTCCGGGTGAATCTGGATGCCGATAAGATCAACAAGACTTCTTAAGCGGAAAAGACACCGAAGGGCAACGGAAAGGGAAGTAGGGTACGCAGGTTTAGCTTAATAAAAGCAGGAGGTGAAGGAGACGAGACGAGAAGAGACGAGTGACGAGGTGAGGAAAGAGGAGAGACGAGCGGTGAGAGGGAGGACAGGAGGGAGACGACACATCTGTTGTGCTTCAGGAAACATAAAGGAAACATCCGAGGGAGAGGAGGAGGAGGAGGAGGAGGAAGGGGAGCTTCTGCTCAGCCTCCTCACTGAGATCTGCATAAAAATGGTGGACAAATGCATTTTAGTGCTCTGGAAGACAATGAACCACAACTTTCTATTCAGACGGAAGGTTAATGTAAACAATCGATCGCACAGCATCAATCCCAGCGTCGGCTTTTTAAAAAAAAAAAACTATTTGACTAATTCAGAGAGCCTGAGGGCTGTTTCCATGGCAACACGAGTCCCAAAATAACAGAGACCACCGGTGCTCTGACCCCGAACCCGACCTGAGCTGCTGCAGTATTCATAAGGTGAGTCCCAGAAAGACTGCAGACGGTCGGACGTCACTGTACGGGACGGTACAGTAACGCCGCCTCCAGTGGAGGAAAAGTCAAAGTCAAGCAGACATCTACTAAATTAACTGTACAAAGAATTAAAGAAAAAATTAAATTCATGTACCAAAAGTGGATGTGTGTCTGCAGAACGGTCCAGTTCAGGTAGAATATAACTTGTTAATGTTGATTATTCATGATTGATGCATTAATATGTAAGAATTTCACATTACAGCTGTAAAAAATTTAGATTCTAAAATTTGAAATCTTATTATTTTGTCTTTGTTTTGTTTTGAATTCATTCATCAGAATGTCAAGATGATAATGGTAAGATTTAGAATTTGATTAATTCACCAAATTTTAATTTATTGAGCAAAATATGATTCCCAAATGTGTCTCAGAGGGGTTTTAGATCTGTACAGCATATAACAGCCTGTGTCCTTAGAAAATGAGTCAAAACTAAACGTTTTGGTCACGTGAGCAGCAACAGGTGTCCAACATGTTCACACTGGACTGCTCACGTTTCAGCTTGATGCTAAAAGCTTGATGTCCAGTCGGATAAAAACAGACAGCGAGGTCTTTTTAACCATCACAAGCAGATTCACCGGCGATATTTGTAATTTTGCTAATATTCGCTGAGCATAGATGGATGTGGTTAACTGATTCCAACTGAAACAGAAAACAAGTCAGGTAAAAGGTTACTCTGCCAGATTTAGGTCTTGAGGAGTATTATTACATATTTGAAAGAAAAACATCCAGAGGAAGCTGTGTCACACAGTGGCTAAGGTGCATTGTGGGTAATGTAGGCGCCAGGTTTTGAAATGGAAGAATAAACTGCAGTAGTACTCTCCAAAACCTGTAAACACACTTGACGACCACCGGCCTGTTTGCTCATTAAATATCAAGTTCCTGCACGCACAGTTTCTGACCACTAAACATGCAGAAAGTGTGTAAATCTGCAGTTTCGATTTGAATATAATCATGTTTTACTTTTCCTGAAGCTAGCAAAACTCATCCGGTGTGGACGAAGTGGTGATGCGTCACCTGATTGGTTAGCTTCATCAGACGTACGGGATCAAATGACCCACGGCTGCTTTTTGTGTATGACAACAACACAAAATACATCTGTAGTCAGAGCCACACTGCACACACACACACACACACACACATCATAATAACATTTCAAGTTTGGACGTCGGCGCTGCAGCTGCTCCGGTTCGGTTCTTTACAGCGTGTTCCCTCCATGTTCCCAACTGTGTTTGTGTCAGCGATCGCTCATTCATCAGACGTTTAGCTTGGTTACACAAATGCCAGCGCGGATTAATCACAACCACTTCTGAATCCAGACCTCTGCACACACCCCACTGTGTGTGTGTGTGTGTGTGTGTGTGTGTGTGTGTGTGGCATCCTGATTATGTTCGTCCACGCTTGTTTGTGTGTTCAAATGTTGCTCAATCATCTACGTATGTGTGTGTACGTGTCATCTATGTGTGTGTGCATACACATGTGCACCTGGTTGTTAGTGTGTGCACGTACACTGTGTGTGTGTGTGTGTGTGTGTGTGTGTGTGTGTGTCAGAGTGTGAGTGTTACCTGAGGGCATGTTTCTGCCTTTCGCCTCCATCTCCTCTCCCCCGCTGCTGCTGCTGCTGCTGCTGCTGCTGTTCTTCTTCTTCTTCGTCGGTGAAGAGCGCTCCGTAGCCCCGGTCCGAGCCGCCTCCATCCACCGTTTATCCCACTTTCTCTCTCCTTTCCGTCGCTCCTCAGCCTCTCCCTCTCTTCTTAGCCCTTCTTCTTTTCTTCTTCTTCTTCCTCTTCCTCTCTTTACCTTGAGCGCTCCTTCTCTCCTGTCTCAGCGAGCGGGGGATGCTTCACTTGGCGTCCTCTCCTCTCATTGAATTGTCATGGCAGTCATCTTAGCAACTGAGAGAGAGAGAGAGAGAGAGAGGGAAGAAAGGAGGGGAGGGGAGGAGGGGGGTAAAGAGCAGATGAGAGAGAGTGAGAGGAAAGACAGAAAAGGAGGGAGAGAAGCAAAAGAAGAAGATGAGGAAGAGATGAGAAGATAGAGGATGGATTCGATTAACGAACGTGACAGGAGTCTTGAAGCCGGGGGACACTCCTGTACGGAAGCATCTCCCAAACAAACATGTTAGAGTCTATATGAGGAGGATGATACGTGACTGAAACAAACAAACAAACAAACAAACAAACAAACAAATAAAAACATCCAGAAACCTGATGCTGACGGCTGGAAAACGAGCGAGAGAGGCTGCTTTGCTTCCACACAGAGAGAGAGAGAGATATAAAGCAATAGAAAAGAACAGGCGATGCGAGAGAGCGTGCTCTATTCCATCGCCATGGCAACAGTGAATTCCAAAGTCTATGGTGGAGCTGGCGAGCGTGTGTGTGTGTGTGTTTGTACGTGTTTGTGTACGTGTGTGTGTGTGTTTGTACGTGTTTGTGTGTGTGTGTGTGTGTGGAGGAGTGAAGGGATGGATGTAACAGCTGAGAGGATTTTGTTGAGATTAAAAAAAAAAGTGTGTGAATTCCATCGGTGTGCAGAGGATGTCATACGTGACGGACGCACACAAACACACACACACATGCGCACACACATGTTCATGTTGTGGTTGTGCATGAAGAATGAACATTCACAGGAGAGATGACAGACTTGTGAGTCATTAGCGGCGCGGTGACGGCGTCTCGCCACGTTTCGTTCGTCCAACTTTCCTTCGCGTTCACGTGCACAATTGCAGATTTATCAAAGCCATGAAGATCTGCAGCATGTGTGTGGATATGATGCCTGGCTCAAGGGGAGCTTCGGCAGAGCAGCTGCTCTCCTGCTTGAACTCGTGCTCTACATCGGATCAGGCGGAGAGTTCCTGGAGAGAAAATCCCCGACAGCACCGACACAGTGGCAGGTTTTTTCTAGGTTTTTGTGAGCTGTTCCCAAAACCTGAAGGACACCCAAAAAATCCACATGAAAGGCATCGGCAGCAACACAGCAGGGGATCCTACGTGTTCTTCTTCTACGTCAACAGCACATCTAGAGGCGTGTCCGACCACAAACTCCCAGATGGAGACTCCCAAGAGAAACCCTCAGCATGGTCTCATTACCGAGGTATCAAAAACCACAGTTTCATCAGATCTGTCGGCATCTCAAACACACACACAGGGCTCCCTTCAGTCACTCTAAAGCTAAAACATGAAGTTCTTGTGAATCTGACATGACTGGAGCTTCACCCAAAAGGTTGTACAGACGGAGAAAGCCCCGTAGAGACGGAAGTCTGGGTCGGTTGAGTGGGAGTTCACACACCCAGGAAGCCAAAGTTCATGCCCCATGTGAAACTAAACATCAATGATCTTCTAAACTCAAACTGCTTTCACATCAACTACATGCACACATGGACAAAGGATGCATACAGTCGGAAGTATACAGAAGGAGTTACTGTACGTGTGAAACCACTGGATGTTAAGGAAACCTCGGGACTATTTCGAGCCACGTCAGCTGTGACAGAAACTGGATATTTCTAACGAGACGTCGGGACATTTCAAGCCACAAAACTGGATATTTTGATCCAAAACATGATGTTGTTCTGAACCCTAACCGAGTGGGTTTTGTGCCTTTACCCAACTGGACGATAAGAACAGCATAGTCACAACAAAAAAGTGAAAACTCAGAAACTTACCGACTGGGTTGAGACGTACTGACGCACTGACTAAAGACTGATGGTGTTTCTAGAGGCGTGTCTGACCACAAACTCCCAGATGGAGACTCCCAAGAGAAACAATCAGCATGGTCTCATTACACAGTTTCATCAGATCTGTCGGCATCTCAAACACACACACAGGGTTCCCTTTAGTTACTCTAAAGCTAAAACATGAAGTTCATGTGAACCTGACATGACTGGAGCATCGCTTCACCTGAAAGGTTGTACAGACGGAGAAAGCCCCATGAGAGGTGGAAGTCTGGGCTGGTTGAGTGGGAGTTCATGCACCCAGGAAACCAAAGTTCATGCCCCACGTGAAACTAAACATCAATGATCTTCTCCTCAAACTGCTTCACTCGAACAGAACTGCTGATTTCACATCTGAACCTCGGGGACTTTTTCAAGCCACATTAGCTGTGACAGAAACTGGATATTTCTAATGAGACGTCGGGACATTTCAAGCCACAAAACTGGATATTTTGATCCAAAACATGATGTTTTCTGAACCCTAACCAAGTGGGTTTTGTGCCTTTACCTAACCGGACGATAAGAACAGCATAGTCACAACAAAAAAGTGAACATTCAGAAACTTACCGACTGGGTTGAGACGTACTGACACGCTGACTAAAGACTGATGGTGTTTCTAGAGGCGTGTCTGACCACAAACTCCCAGATGGAGACACAGTTTCATCAGATCTGTCGGCATCTCAAACAGACACACACGGTTCCTTTTAGTTAGTCTAAAGCTAAAACTTGAAGTTCATGTGAAGCTGACATGACTGGAGCTTCACCCGAAAGGTTGTACAGACGGAGAAAGCCCCATGAGAGGTGGAAGTCTGGGCTGGTTGAGTGGGAGTTCATACACCCAGGAAACCAAAGTTCATGCCCCACGTGAAACTAAACATCAATGATCTTCTAAACTCAAACTGCTTTCACATCAACCACATGCACACATGGACAAAGGATGCATGCACAGTCCGATGTATACAGGATGCTTGTCCGAAGGTGGAGTTACTGTACGTGTGAAACCACGTTAGCTGTGACAGAAACTGGATATTGGACATTTCAATCCACAAACTGGATATTTTGATCCAAAACATGATCTTTTCTGAAAGTTCATACACCCAGGAAACCACAGTTCATGCCCCACGTGAAACTAAACATCAATGATCTTCTCCTAAACTCAACTGAACAAACTGCTGCTTCATGTCAACCACATGCACACATGGACAAAGGATGCATACAGGGTATTTCTAACGAGACGTCGGGACATTTCAAGCCACAAAACTGGATATTTTGGTCTACAACATGATCTTTTCTGAACCCTAACCGAGTGGGTTTTGTGCCTTTACCTAACCGGACGATAAGAACAGCATAGTCACAACAAAAAAGTGAAAACTTACCGACTGGGTTGAGACGTACTGACACACTGACTAAAGACTGATGGCGACAGGATGAGAAACCTGAAAGGACCTGATTAGACATTGATGATAATTTGGACCTGGCCCCAGTTGGGTTCTGGGTTGGGTCTTCTTGGTTCCTACAAACCACGAGGGACCTCAGACACCCCAGAGTGTTGGTGGAAGCTCATCACCAAGAAAGGTGTGACATCTGGAATCAGTTCCTGCCAGAGCAGCTGCCTCTCTTCTGATGAAATATTAACACTGACGCTGTTGCAGGCAAAGATTTGAGATTCAAACTGTTTCAATGCAAAAACAGATTCCCATTCTGGAGAGAAAACTCTTTAATTTCTCTATTTTTTATGCAAACTCATGCTCAGCTCATCAGTCTAAATCACACAAACCGAGGTTTGCAAAAGGAAAAGAGGCTCCCATCTCACCGCTGCCAGACTCGGCTGTGGTGGAGTCACTTACGCTTCCTGTCAGTGAATCAAAATTACAGGCAGAAATCAGAGCTTTTCATGGCAGCGAGTGAGCGACGAGTCCATCCAGAGAAAAAACTGTGCACACCAGCGCTGGCTCCAACTCTTCAACACCTCCACCCCCACCAGAGAGAAAGAAGAAGAAGACATCTAATGTTGCTCTGCAGGAGCTCTGGCTGGTGAAAACCCTTTAAACTTCCTAAAAGTCCTCGTTAAAAGTACCGAGCGTGAGTGTGAGGTTTGCTCAGGCAGCATTTAGACATATCCTTTTTCTTGGGACCTGTCACTCTAAGTTTCTATAGAGGAAGTCTGCAGATTGAATCAAGTTTCCTGCTCGAGGACGAGTGTCATCGGAGCAAAATGTGCGATGAGCGAGCGACACAGGCTGAAACTCTCGTCAATCAAACAAACTTTTCCACAATCAGCCCAATTGCAAGAATGAAATGTTTGGATTTTATGCTTCTAAAGTCAAATTTGTACGTGTCATATCAACATGTCTATGAGCTGACTTTCTTGTAATGAGGCGGAGGGGATGGTGGTGGTGTTACAGCAGATGTTTCAACATGTCAAAGAGCGAAACAACTGGATATTGTTAATAAGCTACCACCGCGTTTCAACACGAATCTACTGGATGTTTCTAAGAAAACACCAGGACAGCTGTTTTTGTGCATGTCGACATAAACAAAGACATTTCCGTCCGTGTTTGCGGCGACAGAACCGCGTATTTAAAGCCAAAACATGATCTTTTCCTGACCCTAACCAAGTGGTTCTGGTGCCTGAACCTAAACAGAAAGGTCAAGACATAAAACTAAAATCTGAACAGAAAGAAACTTAAACGTTTCAACAAAAAGAAATGTAAAGTTTCACACTGACATGGATGTTTTTACCACCATCAAATAACTTTTACTTCATTTCTAAACTTAACTGCAAAGTTATTTACACAATATCTTAAGACAAAAATATCTCAACATGTTGCAGAAACACTTTAATTTAATACGTGCATCTGTGTTGAGAACATCTGATCTGTAGTGGAACGTATTTTTGATGTTGTCTTGCAGAGTTGTGTCAGTACAGTCACACAGCCTGAGTTTAATTTGATGGCCCATCTAGTGGTGATCAGAGGAACTGCAGCTGACAGCAGTTCAGTTTTGCACTCAGCATTCGTCTGATTGCTGCTTTTTAGGACCCCTCGGGCGCCCCGAGGACCCCCGAGAGAGGCTGCAATTAGTGACAACGAACCAAACAACAACAGGAACTCAGACGTCGTTATTTTGTGCTCAAAACTCCTAAAAATAAAAATCCGCTTTTTCAGGCCGACAGTGTGGATTGTGAGGAAGAATCCTGCGGCTCGACGTGGAAACAAACACTGGTTGGCCGGCGGCGGCACAGATGCAACGCAGGAAATAAAAAGTTCAAGGACAAACCAGCCATGCTCAGCATCATGAACACAGCGACGGTATGAATCCTGCTGTGAATACAGAGCAGCAGCAGAACATGGAGGTGGTGGAGGAGCTGCTCCGTCCTGAATGTAATGTACCACCATCAGAACCAGGTCTACAGAGACCAGAGGCCTGATGGGGTGAACCTCCGTCTGTGCAACGCTGCACTCTAGCAGAACTATTAAAGGATTTGAGGTTTTACATGAATATTTTGTTACATACACACATTTTTTGCAGTGATCCCTTAAGGGTGGTTATCACACACTGTAAAAAATATGTAACTTTCTGTATTTTGTATACAGAAAGTATGAACTGTAAACAGGACAAAAAAAAATGTGTATTTTTTAAAATAAACTAATATATAATTACAGAAATATATTGTGAATTTACAGATGTTTTTATACTTAACTGAGAACTATTAAAGGATTTTATGGGATATGTGAGATTTTACATAAATATTTTGTTACATACACACATTTTTTGCAGTGATCCCTTAAGAGTGGTTATCATACACTGTAAAAAATATGTAACTTTCTGTATTTTGTATACAGAAAGTATGAACTGTAAACTGGACAAAAAAATCCTGTATTTCATTAAATAAACTAATATATACATAGAATTACAAAAATATATTGTGAATTTACGTTTAATGTAAAATAACAGGAAAAATATGTTTTTTTACAGATGTTTTTATACTTTACTGAGAACTATTAAAGGATTTTATGGGATATGTGAGATTTTACATAAATATTTTGTTACATACACACATTTTTTTGCAGTGATCCCTTAAGAGTGGTTATCACACACTGTAAAAAATATGTAGCTTTCTGTATTTTGTATACAGAAAGTATGAACTGTAAACAGGGCGAAAAAATTCCTATATTTTTCTAAATAAACTAATATATACATACAACTACAAAAACATACTGTGAATTTATGTTTCATGTGAAAACTCGGTAATTGATTGACCATAAAATGGTTTTTTTTTACAATTATTTTATTCCAGATAAAAAATACTGTCACAGAATTATCATCAGTTTAATAGATTAAACGTTCACACTGAAGTTTGATGCTGTAATGACGTTAACACTGGCAGTAAAGAGGTTTTGGTTATGTAGTTGTATATAAAATTGTCGGTTAACTGGCAGATTTCTTGTATAAATTTGAACATTTTCACAACCAAAACAATGAATAAATGTGTTTTTATAAACTGTCTTTCCCCAACTGCAGTAATGAAAAATGAAATGCGATGCAACTAACAGCAGCACTCTGCTGCAATTTAAAGCCAGATTACTTGTATAATTGTATCATTAACAGTGTCTGATAATATTATTAGATAACATCATTATTATATATGTATTAATATTCATAATTACACATTAAAGACAAAAAATGAACAAAATCTTGTGTATAAATGAAGCTAAAAAAAAGGGAAAATGACGGTGTTTACTGTGCTGCCATCTTTTTTTTTTACAGTGCACACTTGTGGGACAGACATGTAGATTTTCTACAGTTTAACAAAGATACTGTTTAAATGACATCAGTGCACTGAAAGAGTCAACTTCAACTGACAATGTGTTAATTATAAATCACCCCAAGCATCTGATACATCAGTGATAGACTGTCTGAGGCATATTAAAGACAAAAAATGAGCAAACTCTTGTGTATAAATGAAGCTTAAAAAACAGTGCACACTTGTGGGAAAGACATTCATTGAGAATGTGATAATTATAAATCACCCCAAGCATCTTTTTCTGCATTATAATCTCTAAGAGTTTCTGTTAACCCCATTAACTCATTAATACAGAGCATCAGTGACCCGTCTTCCTATTTTGGAGCTCATTTGGTTATTTGCTCACAAGATTATTATGTTGCAGGAAATAAATTCAACTTTTTGCATTTTGTTTTTATGTGTCAAAGACAATGATGCTGTGCACAAAGTCCAGCTGGAGCAAACTGACACTGGACACACAGGATCAGCATCAGGACCAGGATCAGGCTCAGCATCAGGATCAGGCTCAGCATCAGGTTGCCTCCTTCACTAACACACAGTAGTCAGACAGAGCATCTAAATCCAGACTGCAGCTGGAGCCCACTCTCTCTCTCTCTCTGTACATCCTACACATACTATAACAAAGCCTGTTCTCTGACAGAGGAACAGAACATGAAGCTCAGACTCGACCTGATGCTTCAGGTTTCCAACAGAAGATGTTTCCTTCAGGGAGAATCAGCGTACATTAATAATTCACACACATGGAGGGGGTGACCCTATGGGAAGCCTCCATCCCCTCCTACACAACGTCTTCATTAACTGTGTGGAATCTCCTCACACACACACACACACTCTACTCACACACACACACACACACGGTCTTAATAAACACAGTCGGCGCGCGCGTCGTTCCCAGGTGATCGCGTCCAGAGTACAGTGTGTCCATGTACACGTGCCGCGCTCTAAGCACGCGCACACCGGCCTCACCGACTCACGCGCTGTCATGTCACGCACGCACGCACTGAACACGATAACTGGTCACATTTGTCGATCGGTGTGATGAAGGTGTCGATCAGTGAGGAGCTTACCTTTGCGCGAGGAACTTTTGCAGCCGGTGCTGATGCAGGTGGAGGCGAGACAGAGAGATGGAGGGAGGGAGGGAGGGAGAGAGAGAGAGAGAGAGAGAGAGAGAGAGAGAGAGAGAGAGAGAGAGAGAGAGAGAGAGAGAGAGAGGGAGGATGTGTGTCTTTTTGTGCGCATGTGTGTGTTTGTGTGGTCTGATGGTCAAACAGCAGCATCTTGTTGTTGTTGTTGTATTGTTGTTGTGTTGATGTGATCACAGGTGGGACTGAACACTCACACCAGCACAGACAGACATGTTGTAGTTTTTAATCCTCTCAGTACCTGAGGACCAGGTGTGGAGGTGTGGAGGCTGAAGGGAAACAGGTGCTGCAGACAGAAGTGTGACCGGATCGTTCTAATGTCTTCAGGCAGCTCACAAGTCCAAATGTCTAAATGTGTCTCGGGTTTCTAAATGTGGAAATCAGAACACAACAGCAGGAGGGCTGCTGAAGATGTCTGGGTCCCCTGACAACTTCTAACCTGCTGCTGCAAAACTTCTGAATCCATTTAATATGTGAAGTCAAGACAGAATCTGCAGAAATGTACTTTGCAGTTTGATGCCATTGGCTTGGTTTTGTGCTACTTCTGTCCTCTAAACTATCCAGGTGTCTGCATTTGAAGTGTTGATGCCATGCAAATATTACAACCTGCAGCATGTGGGACCTTCTTTCCAATTATAAAACTAAAACACACAATGAAGCAGCAGCAAACTTGAGCTTATTCAATCACATCTCTGACGTTACAGTGTGCAGACTGGGCACTGAGGTCCTCCCTGCCAGTAGGGGGTGCAGACAGAAGGGAGAAGACATCAACTCGACAGTAAAAATGTTTAAAGAGGCTCTGTCGATTTCTCAAGCACCAAGGAAGTAGTGGCCGGACCGTGTAACTACAGCGTCACGTGATGCTAACACAAGCTGTTTATATTCTGGGCAGTAAGCCACCAATCTGCCGTCCTTTTGACGGCTCGCTCCGCGGATTTAGACAGAAGGCGGCAAATTGGTGGTCTGTTTTGTTCCACCAGTTTTGCCCCTCGGAGGGTAACGTTACACTTATTTGCGCCTCCATTGCTGTGTAAATCCGAGGCGGCAATGTGGTGGCAGATGCTGAGATGGGCGGAGGTGTGGATGACGTGCACTGCTGCGCACCCACAGCCGGGAGTTTTAAAACCAGGAAACAGCTGATCACAGCAGTCAGTTCGTCACTTCATCCACCAAGATGAGCAGCTGGAAAGCCGCTGAGATCCGGGAGATGCTAGCGTCTCCTCGCTCTCTGTAGCTGTCTCGGTTGTCCGCTTGTTGTTGTAGCGGCGAGCTAATAGCGGTCGCTACTTTCAAACTAAAAGCCCCCCGCTAAGAACCCAGTTCTAAACTCCGATGGGGTGCAATGTAAAGCTCTTATTTTGAAGACAAACTGCGAAAAATTTCCCATAAGGAATGAATGGGACGGGGTCAAAAAAGTCGTAAAATCATCGAGGTTTTTCAAACATCTCCTGCTCTGGCATACTTTGACCTAGAGACACCATTCAAACTTTAAAATGTAGGCACAAGTCTTATCTATTTGAGTTGTATTTGAACTTTCTTTCTACGATGTTTACTTTTTGAACGGTGACCCTTAATTGATCGTGAGTGATTTCGAAAAAATTCAGAAAAATTCAGGATTTTCAATGAGTGTGTATTGACGCCTACCAGAGGAGGAGAAGTGGAGGCTGTTTGGAAAAGGAGGAATATTACACCTCCCTTTTAGACAGACAAGGTGGCACATTGCAGCCTTTACCTTGCTGCAGATGTGCCACCTTTTCTATCTGAATGGAGCTAGTGTGAAAGACGGGGCTGTAAAACACTGGATACAGTTCTTTGAGCGTAAAATGATTCATTTCACTGTCATAATTTGAGCCATTGGGTCCAGTAACATTTGGAGAGGCTAGAAGAGATGCACGATTAAATTATTTTATCATCATTGAAGTTAGCTGGGCTCTAAACAGGACATTAGCTAGCTCAGTCTCTTGTGCACACACTCGACGAGTTTGCACAATGCGGAAGCTATGTAAAAGAACCCAGAAGAACCAGGAAGTCTTTTTTGGCTTCATGCTCCACTGAGCAGATTTCACAGGAATGAACTCGAGGGCTGTGTCCACTACTTATTACAGGTCCGTGGGATTTCTGTGTTGTGCTGAAAGCTGGTTAGTTTCCGTCAGCAGACTCCATTTATAAACCGACATTAGCTACTGTTGCTCTCCGTTAGCGGAGTTGGAGAGAGGCGTTACAATCTGCTCACATGTGGCCAATTAAAAAGTAACTGACACATAAATATATATCTAAAAATTCTTACTTACTCTCCTTTTTGCAAATTCAGCGTCTCATATTGGGAATCATGTAAATGTTCAAACCGCCCTTGTTTATCGTGGACTAAAACAATATATCACATCGTTCATCCCACCTCTGTTCTGAAGCGGAGGTGACGAAGACAAAGAGTCGGCTGCCTTTTTTTTTTTATAATCCTCTTCACAATCAAGGTGAGGATGAGGCACAGTGGGGTAAAAGTCAAAAGTAGGCAGGAGTGTCTAAAATGTTAAGTGTGTGTCTCAGCGGGAGGCTGATGATCGCTGAGGGATGCTGGGATTGCATCTTTAAAAACAGCGACGACAACAAAAACTTTATGGATTTGGGATTTACAAACTTCTAATAAATGTAGAAATGTGTCGGACGTAAGCAGAAAAGTTTGGGCCTTCACATACTTCGTTCTGTCTGATAAATTAATTGGACTCAGCTGACACAAACATTTAAGTTGGAAGGTGATCAGATGCATTATGACATCATGTATAGGCAATTGTTTAATGCCTCCATCGGTTACACACTGCTGTGATTCTCTCCGTTGGCTTCGGAGGCGAAGAAACGAGACAGCGAGGCCAGAAGGGAAGAATAAAGGCAGCGGAGAAGAATGACGGTGGAAAGGAGAACAGACAGGTAGAACAAGACAGCCTTTACAGGTTTAATAAGGAACAGGGAGGGAGCCAAACTAAGACGGATCGTCAGTATGGATCAGAAGGCTGCCAGGGGAGAGTTGAGACGTTAGTGTGTGTGTGTGTGTGTGTGTGTGTGTGTGTGTGTGTGTGTGTGTGTGTGTGTGTGGTGGCGATACACAGGAGGGGAGCCAGAGTAATAAAGACAGACGGAGAGGAAATCAATGCCCAGGCCAGAAAGACAAACATTTAGAAATGAAGTGCAGTCGCCCCACCCTCCCTCCTCCTCCTCCGCAGCGACAGTAAAAGCCAGTCGGCCAGAACTTCCGCTGACATTAACAGTCCGGTCACACGGCGAGCTGCAGCAGATTACACAACGCCGAGGGCGCTGTCATAACACGGCGAGCGCCGAGAAGCATCTTACTCAGGTGACTGCAAACAAATATCAGGATTCAAAAGTAAGAGTTTGTTTTTGCACAACTTCCCGTTAGAACATCGATTTCTTTCACGCCGAGGACAAACACAATGAGCGTGACGAGCGAGGAGGTGTTGGAAGGTACCTTGATTGATCCGAGCAAGGAAACTCGCAACTAACTCGTAATCTATCAATAATAGTCAGCTGGCTGGAGGGAGTCTGTGAGGAAGCTGAAAGTCCAAACGGAGGAAAATAGTTCTTAGCAAACTCAACCATCTGATCTCCAGTGCACAGGTGATTGTTCACGTGACGTTACAGAACGCACATTTATCGTATTCATTGTTGACAGCGAGCGTCCGACATCATGTCACATTCGGACACGGTGTCTCTGCTGCTAACTGTAGCTGCCGTTATCTCAGTTAAGGCCCCCACACACCGGCTCTGACGACTTCCTTATCCGACTTCCTTCTCCGACCACTCCGTCGGATCCGTTAGGAAGAAAAGTTGCACTGAAACACACCGCCCTGGCTACACAGTAGCGTATACGTTCTGTGCCTGCGCAAGATGCAATAAGTCTCCTAAACATCGGGTGGCGCTAGTCTCGTGCCAGTCACCCAAAACATAAAAACAGGAAATGACAGAACGTAGTGCGGACCGTAGCTTATCAGAACAAAGCACACACAGTGTTAGCTCGGCATTACTTGCGTGATGTCGTATTACGGTGGTCTCTCTTCCACCAGGGCAGCCAGCTGCTCCTCAAAGTCCTCGGTCCACACAGCCATGGCTTCCAAACATACGTTGGTTTATCCCCAAAATAACGAACGGTGAAGTGTTGTTTGTAACTCTGTGCCGTCTCTGTTTATGTGGTTTGTTTACCGTCGTCACTTCCGCCGCCCCTCCCACACGCCGCGCTGATTCGCTGGCACACCACCAATCAGAATGGTCACTGAACAGCTAGCTAACAACCAATCAGAGTATCTGACGGCGTCTAACTCAGACGGCCGACTTCGCATGTTCAGTCGGATCAGACGCAGCTGAACACACCGAACAGAGCAGCTCCCGAACTCGTCCGACTCTCTCCTTACGCTTCAGACGTCCGACGTCGAAGCCGGTGTGTGGGGGTCTTTAGCCGTGCAGCAACAGGACTAGCTGGTTAGCTTAACTTCAGTAGACACATTTGACATAACACCAAACTTTAGTTACGATATTGCAGCTTTAAGCATAAATTAAAGTGTCTCACATCTCATCTGGACAGAATCCAGGTTTGAAATACTTTAAATGACAGCTGCAAACGGGGCCATAGCGCTCATAGCGTACCCGTTGAACCCTTGTTGGCTCATCACGGTGCCTAAAACTTTATAAGCAGCTATTTTTAATTAGGTCTGAGTTGTGTTCAAGCCACTCTAGTAAATATCTCTCCTAAATCGGGACGGACCAGCTGCCCGAACAGGAGTCCGTCCCCACAAAATGCTCAGAACTTCCTCCTCTGATCAGAAGAGTCTGTTCAGTGCAGCTGTGAGCTCGGAGCATTACATCACTCTCCCTCCGCTAGCATCGAGTCTGAGAGGAAACTTGCAAACTTTATAATTAGTGTCAGACCAGTTATCTGAAATCACAGAAAGGGATTATAAGGTTGTCCAAAATGAAATTGGACCAGAGGATTTTGTAGCAACAGCTCTGTTTGCTCCCGCAGCCCCTGAACGCCCCGCGGTGCACCGCCACAGGTGGGCCCTGTTATTTGGGCTGCTTTTTTCTCAGGAACATCAAGGTGTGAAGAAAAAAAAAAGCCTGACTGACATCTCTTTAAATGGAAGATTTGCTGCACCTCTTGCGTCAGACAGGACAAATAATTTCTTCAGAGTCCAACTGAAAGGAGTTCTGATTAGCTTGAACACCTGCAGCACCTTTCACAACGCATCCCGATGGATTTCATTGTAAACACGTAAATGCATTTACTACCTTTACATCACGCAGCACATCAACCCCCTCAGGCATCCTGTTGTTTGGAGAGAGAGAGAGATTTGTGTGTGAGCGACGTGGAAATGACGGTTCTGTGTTATGTTCTCTAATAAAGGAACACAATGATTCAGAACCGCTTAATATTCCACATACATACAGCCTCAGATGTGTTATGCAAACGCTGACTCACGCTTTAATAAATGCATCTCATTTTCCGTCCTGCCATTGTTACATAAGTGTCAACATATGCAAAATATGTTTGTTGATCTAATCAATCTCCTCGTTCCTTCATCTCACACACACTTTCTAATGTCGTCAGCGAGGGTTAGTCACACGGATAATAATAATAATACAATGCAAACTATTTGAAATAACCGCTAATATCGCTTCTCCGAGGAGCCGTTTGAGTAATTAGTGGGTAAAAATAAATCGGGATCAGAGTTTGAGCATCTCTAATGAAGAGCAGCACTGTGGCCCCGATGTGTTCCTCTAAGTGCTTAAGCCGTGGAGTTAATACAAATTACAAAATGAGACAATTTAATCGTAATTAATTATAAGGGGGATTCATTGAAAAGGTCAAAAATACCTCGTATGACCCACAATGCAACAGTATCTCATCAACCAGTATTATTTTACTGTCTGAACATGTGATTTAGCCTATTTCTCTACCTGACATTATTTTGTAACAGTCATTTTCATCTTGTACTACAGATGAAAGCAGCACATTTGCCCTGTGTCATGTCTCCGCCCCTTTTTGGGTGAATATTTTGCTTTTTTGCCATTGGGAGCCCAAAGCCTGCCATTAATACACTTTACTTAGCTGTCCGACATTACTATGAACTAATTAAATCACCATGGCAAAGCAGGAGCACTGTCTTTTTTTGCCGTCTGTGCAGTTTTCTTGAGCTTTTACTCAGAGCCAAGACGATCAGTTGGGTTTTAGTCCCACTTCCTTTGTTACTTTATGCTCTTAACAAGGTCCATTATTCAAAGGTCAGATGAGTTTATGTGAATTACTATAAAATATCTTACTGCTGTTTTGATTGGACAAGCTTCATTTGCCCAGTGGCAGACCAAATAGCAAGTGCAGAACCAATCAATACAGTCTGTTAGACCAAACTCCATTCTAAAAACATGTATTTTAAGGTAGGGCAATGTTTTTTACACATCAGAATCTGCAGTAACACCATTTTAAGACTCTTATCAGATTATCTGCGGTGTACAGGCACAATCGGCTCACACGTCATTTACTCAACACCAGTAATAATCTTTTTATGAAGCCACAGACGGGTATTGACCAGCCGTGTCCAAGAGTTATCCATTTTCATCCTCTGTGCGGGCAGCCTGAGGCCACAAATCTCTTCTAATACAGCCCTTTGTTGTTTTGGAAAGTAAAGGAAATTGTACAGTGTCGCCTAAAATGCAGCACAGGAGCTTTGAAGCACAGTATTACTAGCTTTTTTCAATCTGGAGACAGCACTTTCACCGTCCATGCTGCCTTTTGGGGGTGAAAACAAGCACTTTCTATGAAAAACAGAAGTTAGACGTATGTGATTTTGAATCACCGCGCATTAGAAACCACTGCTTGAATTCCCATGAGTGTGTTAAATGAAATAATATGATAAACAGACATTAAGGAACAGGAGAGGCTGGAACCAGGCAAGCTTTATTGGCTTCAAACTTAACAAAACACTGCTGGCAGATAAAAAAAACACACTCCTGCGAATAGCTCGTTTGCTGGAATGATGAAAACAAACTCTATTTAAACACACATGAATTATATGGTCTTTTTTTTTTTAACGGGTATTGAGTCAGTCAAGTGTCATTAGACTCAGAACATATATGACCATGTAAACTTCTCTACCTGTGTAGTGTAAACACGTCTTGGCAGACTGCGTACAGCGTGTTCAGTATGAATATTTACACCTTGGATCACAGTTTGAAGAAATGTCTGGAAGTAAACACTTCAGAAATGGTTCACTGCGTCAGAGCGCTGCTTCTCTGCTGTGACGGCTCTGATTCATTTGTATCAGAAGTCAGCTACATAAATATATCTGTGTGTGTGTGTGTGTGTGTGTGTGTGTGTGTGTGTGTGTTGCTCACTACACAGCATGAATGCTCAGCTTTGGCAATTAAAATGAACATCTCAAAAAACATCAGCGAAAGCTCTCGTACTTGGCTGCTAAATGATTCCCTAGTTAATTTCCACATAGCAAATATTCATAAAAGATGCTAACACCGCAGTTAGGTTGCTACACTGTTTTTTCTTGAACAGTACCACAGGTTGTAAGCTTAACATTGTTTCCCTCTATGTCTAAAAATGGCTACAAACAATGCCCCACACGGGGCACCATTGTTATTTTGCTACAAAACAAGCAGTCTTTAAGTTTGTCACTTTAAGTCACTGTGCAACTGTGAACTTCATGAGAGTCGAAGTGAAAACCTTGTGTTGTCAGGGCTGTTTTTTCTATATGTTAACATATACAAAAGTATTTTTTAATTTCATTGTCAGTGTCAAGTACAACCTCAACTTTTGAGTTAACAAGGAGGGGAGGTGCTGAGAATCAACAAGTCACCAGGATACATTTTGGCATTTTACATTTCTGTCGCTTATGTTGAAAATTGACATATTTTTCATTAAAATTTCATGATGCAACAATGACAAACTACCAGAGGTTTGGAAGAGATCATGTGTGGCTTAAAATATCCAGTTTTGTGCCCACAAACACAGCTGGAACACGTGCCGACTCACAAAAATGGCGGGGAAACGTCCGGCATCTTGCTAAAAAGATCCAGTTTTGTCGGGACACTAGCAGCTGGAAAATCGGCCTGACATCTTGCTGAGAATACCCAGTTCTGTTGTCACAAAGGTTTTGTCTGCTGAAATTATCTCGAACATCGCAAGTTCTCTCGCTAGCTGCCGCTGCACCTCCATCCCGCCCTCCTGATAAGAAAGTCAACAAGGTAACATTTTTATTTTAAGTTTTGATTGAGCCGTGGTTTTACAGAAATGTAAAATGCCAACATTTTATTCTGGCGTCTGGGCTGTGAGAATCAGAATCATTACACTCCATGAAACCAAAACTTAATTTGCTAATAAAGGCCAAAAAAGTGGAGTTTAATCACCGTCGTCTTACTTTTTGCTGTACTATAAGAATGTCACATAACTTCCTGCCATGGCATGAAATCTAAACGTGACATTTTTCGTGGACATGTACTGAACTTGCTGAACAATATTCAACAACATTTCTTGATTCAACCTTTTCTTGTATCACCCAAAAAAACCTATTCACCTCTGAAATAATGACTGTGTGGAATTTTCTGGAAAAGATGCATAATCTTACTCTAATTAATGGTAAGCTAAGCTAATTGCATTAATAATTAATAACAGGGTGTACATTGGAATGCATAGCCATCTGTCACGGCGCACTCAGGTTTTCAGTTTGCCTCCCATGTAAGCTCGTGTTCATCAAAGTGCCGTGTCTCTACTTCTATATAGTCTTTATATAAACCTTCTTTTAACTTATGTAAAAACCAGGAAGTATCGGATTCCATTACGAATCTGTCAATTCAGGAAGCACGTTGTCACAAAAACTAACTTTACGCCCTTCTTTTACTGTCACATATTTTGTCTTCTGAGTAACAGGTGAGTCAGGTTAATGTAGAACTTTATAATATTTTCTGACCTGAATGGATTCAAATGGAATCAAATCTGAACCTGGCTTTTCAAACGTCTGTCTTCTCGTATCTTTATGTATCTGTATGTACACGTGGCATCAGCATCGCAACTCCAAAAGGCATCCATTTTGATTGTGCATGGGCGGAAACAGACAGTCCCTGCTTGGTCAGTGCTAAATGTTACAGAAACCTCCTGAAAGCTCCGAAACCGGAGGCGTTTTTTCAAACTGCACCGGAAGAAAAAAGTCTCTCGTCTTCCGTTTCATTGCACGAAATGTTTAAACATTCATCCCCGAAGCTTCCCTCTCAAAATACAAACAGCTTAGAAAATCCAATAGCTAAAACACCTAAAACGTACTGTAATATTTACACCCCGTGATAGTCAGACAGGATAACGTTTATATATTCTTTTCAGGAAGAGAGTCGGGGGGGAAGGAGAATTTCTATACAGCGGAAATATAAATCTCTATGCATGTACAGTTCACCTCTGATTGTGTGTATAGTAGTTGTGTTTGTAGGTCATGGTACATGGGCAAAAGTTGTAAGCAATACTGATTATTCAGAATATTTATATCATATTGGTGTTTTTTTACGGTTTCTTTTCAAACACAGTTTTCCGTGAACAAGGTCGGGAAGTAAGAAGAAGACAAAGAGCCTAAAAACTTGATGCATGTCTCCCCTTAGAAACAAATACAGATGGAAGACATTTATAAAATCAGATGAGAAACAAATACCACAGTGACAGTCTACTTTAGAGTCATAATTCAGGTTTTCTAATGGTTTTGCGCTCTCATTTATTGAGAAAGACATTTAAAAAGATAATCAAAATGTAGTGAATCTTCCCAACCGTGTCCAGGAATCACAAAAAACAATGACTCTTTTTATTCTTTTCCAAGAAAAGTAGGTATTCTTAGTCCTTGTTTGATGACAGGATTACACATTTATATCCAGATACACTGTCTTTTTTTTTCTTCTTTTTTGTGAATGGACGGCGTTTTGGAAATGATTCATCTTCCCGTTTCCTGTGCTGCTTCACACTGTCGCCTGTGTATCACGGCCCTGATGATGAATGTACCCGTCAGAAACCCCACAAACGTCTTGTTGCTACTAATCATCGTATCCCTTCACTCCTCCCCTCCCATGTTCCCTCCCAGCGTGTCAAAAGTTTTGTTCAGTGTCTGTCTTCGTCTCGGCCTCGACATCGGCAGTGAGTCATCCCTCCGCCCACCTGCCTCCTCTCTCCTCCCCTCTTTTCCTTTCTCCTCTCTCCTCCTTTTGATCTCCTTAAACCCTCTCTCCTTCATCCACTCTGCTGCATCCCTCCTCCCACACACTCCGAGGATGCAGGATTTGTGTTTGTGTGTTTGTGTGTGTGTCGTCTCGTGGTGTGTAAGAGCTGTAACGGAGCCAATCTAATCCCCCCGCCCGGTTGTGTTTTCCCTCCCCTCCCCTGCGTATGTAGCCTAGCATGGCGAGGCGCTCATCCGCATGTGCGTGTGATAGCGGGGAGGAGGCACGGCTGAGGGCGGCCCCGCCATGGGCAGGGACTGGGGCGGGGGCCCGCTCGGGTGGGGGTGAGGGTGGGCATGGGAGGCCCTGGTTAGGGTGGAGGTGGCGGCCATGTGGAGGGGGTGTGGGTAAGAGGAGGAGGTAGAGGAGGAGGAGGCCGGCTGGAGCTGGTAGCTGGCCGCCGATGAAGGCCCAGAGGAAGAGGGCGTCGGCTGGGAGCTGCTGCCCCCCTTGGGTGGAGGCTGCGGCGGCGTCTGGTTGAGCTGGATGGAGATGTCGGAGGAGACCTCGGAGGCGCTGCGGCCCCGCTGCGGTGGAGGCCAGGAGTCCGGGTGGAGGAACTGGCCGCTGTAGTCGCTGCAGTCGGACATGCGGGGGCGGTAGAGGGCGGGGTGAGGCCGGTACAGCTCCTCCTCGGCGTAGCGCTTCATGAAGAGGTAGACGGACATCACGCCTGCACCCTGAGACACACACATCAAAACATGACCATGGTTACTGCAATGTTATATAATCAGCTACATACGTCAGGTTTGGTTCCTTTAAGGCCCCCACACACCGGCTCCGACGTCGGACGTCTGAAGCGTTAGGAGAGAGTCAGACGAGTTCGGGAGCTGTTCTGTTCGGTGTGTTCAGCGTGTGTCGGAGCCGACTGCAGAAGCGTCTGAGGACGGCGTCGGATACTCTGATTGGTTGTTAGCTAGCTGTTCAGTGACCATTCTGATTGGCGGTGTGCCAGCGAATCAGCGCGGCGTGTGGGAGGGGCGGCGGAAGTGACAATGGTAAACAAACCACATAAACAGAGACGGCACAGAGTTACAAACAACACTTCACCGTTCGTTATTTTGGGGATAAACCAACGTATGTTTGGAAGCCATGGCTGTGTGGACCGAGGACTTTGAGGAGCAGCTGGCTGCCCTGGTGGAAGAGAGACCACCGTAATACGACATCACGCAAGTAATGCCGAGCTAACGCTGTGTGTGCTTTGTTCTGATAAGCTACGGTCCGCACTCCGTTCTGTCATTTCCTGTTTTTATGTTTTGGGTTACTGGCACCCGATGTTTAGGATCCGGAATGGATCCGATGTGGTCGGATAAGGAAGTCGGATAAGGAAGTCGTCGGAGCCGGTGTGTGGGGGCCTTTAGCCTGAGTATTGCTATAAGTTGGAGCACTTTTTGCTTTTATTTTCACTTGTTTCCTGCAAAAACAGCCAGCTAGGGAGGGACTTGTTGTGGGTATTAATTGGCGTTTACAGCAGCCAATAGCTAGCGGCGCGCTGACTCTAGCCGGTCTGGCAGCTCCCAGTGAACCAGGACAGAAAAACACAGCCTCTGAGAAGATGGGGAACCAGTTAGATGACAGGAAGTACAGCACCGAGGTGGTCGTCTTGTCCATGTCTTTAGCAACAAGTAAAACCATCTTTCAAGAGTCGAGGCGGTGCAGCTGAAGACATCAGAGGAAAAAAAAAATCAGTAATCCGTGAGGTTCTGCCCCAGATTCACTCCGATTGGGCACAGTCCTTTTTATAAATGCGTGGCGACGTCTCACAAATTTAGAAAGCGTTTACTGGAAATGAAACGAGCACACGCCCTTGAGTGCAGGATGAGTCACTTCTCATTAAAAATAAAAAGAAAAAAGTCATTCTCCAGGAAATTGCAAACACATTCAAATAACTTCTCTCTGGCTGAAGGTGCCAGGTGAGCTGAGAGACTTCCTGGTAACAGATGAGGAGTAAGTGCAGCACATTTAATAATCCTTTATCCTGCAAACTAGAGCTGACAGCATGCTTTTATTTCATGCTATTGTGGTTATCAGCGGCTGTCGTAGTCAGTGAAGAAGACTGTTAGCGTTTGATTTAAACAATTGAAAATAATGTTTTTTATTGCTGAAGGAAAGTCACGAAGGCTCTCTGTTGTCAGGAACGATCCACAGAGCAGCTTTCAGGATGATTCGTCCTCTGTTGCATCGACTTTAACGAACCTTTTCTACCTTTTCACTCACAAATAGCCCAAATTCAGTTGACTTGACTGAAGGAAATCAATCAAATATATGCAATTATTGCCTTTTCTATATGTGTATGGTCAAGCAGAACTGGATCCAGATTCTAGTTTTTCATGAATAACAAGTTAAATACTTCTAAACATTTTCCGTTAATTAAAAAAAAGCTGAATGGCTTATGAAGCCCCGGGGGACGTCTGGGCGCCTTTCTAGTTTTTATTACTAATTTCGTGTTGCTTTTAATGTGTTTGGCTGCTCGCCTCTTGTATTTTATGACTCCTGGCAGGCGCTTCATCTTTTAACAAAACATTTATTGCTCTGTTATGCTCTTTTTTGTTTGTTTTATGTTTTATGTATATTGATAGCACATTGAGATGCAGCTGCAGGGGTGGATACTCGAGGCGAATTCGCCACGAGGGACCGAGAAGCTGCCGTCAAATCAAATAAATAGTTCGACCTGTTTTATCTTCTGGCTACAGTTTTATTTGTATTTCGACATTTTTTAAACAGATCTGGTTACATGTAGTTTCTGACGGACAGTCGTGCAAATAAAGTGGCTCTGATAGATGAATAAATAATCAGTCAGGGCTCAGAGTGTCTGCTGGGAGACGTAGAGAGACGAGACCGTCAAAACGAGACTTTTCAGCAAATTCTCCGATGTGAAAAAGCTTTTATAAAACATCAGAATCAGCGCCGCCGCCCTAAACTGCAACACGGCGCCATTAGGAGGCGACCAAATTAAATCAATCTGCAGTAATTTCTGCAGAGAGTTGACAAAAACGGCTTGGCAGTCCTCGGTGGAACGAGCCATTATCAGAAATGTATTCATGTTTTCACTTCGGGCATCCGCCGAGCGCTCGCAGCTCATCCACTATTCATCCACAACATCGGCGCGACAACCGCCTTTAAACTTTGGGATGCTGATGAATGTGTGTGTGTGTGTGTGTGTGTGTGTGTGTGTGTGTGTGTTTGTGTAAAACCTCATGTTTTGCAGCTCTGGTGCAGATTAGAACAAGCACAGAGGGGGAGAAAACAGAAAAGGAAGGAGGACAAGAGAGAGGAGGAGATGCAAAGAAGGAAGGACACGAGAGGACAGGTGGGAAGGAAAGGAAACAGAATAGGAGGAGATAAGAGAAGAAGATATAATAAAGGATTAGAGAGAGAAGAAGAGACAAAAAACAAGAAGAAGAAGAAGAAGTGGGAGAGGAAGAAACAAAGAGGAGATCAGATACGAGGACAGAAGCCGGGAGAGGAGAGGAGGAGATAAGACGAGAAGAAAGGGACGGCAGCGGATTAAAAGAAGTGAAGATAAAAAGAGAGGAGACGAGATAAAAGTAAAGGACAGACGCAGAGGAAGGAGAGGAGTGAAGGATGGAGGAGACGGAGGAGACGGAGGAGGCGGAGGAGACGGAGGAGACGGAGGAGCAGCAGAGCCCCTCCCACTGAGGAATATTCTGATGCATATGAAGCTGTGCTGCGACAGAGCTGCTGCTGCTGCCCTCAAGTATTCCAGCTATTAACATTTATGAATATTGATGCCGGCAGGATGACGGGCTCCTACGCAGGCACTTTTTGAAGCGTGTGTGTGTGTGTGTGTGTGTGTGTGTGTGTGTGTGTGTGTGTGTGTGTGTGTTTAGCTGAATAAGTCTGCATTTCAGCGAAGCTCGAAGCGATTTGTGCGTCTGTGTTTCGACACGTGCTGGAGTGTGTGTTCAGCTAAACGGGGTTTGGTCGACATCCGAGACAAGATTCCAAACAATCTGTGTGTGTGTGTGTGTGTGTGTGTGTGTGTGTGTGTGTGTGTGTGTGTGTGTGTGTATTGTCTGTTACACACATTCTGTAAATGAGCATCAGTACATATTAGTGTCACTACGAGCTTTGTGCGTTCGTGTGTTCACTCGAATGCCTCCGCAGTGCGAGTCTGTTTGCATGCGAGCTTCTGCCTTTTGTCGGAGTGTGTGTGTGTGTGTGTGTGTGTGTGTCGGTGTGTATCGTATTCCTGGATCACCTCTTTGAGCAGGAAGGAGGAGGCGGCGAAGGCGAAGGACCAGCCGTAGCGGTAGTGGAAGAACTGCTCCGGCTCTCTGGGTCGGTTCATCACCTCGTCGTTGATGCTGGAGATGTAGAGGACCAGACCGACCACCAGACTGAGACCTGCACACACACACACACACACACACACACACACACACACACACACACACACACATTTAGAGAGTCATATACTGGCTTTAAAACGTGACAAAAGTTCAACCCCCCCCCCGCCCGCCAGAACAAATGCTGGTAATGTACTTTTCTGCAAAACCACAGATCATTTTATGTTGGAAACTTTTTGCTTGTTTGGGTAAATTTTTAATTTATTCTCTTGTCACAAGTCTTTGCTCATGCTGTGGTTAGGTTAACACACAAAAAACACTTTTATACGATGAGGAAAATCCACAAATGTAGCTTCAGATGTCCCAAAAGTCTCCTTGAAAAATATCCAGAGGCGTCATGATTACAAAAGACTCGACCTGTGGTCACCAGCTTGGACCTCCACCACCGTCCCCTCCACCTCCTGACATGAAAGTCAGAAAACACTGTAATGTGAACACGACACGTCTACGAAATGTACAAATGATCAGATCTGTGGTCTGCAGAAACGTTAAAACAGCTCTGTCCATGGTGCTGATCCTCTCGAGCTACATGATATCAGCCTGATAACCGCCTCATCAGACAGATGTTAAAGTGGGTGTAGGTGCAACAGGTGATTACTTTATGTCCTGCAGACCATCCTGATGGAGCACAGGATAATGCTGTTTGGTGCTGTGAGGTTTACATGACAAACAGAGGATTCATTTCTTATTTTTTTTAAGCTTGAACTCAAAGAACGTCTCAGGTATTTTGTCTGTCGTTGTCAAACAGCAATATTCGACTGTCTTGGCTCAGCTGTTGATCAGACAACGTTAATAATCATAACTGTGATGGGGCACTTCTTCCAGGCTTTATCTGAGGGAAGGCGTTTAAAGCCAGAGACAGAAGACGTCAGACTGAGGAAGACATTTAGTTTTATTGTGTCCTTCATCCGTCACGAGCGTCTACGAAACACAAATAACTAGAAAACCAGGAGGTGCGAGGCTAATGTGGCTTTACCCTCCGCTACCCTGTAATACCAATCCCATTTGAATGGGGCTTTAGTCTCTTTGTATCTCTGTATTATTGTGTGTGTGTGTGTGTGTGTGTGTGTGTGTGTGTGCGCTCTGTAGCTGGAGAAGCTAATGATAACGTGTCCTGGTTGTACTGTAAATAGGCTGAGAGAAGCCCGACAACAGGCTGAGCTGCGGTACGGAGATAAACAAGGACATTCACACAAACACACACACACGACATGCACTTCAGCTTGCGGTCAAATCTGTGCACAACACACACACACACATAAACACAACACACACATCCTGGCTGACACACTGTGAACCCTCATTAGGAGTGTGTCAGTGCTTCCTCCCGTGTCGACAGACTAACCACAGCCACAGCTGACCTCCAAAATCCTCCAGCAGCCAAACTCTGACACTAAACACACCGCACACACACACACACACACACACACACACACACACACACACAGATCACTGACACGTCAACATACACCACTATGCTGAACAGGAAAAGAAATAATTAAACTCCAGTCTGGACGGACTTTCATTCGAAGAACGTGTTAAGCCGGATTTGTGCTTCTGTGTCGGGGCGTCTCGGAGGCTCTGTGGCTCCGACGAGCTCCTCCTCAAACATGTCGTACGAGTCAGAGCTGCAGAGACTCGACACGTTCGCCACGACCGGGCCGATCGGTCAGCCTGCTGCTCCTGGTGCCTCCTGTAGAGGCAGTCACGCTCACAGAGACTGTTTCTTCTCTGTGGATTTTAGTTTATCATCTGCCAAAGGGTCATTCCATGAAATCGGTGCCTTTTGTGTCCCCAAGAAATTATCAGTCATAAAATTACAGTAACGACAAACAAAGATGTAATTTGAAAATATAACATTACCATGTCTTCTCGCCTCAATAAAACATCAAATTAAAATCAATTGAATATTATTTTAAACAATAAAAATGATTTTTAAGCTGATGAGGGTGAGGTTTTTGGCCTGTCCCTCACTGTTGTTGTTGTACGTCAGCAGGACTTTTAATTTGTAAAATGTTGGCAAAATGTTAAAATGTTCACATTTACATATTGTTTTAAGTATGATCTTATTGTGAAACAGTGTTTTTGGTAAAAATATATATCAATTGTAATAAATATTTACCAATTTATCGGTGTCCCCTAATTTTATGTCAGCCCTGTTACCCTAACCAAAAAACCCTATCAAAATAACGGTACATTCTAGATTTGACATGATTTACAGGAGGTTGCATCATCTCTGAACCAGGATGCTAACAGCTCAGTGACAAGTAAGTTTTGCTCATCTCTGATGTGCTATTTTTGATGTTTTTTCAAGGTTGAACCAGGGGGACAAGCATACAACGTCAACCCTGTTACCATTTTTTAACATATAAATCCAAACAATTATTTATTTCTCATAATATAATCAATATGTACATGTAATTTCCTTTCAAAGTACATAGCATGTGCTTTAGCTAACATTTGTTTTAGCTAGCAATGGGCAAATTAGCTTGAAATGGTCAACCCTGTTACTGTCAACCCTGTTACCTTTCCAGTAACAGGACTTGACTAAAACAGTTATAAAATATGAAATTCCATAGCTGAGATGGCACAATATAGTTTCTTGTCATTTTAAACTGTCTTTAATTCCTGGCTACTGAAAAAATAGCAATTAAATATAATTTAAATTTTAACTTTTCAAAGTTGAAAAGGCACCGATTTCATGGAATGACCCCAAAGCAGTTTCCAGTGCAAACCTGTCACTCTCTGACAGAACCGAGAGAAAGGATGTAATGATCGCCGACAGGAGCTAACGTGGCGTCGGCAATCGAAGAAGTCTGCACAGCTGCATCACTGTTAGATCTGTGGCCATTTTTCAGTCTCTACACTGAAGGTGACAGCAGCTGTAGGAAGAAGACAGTCCCGCCTCTCTCACCTGCAGAAACAGCCATCAGAGGTCAAAACACTGGACCGACAGTGTGTGAAGTCGACATTTCTGCATCACTTTCAGTTCAATCAGTTCCTTTGCTCGGACATGTTGATGGAGAAGCATTTCAAAGAGTGATACTCGCTTCTGGAAATGTCTGATATTCAGAATTAAAGTGCCCCAAGGATTTAGTCTCAGATTACGAACTCTTATGACCTTTAAGTCATGGTTAGATTTTAAGGGTTGGTTCAATATCTCTGCATCTAGTTTTAAAGCCTTTCTTGTTCCAGATAAGTTGTGCATATTTCAATCTAAAGTTGTGTTTAGTAGCATGACCACAAAATAACTGACACACAGCAGGACAGAAGTATCTGACTGAACATGAGAGCCAATCAAAACTGATCGACAACAACTCAGAAAACCAGGAGAAACACTGAACGCTCATCTGCAAACAGCCCCAGCGAGCACCATCTGCTGCTGATTGGAAATACCTGTTCACCAGCGAGACTGTTTGCTGCCACAGCTGTGCAACAATGGGACTAATCAAAGCAGAGAGACAGGAAGTCCTCCAGGAGGCACGCGGGAGGATTCGTTGGGAAAAGCTTCAAGTTGATGATGGCTCGGAGAAGCCTGGCAGAGGACGCGGACATGTTTCTGTTGTTCTGCTCCAAAGTCAGACAATATGAAGTGATGCAGCAGATATACAGCTGCAAGACAAGAAAAAAAGCCTCCATGGTTTCTGGCAGTAACACAAATCCTTTGCAAAGGAAGAGGAAGAAGTGGGACAGCTCCCAGCCTCCAAATATAAAGTCCTTTTTCTCAAAGATCTGTAGCGTTGTAATGCATTCAACATAATCTACATTTACAAATACAAACAGGACTGTGCAATAAAACTGCAAACGTATTCTCACTTCTACTCAAACTCAGAGTCATTTCCATCATAGAAACACAAAAATGCATCAAACTGGCAGCTCTAACTGTGCAAACAGGGATAGAAAATGAGACAGAGAGTTGTAATTGCCTCTGTTGGCCATCAGATGGCAGTGTTGTGGCTGAAAGCTCGTCCTGGTCGTAGCTGTGTGGACATAAATGCACACACACATTCACACAGAGGGTGAAGGGGGGAAATAACCAGAGAGGCAACAACAGAGAGAAATTACCGGAGGAAGGACAGAAACAAACAGCTGGTCCTCGGCCTCCGTGTTGTGACCTCGGGGTTCACGCCGGACCAGCAGTTTTTCATGCTGACTGAACCGAACTGTGCCGTGTTTTTCCTGCAAAATCGCTCAAAAACACCACTGATTTCTGTGTTTTTCGTCTCCCTGCTGCTGGGTGAAATAATCACAGCGTCTCTTTTGTGGTAAACGAGAGAAAAGGAGCAGAAGAATAGAAGAGAAAAGTGTTTTGTCGTCGTGCTGTTTCAGATGCGAGAGCGCCGATCATCGATTTCTCGGTTCAATTCTTTTTCTTCGCGCTACGAAAGCAAGTTTTTCTTTTTTTGTATTCTTCTCAGAAATCTGCAAACAAATCTGTGAAAGATAAAATGTTCTGTCTCTCACTTCATCTTTAAGAAGAATAAAAATCTTTCATCCATTTATTCACATCAAATTCTAACATTCATAACATTTTTATTATTTTAATTAAGCCATTTAAAACAATTCAGTTTTATACATTAAATGTGTAATACATTAAAGATAAAATGTTCTGCTTCTCACTTCATCTTTAAGAAGAATAAAAATGCACTAGTAACATTTATATTATTTTAATTACGCCATTTAAAACAGAAATATTTGTTCCAATTTTTTTTATCTTCAGTTTTTTACATTAAATGTGAAATGTCTAATACTACTAACTACATATATATACTGATATATATATACATGATATAGTATGATATATATATATATATATCACATATGATATAGCTGATATATATATAGCTATATAATAATATAATATAATTGTGTTACTAATATTGTGTTTTACCTAAAAATATGAAACAAAATAATTAAATAAAGGCAGCGTTGTGAGTCTGAGGCCTTCAGGTCACTACTGAGGCAGTTTGACATTTCTGTACATTTCAAAGCTCTGATTCAAAAGTGTTCATACGATTATATTCAGCAGCGATGTGAGAATGTCAAATCTATTTCTGGATTCCACCTGTAAACACACACCTGTTTTCAGAGGTGCTGAGATATCGTGAAAAAATCCACATGTTTGAGCGCTGAACCTTCAGACGGAGGTGTCAGCTACACATCGATCATGCAGAAACGCTCCTCGTATCCACCGACCTCACAGCAGATATTATGAATTAGGTCTCAGCACGTCGTTAATAATGCAGGACGTTCACTGTGCTCCTGTTTATCCGAGTCAAACCAGAAGGTTTTACACATTTTCTTGACCCAATAATGATTTCTGTTAACACGTGAATATCTCTGGGTGGCTTCAAGAGCTGCGTCCGGACTCTCAGACAGAAAAGCTGCTGCTGTTCTCCACAAAGTAAATTCATTTCGGAACTGAAAACATTTTAAAGTCGACTCTTTAAGGTTTCAGGAGATGTTTTTTGTGCAGAGGTTTCAAAGCAGTTTGTCAAAATGATGGATGTACAAAACAAGAGCCTAGATGTAGAGTCTTGATGATGACTCAATCTCTGGAGTAAATGTGTGTGTTTGTGTCTCTCCGTCCTGGCTCGCTGACATTTCTATGACACCATCGTTGTCACGTCTGTCCAAATGTCCGGTCAGCAGTCCACCATGCTAAGCTAGCATCTGTGAGGTAAAGCTCCCTCATGCAAAAAGGTGATGTCATCCTGTCTGCTCAGAGGAAGAGAGAGAGAGACTAACGAGGTCCAAAAAAAAACCCCAACATCCGCTCGATCAGCGAAACGCTCGACCCCACACTCGAGGTAACCGAGCGGAAAACGTCACCCCGCCGACACGAGGGAGTGATGTCACCCTGTTGGCTGCAACGACTCTCCGTCCCAACTGATGAGCTCGGTGACAGACATCACAGCCCGAATCTGTCCGCGACGTGACAGAAGGAGACTTTGTTTAGTTAAATGTTAATCCTCAGCGAAACAGGAAGACGGATCGACGGTGCAAACTTTGTCCTGAGAGCGAAACTTTACCTTCGCTTTCACTGAGGGACTCTGTGTGCAGCTTGTTTGCTAGTTCATCCTCACCAAACTGGGAAAACTGTCTCTTTACGGAGCTGCTTTGTTTCGTGCCGACGTTGTTTTGTTGGTACAGGACGGAGACAAACACAAAGATTCGGAGTCAAGAGACCAAACAAACGAGCTCCCGGATCAGCACGTGGACAGCAGTGTCTATAAAAAGAATATGATCAAACATTTCAGCCGGTAACTTTCCACTTTCCACTTACTGCACCCAGATTACGGGAGATCTTTGGGCTCAGACCAGAAAGATGTCGTCCTGAAGGAAACCGACCTCCTCGTTACAGACTCTCTGATTGAAACGTCAAACTACAACAAAGCCGCTTTCCAGACTGTTCGGTTTAAGTTCAAACCTGCGGTGAAACATCCAGTCAGTGCAGCCCGGCAGCCTCCTCACGGAGAGCAATTACTCTGAATTAAAACCCGTTCTCTGTTCAGCCGGCAGTGAGAACACGGTGAGTTCTGACAGGCTGTCGGCTGGGAGAAGGAAAGAGGAGCTGCTCCGTCCGCTGAGCCGGCTTTTTATCATTAACCTTGAAGGATGTTGACTTTTAACAAGCTCACTCCTCTTCCTCTGCTCCGCCGCTCTCAAACATCTTATTTAAGCCGGCAGGTGAGGGATGACTTCGCCGTTTTCCACGCAGGTATTCAGTCAGACCTCGATCCTTTTGTCTCCTCCTGCAGTCCTGATGAAGCGACGTCCTGCAGCGACGGTAGTTTAGGGAGCGGAGAGAGTTCATCACTCAGGCTGACAGCGTTCCATCCAGCAAAGTTGTGTTTTCTCATGCATGACTGGCTCCGTCTCCGACAAAATACTTTTCTCTATTAATTTGATGTACAGTCTGGAGGAAACAGACCGCCGCCTGGCAACGCTTCTTCAAATCAAGACAGTGTGACCGCCTGTACTGCACAGAAGAGATAAAGAGGAGGCTGAGCTGGACGGGTGGATGCACAAAGCGCCGACCGCAGTCTCAAATCTTTATATATTTTGTGGAGTTGTGCTCTTACACTGTCCCGAGTGTTTCCAGCAATGTTGGAGGAATCCTTCGTCAGCGAGCGAGGAAGGAAGTCAGCAACCGTGACGGAACGTGAAGATGTAAAACAAATCCCATGATCATCGATGCTAACGTCATCAAACCTTTTGTTTTCAGTTTAGATTAACGCATCCCATCAGACTGAAACTGTCTTACGTCCATTAACATCAAAACAGACCTACACTTAAAAGGTTTGACGCTGCAGGTTCCCCTCTAGTGTCAAGTCCAAGTTCGTTGGGAGGTTGGATGGGTCATACAATGGAGTTTTCCCCACCTTACGCAACGTGACGTGATTCTCTTAACTTTCATAACTCACCTCACGAAAGTTTCAAGATTAAACGTAGTGATTTTAACCCAAAGCGTGATCGTCTTCCTCAATCTAACCAAGCAGTTTGAAACCGTACCGCCACATTTCAGTCCAAAAGTCATTACGTCATAATATTTGACCTGTTCCTCAGGAAGCTTTATTTTAAAATACAAAGATGTCATCTTTGTCAAAGTTGTTGGTTATTATTCAACACCATGTTCCACTTTCTACAGCTGAGTGCTGATCCAAAATATTCAGTTTCCGGTCAGAAGTCTTAATGTTGTTTGACGAACAGCTCATGCTTCTGTTTCTATCTGCAGACACTGACTGAACTGTATTTATGCCACAAACCTTTTTTACCCTTTCAACAAATCAAATAACCTTTAACTGCATCATAGTAAGACTGTTGTTCCTGTTGGACTCTGTAAAGTGTTACGAACTCATCTTCGCACACACATTGTGGTGATAAAACATGTAGCTGTGATGGAATCTGCTTTTACTTCCACAAAAACCTCCTTCTCTCCAGGGACGACCGGCTTTAAACTCTTTAGGGGTTTGTGCTGCCGCAGAATGTCAAAGAAAATACTTTTTCCAACAAGGCAATAAAAAGTTTTCGGGGGACATGAAGGTCAAACGGTAATAAAAGAAAGTGGAACCTCAGCCGTTTCTTAAATCTCCGCTGCGGCGCTGTTCTTTAAGTTTCTCTTTATCTGCCGTAACAGGACAAGTTCTGAGTCTTTTCTTCGTCACCGTGCCAAACTGAAAAGCCTGCAATTTAACGCGAGGCGAGAAGAGTGACCGGAGAGCGGCGGAGGACTTTTAATCACTCGCTCACAAAATCCTCCTCACAGGAAGTGCACCTGTCCCATTAATTGGACTTTTGGCGTAAGAGGCTATTTTGTATTCCTGGAAAAAACGTGTTTGTTTTCCGCAGACCTTTCATTTCACAGATTCTCCCACAGCTGAGGTTTGTCTCCCAGGCTGCTTTGCTGTGACGACAACACGCGGCGGAGTAATTGGAAAATATGGAAACAAACCGTGACAAGAAAAAGCCTGGAGACACAAGTTGTTCCACAAGAGTGTAATTTGTGTTCTGTGAGTTTTTGATTGTTTGCAGACCTCGTTCCCCGTGCACAGAAATAAGTACGACTCAAGTTAATTAACAAGACTCGGCTGATGTCTTCCTGCATGTGGTGCACGTGTCCACGGTACCTGACAGTATGAAGAATATCCCGGAGACGAAGGCGAGGATGGTGCGCTGCGGCCGGATGTGTCCGATGTTGCTGATGACGAAGGCGGTGAAGACGAAGAGCAGGGACACCATGGGGAAGGGCGTGGCGGTCCGGACCATTTCTTCGATGAGAGGGGAGGACAAAGAGAAGGATGGACGGGATTAAGAACAAAATGTAAAGACGTACTTCCGAACGATTCAAATAAAACATTTCCCCCTTTAAAGAGTTTCTTCTTCTCTGCTGTAAAGGAAACACATCATGAATAGAGATTGCCATCAACTTGCTTCTCAAGTTACGTCCACTGTGTTTAAACTGTTGAAGGCAAACATGTGAGTCTGATACGACAAACTACAACTATTAATATTAAATCTGCCTCTGTTAGTGAGCAGAGAGTCTTCACTTCTAGTCTTTTTATTTATTCAGTATCTAAAAAAGCCTTATTTGTCTTCACTGGTGGTCAAAACGTCAGAGGAAGTCATCATTTAAAGCCCAGTTTGGTTCTTTGTTCTGGTTCTTTCAGCAATGATAATTCAGGGTTTCTGTCTTTTTCAATTGGTCGTTCAGAAAAGTGGAAACTGGAAGACCCAATAAGCAGATATTTAAACCATCGTTATGATGAAGTTGTCACGCTCTCTAAACGAGACAGTGTTCGATTAAAGATTAGAAATGTAACTGGCGAAGAGGACAAGGAAATGGTTGAAATCAGGAATTTGACAGCAACCGGCTCAAGTGGCTTTTACTTTTACCGTTTCTCTCTCTTCTCCTGTTTTTGCTCAGTTTTGGTCTCCACCAACTCCTGAGAGTAATATCAGCTGCCTGATACATCTTCCACTGTGTTCAACAGCTAATTGCACATTTTCCCAGCCAGTATTGAGGCTTTTCTTTGCCTTTAAACACTCAAACATCGAAACATCGAATCTGTAAAGCTGCCGGATGTAGAAAACCAAAACCAAGAGCTCAAAGACACCAAAATCTTCCAAAAGCTGATGGGAACTGATCATTTCCTGTGGGTTTACTACCACAAACAACCCTTTTCACATCACACATACTCATCTGATCAGTTATTCACATGAAAATATTAATTAGTGCAGCTTTAGAGTCAAACTCAGCTGCAGACGTGTTTGGCTTGCTGTTGTTGTATTTTACATCGTGATGCGTAAAGAAATGGTGTTTTCACAGTTTTTGTCTAAATCTGAGCCTTTAAATATGAAGATCTGTATGTTTGTCTTCTATTGGTTTTATTGTGAAGACACTGACTCGTCCTTGTCTTACAATTCTTGCTCTCACTCTACAAAAACATGTTTTTTTCGAGCAAATCATAACCATAATATAAAGAAATCATAAATATCTAACAGCATGCCCATATTTCACTAACAGAAGACATGTTTCCTGATGAAACACACAAAAGTTCATCTAAATTCTGGCTGCACACTTGTAAATAACCTGCGGTCTGCTGGAGCCCGTCAGCGTCGTGTTGAGCGAGGCGGTGCGCATGATTTATTCAGCAGCGTCTCCCTCGGCGCCACTACAGTGTTATGACTCGTGCACCGTCTTGTGCACCTGAGGACGTTTATCCGGCGTTAAACGGACCAAATGTCTCCCCCGCCGGTGTCCCCGACGCCGCAGAGTGTTTTACTTCACAGAGACAGAACAAACGGAGCGGTGAGAGTCCGGCTCGCAGTGTCAACACGTTAAATCATTAAAACGGCTCCGAGACTGAAGAACTCTGTGGGAACGCCACGTTCATTTACTGGTCCACCAAAGAGACACATGTTCAGTGTTCACAGGGCTCCTGAAAATAAATATGGTTCATCACAGACATCGAGCCTTTAGGTAAACTTTGGTCGTGTTGATACTTTTATTTTTACTCTGGGTTTCTTTTGTGAATATCAAGATTTTCAGTAAATCTTAGTGGAATCAAACAGGCTTATTCTGTCTCACCTACTAGATACAAAGTTCAGTCCTGTCTGCAGGTAGAAGATGAAATATAAAGTATAAAACACAAAACACATCATTCTTTGGTGTTTCCAGCTTTCATAAAGCTCTTCACAGGTGATTTTATACCCGGAGAACTTCAGTCTTCTTCCATATCATCACATTTTATATTTTATATTTATTTGTGCTCATTATTAGATCCCTCTGGTGCTTTCATCTTTCATTCTGTTTGTCTTGTGTTGCCTGATTAGATTGTATGAAATTAAATGCGTCATTCAGAAGGAGCAGAGACATTGTGTATTTTCTTAAAGGATAACAGATCCAGACAAATCAACATGTGATCTGTAACATTTAGCTAACAGATCTGGTGGATCGTTTCTGCAAGAGCGGCCTTTTATTGTGATGGTCCAAAGCACACCTGTGCACTGATCACGCTGTGTAATCAGCATGTTGATATGATGCACCTGTCAGGTGGATGATCTTTTTTAGTTTTTGTATTTGTAATGATTTGTACGTTTTTTCTTACATTTTAGATTCTACACACAGTTTTTATATGTTTGACGTAAAGCTGTTAATAATGAAGCTGTGTAGTTTCCTCCCTTCAGTGTCTTTATCTTATTTAGCTACGAACAATACTCAGCTTTAAAATGTAAAGTTGAAGGATAAAAACTTGAACTTTTTTATTTTGTGTGTGCTGAAGTTTGGAAACATTTAAAGGAACAGTTCGTCTCAAAAGGAGAATTCAGTCATTATTCACTATGAATAAGGAAACTTCACAGCAGAACTGGACAGAACAGCAGCGTCTCTTCAGATAACGTTGTCTCCAAATCAGAGATGTTGGTTCAGCTTTATGGAGCCATTTTGTATATTATTATATTCACATTTGACTACAGTTGTTGAGGAGAACGCTGCAGCTCTGTTTTTGCCGTGAAGCTCCAGAAATGTTTGGTGGACTATGAGACGTCACACATGCAGGTGAGGAGATGATGACTGGATCTACAGGTGTGGATGACCTGCACCTACCTCGCCTTATTCTAATCATCTTCTATCAGCAATCTATTCCAGTCGTATGTTTAGATAGTCGTGAATATGTGACTTACTGAGTATGTTGGCCGTGTTCTCTGTGGTGATCTCTATCTCCGGCTCGGTGAAATACTCCGACGCCACACATCTGCCCTTCTCTGGTCCTGAGAGGGAGAAAAAAAAGAGAGAGAGAGAAAGCAAACTGAGAGAAGAACAAATGGATAAGAGGAGACCGGAGCGACGAGAGAGAGGGAGGTATCTGGGTTCAGCTCGGGTCAGAAGCAATATGGAAATGTGAGCGAATGAAGAGCGAAAGAACTGAATACACCAACAAACAAACCAGAAACAGAGATAAAGGGCAGACGGACAGACTGAGATGGAGCGACGGCGGAGACAAACAAACAAAGAGATTCAGAAAAAAGGACGAATGGACCGAGAGCTGATGATGAAGAGAGGACGAGCGAGGGAGGCAGAGAGGGAGAAAAAGTGAATTAGAGGTAGAGACAGACGGAGGTCAGGAGGGTCGAGAGAAAACGAGTCTGAGCCGAGAGACGGGGGGAGGCTGAAAACACACAATTAACCTCACGCACACACACACACACACACACACGCACACACACATACACACATTCACACACACAGCACATCACGCACGCAAAACCAACATTTATATAAACACAAAAACATGTCAAGAAATTGATGCATACATGTACAGACAAACACCATTTTTTTCCACTCGCTCTCTCAAACACAAACACACACACACTCTGTCACACACACACACACACACACACACACACACACACACACACACACACACACACACACACACACACACACACACAGAGAGCCCGCTCCAAAATGCCACCAGCGTTTTCCTCCCCTGACCTTTTGTACCAGGCGTCAGACGACAGGGAGACACAAACATGGCCGCCTCCCCAGAGCAACGCCATCGTGACCCGAGACACAGAGACAGCCGCTGCAGTGAGGACGGCTATTTGTATCCACGCTGAACGCAGACGTGAATGAAAAGCTGTTTCTCTTTTTGTTTCAATCAGACCACCTCTTGTCTTTGTGTTTAAAACACGACAAGTTGAAATTTAAACACAATCTTTGGTTATTAATCGTCCAACATCAGATCTGTTGTCGAGGTCAGGGTTATAATGATAAAAGTGATATTAGTTCCTGACCTGCCACGAAGCAGACCCTCCAGAGGCCCGAGTGCAGCGCCATCTTGACCTCGGTGGTCTGGTTCTGCTGCAGGACGATCCCTCCTCCATCAGCAGCCAGTAGTCGGTGGAGACGGCGACGCCGACCAACAGCAGACCGCAGGCGCCGAAGATGGACGAGAGCAGCGTCAGAGCCCTCGTGCTGAACGAACTCATCTGAGGAGAGACAGAAAGTGTGAATTTGTGGGAATTATTTCAGCAACCAGAGGACGACAGAACGGGTCCAGTTTGTTTCAGAACCAGAGACATGATGTGAGGACGACGAGGCGACGTGAGGACAGGACAGAGATTGATCTAATTCATTGATTTATACGTCTTAAAATATGCACCAGCAGATCACAGAGGCAGGAAAAACAAGGCTGAGGGGCTTTTTGATTGAAATCTTTCTTGACTTTCATTGACTCGAGCTGTTAAATATGTATGTTATATTGAACAGGAGAAGAGATGAAAGGAGACAGGAGGGAGCGACCTCGGACCCAACTGAACCGTCCTCATGTTGGAAATATAAAACTCGATAAAAAAATACAGTTCTCATCATCTTTTAAAGCAGAAGAGCGCTGAACAGCCTCTTCAGACGAGTACAGAGGTTTTTAAGATGTTTCTGTTAACGTGTCAGGGGACAAGAAGCATCAGAGACCAGCAAGAATCAACGACTGGGAGATGAGAAGTAATAGTTCAGGATCAGGTTCAGATGTTGATGACTTTAAAGTGACATTTAGAGGTGATACAATGAATCTGTATGTGGAGATTTAATTGTAAAAACAGACTCTGGTAAAAGCAGAAGTACTGATACAGCTTCTTTACTCCAGTAAAAGTAGAAGTACTGATACAGCTTCTTTACTCCAGTAAAAGTAGAAGTACTGATACAGCTTCTTTACTCCAGTAAAAGTAGAAGTACTGATACAGCTTCTTTACTCCAGTAAAAGTAGAAGTACTGATACAGCCTCTTTACTCCAGTAAAAGTAGAAGTACTGATACAGCTTCTTTACTCCAGTAGAAGCAGAAGTACTGATACAGCTTCTTTACTCCAGTAGAAGCAGAAGTACTGATACAGCTTCTTTACTCCAGTAAAAGTAAGAGTACTGATACAGCTTCTTTACTCCAGTAAAAGTACTGATACAGCTTCTTTACTCCAGTAAAAGTACTGATACAGCTTCTTTACTCCAGTAAAAGTAGAAGTACTGATGCAGCTTCTTTACTCCAGTAAAAGTACTGATACAGCTTCTTTACTCCAGTAAAAGTAGAAGTACTGATACAGCTTCTTTACTCCAGTAAAAGTACTGATACAGCTTCTTTACTCCAGTAAAAGTAGAAGTACTGATACAGCTTCTTTACTCCAGTAAAAGTAGAAGTACTGATACAGCTTCTTTACTCCAGTAAAAGTAGAAGTACTGATACAGCTTCTTTACTCCAGTAAAAGTACTGATACAGCTTCTTTACTCCAGTAAAAGTACTGATACAGCTTCTTTACTCCAGTAAAAGTAGAAGTACTGATACAGCTTCTTTACTCCAGTAAAAGTAGAAGTACTGATACAGCTTCTTTACTCCAGTAAAAGTAGAAGTACTGATACAGCTTCTTTACTCCAATAAAAGTAGAAGTACTGATACAGCTTCTTTACTCCAGTAAAAGTAGAAGTACTAATACAGCTTCTTTACTCCAGTAAAGTAATCGAGTACAGGCTCTGACATGTCCTCAGAGTATCAGAGTAGAAAGTCTCCCTCTGAAGGACATCTGTGGTCAAAGCTAACTGAAGCTCACGTCATATTAATATAATTCAAAGACTATTAAAGTTAAAGGTAGAATCAGTAGGATTTGTCCCAGCTGTTCCTGAACTCAACACAAAGACAGCTGATTGTTGAGTCTCATTCCCAGGACGTCACATAGACACATGTTGGGTTGTAAAGCGTCCCGAGCAGCAACAAAGAGAGAAAATCAGAAACTCTCTGCAGATACGAGACACTAACACGCCTTTTCTCCACATTCCAGCCTCCCTCTCTGTCTGTTCACGGCTTCTTACGTCTTTGTCTCGTCTGCAGTCTTGTGATGATCAAATCAAAATAATCTAATATTCTCCCTCAGATGCATCAAACGGTCAAACATCAAAAAGTCAGAGAGATACTCAGGTTAAGTACAGCTACCTAGAAAATCTACTTAAGTACAGTAATGATGTGAGTATTTAGTCAGCTCAAGCCTTCAAACCTTCAACAGGAAGTTGTCTCTAATATGATTCAAATGTAATGAAGGCAGAGAAGAGGATGCAGAGTTCAGGGAGAAGACCTTCATTAAGTGATCAAACATATACATTCCTGAGAAAGGATCAATCTTGCACAAAAAATGTAATGTCCATTAAAATGAACAAATTCTGAATGGACCCTGGTGTAAAATCTCTTTACATCAACAGGAGCTCCTGCAGGTCACCTGCAGTGCAGTCTGACGCTCACTAGGTGGCAGAAACGCCGCCTCTGCCTCTGCTGTGCATCATATCAGCTGTTGACACACTGAGAAACATCCACTCTCTCTCACACACACACACACACACACACACACACACACACACACACACACACACACACACCACAGAGAGTCTCATCCATCCAGTCAAAATGGAGGTCACATTCAGCGGGCTGCGGTCTCTGTGATGTTTCACGCCTGCTTCGCTTCCACGCTGCTGGAGAGCAGACCGCACACACACACACACACACACACACACACACACACACACACACACACACACACACACACACGAGTTGCTGCTCTGCTGGTCAAACACAGACGACTGAACAGAAAGTCTTCTGAACACATCAGCGTCTGACATTAAGACTGTTTCTATACGAGCACATCTCAGTTTACAGCCCGTCACCTGCAGCAGCCGTGCAAACTGTTCATTAAAACTGAAGTCGAAACACGTTCGATTGAAGATGCAAAGTCATCTGTTCTTTATTTGACTGTTTTTTGTCGCTCATATGGAATAACTGACTGACAGACGCCTGCAGGAGAGTAAAGACATGAAGCTGAAGCTGAACGTGTAACGACATGAAGACAAATCTTTATTTGTTGAAGATCTTATGGGCAGATTTTATGTGACATCTGCAGACAACAACCTTTCAATGCTGCTTCTTTAAATGTACCTTCCAATCTTTCCATCTTTTAAAAAATATTGAACCCATTTCAAAACACTAATCCTTGCTCTCATGTTACTGCAACGGTCCTTTCCATATAAATAACTGTATGTTTAGTGTGAACTGTGAGAGAAATGACAATGTTTGATCCTTTTTATCATCTAAACTCAGTTGCAGATTTGCACCATTTGTCCAGGATGTGAGTTTATAAAGCTTTAAAAAGATAGACAGTGAAGAAATCTGCTCCAATACGTCTGTGTGTTAATTTAAACATTTTAAAAAGCTCGACAGCACCGACAGACATGAAGGTCGACTTCTGATCTACAACTGAACTCAGACTGACAAAAGTCCCAGTCAGGTTAAAACTTTAATGATTAATAACAGAAGCAGATCTGCTGTCAGGTAACAGAAATGTAGATATACATTAATATTATCATCAATAACAACAAATAAACTCACTTTATTTCATCGTAATACAAAGTATCAGCCGACTGAACATCTCTTCAAACCGATCCTTGGGATTTCAAGATGTTTTTCTTACTGTAACGAGGGACTAATGTTGAAAACGATCACAATAAGCATGAGATGTGAGTGAAAGGACAGAGAGGTTATAGAAATAATCAGCAGAGAAATGATGTTCTGAATCTAAGAAATAAGTTCAAGGGTGCACACAGGAACTACATCAGTTGTTCTGATCTGTGAATACAAGTTAAATGAGAGATATTCAGCCTTTAAAGTCTGTTTACAGTCAGACTGATGATTGTGTTTCAAGCAGGACGTCGACGGAGGTTCACTGACTTTTAAAAATGGTGTTTATGAGGCTGACAGGACGGAGGAGCGAGGGGCCGATAAGAGGAAAACCGCCGAGAACAAAATGAACTCGGCAGACAAGATCAGAACCGAGCAGATAAGAGGCGCAGAAGAAAGTCGCTGTCAGGCAGGAAGGAGAGCGAGCGGTGACCTCATCACTCAGCCGAAAACGCTGCGGAGCACATTCGGCGGTGTCAGAGACGATCCGCTCACTCACACATGAGTCACACGCCGCAAATCTCTGATAGCTGTGGTAAAACACCTCTCGCCTCGGGTAAGCCCCGGCCAATCGAAACCCCCCGAGGAGATAACGGCGGACGCGTCAGGCGTGTTGGTGGCGTACGTGCAAATACTGGAAGGCCTGATCCCCGACACAGGGTCCGGGAAATATTTGAAGTTTCTGGTCCGACCTCGACCGAAGACCAGGCATAAATCTGCAAAACCTGAGCTCGTGGATGAGTTATAAATATTTAAAACTAGTAAGAAGGGAGTGTGTGTGTGTGTGGAGCCAGACGGTACAACTTGCATTATCTTTTCAGGCAACACATGAATTTTAAAGCGAGGGCCAATCCCCCAAATATATCAGAACAGCAGCAGAGTTTCACAAGTTGGCCAGGAGAGAGGAGAGAGAGAGAGAAAACTACAGTAATCTAAAACTACTAGTAATCAGATAAAAAATGAAGGATTTATATAAGATAGAAAGAATCTGGACACATTAAACAAACTTTGTTCTTTCATTTAAAAGCCCCCATGACTTGTTTTATCTCAATCAGCTCACAATGAGCGAAGTGATCTGACTTGAAGACACTCATTTCTGCTCAAATTGAAACATTCATGTATTTCTCAGTTCTCTTTGTTCTTCAGCAGCACAGATATTCGATAAAAACAGGCTCTGGTGAAAGTAGAAGTACTGATACAGCTTCTTTACTCCAGTAAAAGTAGAAGTACTGATACAGCTTCTTTACTCCAGTAAAAGTAGAAGTACTGATACAGCTTCTTTACTCCGGTAAAAGTAGAAGTACTGATACAGCTTCTTTACTCCAGTAAAAGTAAAAGTACTGATACAGCTTCTTTACTCCAGTAAAAGTAGAAGTACTGATACAGCTTCTTTACTCCAGTAAAAGTAGAAGTACTGATACAGCTTCTTTACTCCAGTAAAAGTAGAAGTACTGATACAGCTTCTTTACTCCAGTAAAAGTAGAAGTACTGATACAGCTTCTTTACTCCAGTAAAAGTAATCTGAGTACAGGCTCTGACATGTCCAGTCAGAGTAATCAGAGTAAAAAGTCTCCCTCTGAAGGACATCTGTGGTCAAAGCTAACTGAAGCTCACGTCATATTAATATAATTCAGAGACTATTAAAGTTAAAGGTAGAATCAGTAGGATTTGTCCCAGCTGTTCCTGAACGCACCACAAAGACAGCTGATTGTTGAGTCTCATTCCCAGGACGTCAAATAGACACATGTTGGGTTGTAAAGCGTCCCGAGCAGCAACAAAGAGAGAAAATCAGAAACTCTCTGCAGATACGAGACACTAACACGCCTTTTCTCCACATTCCAGTCTCCCCAGAGAGAGAGAGAGAGAGGGAGAGATGACTTTCTCCAGAGTCAAACACGAAGACGTCACCGAAAGACGTCCGACGACTCTGAGTGACGTCAGCGCCTCGGGAAAGTCACATCCTCCCGATGAGACAAAGGTGATTTGCGCTCGGCTCGTGTAAATAAGCATCAGTCTTAGTGCTGGAAATGTCAGGGCTCAACACGAGCGGCAGTCAGACTCAGCCGCTGAGTCAAAACACACAAATCCGTCCTCCACTCAGACGAGAGGAGACAGAGCCGAGTACCTGCAGGACTCAGATAAGTGTCTCGCCCGGCGGGCTCTCAGATCGCTTCGCTCACGCTGCTTCTCTTCACTTAAACAAACAGAAATCTCAGAGTCACTGAAGGACACTGCGGACGGAGGAGGCTGCTTTTATTTTGAAAAGTTACATTCTGAGATCCAGTTGTTCCTTTAATTACTGGACTAATCACTAAAGACGGAGAGCAGCGATCACAGAAGCAGTGACTTTGAGGAGAAAGAGGCTTTAAAGTTTTAATGCAAACTGTTGAACACATAATCAGAGTTTAACTTCTTATTTTTGTTGTGTTTCTCTTTAAACAAATCAAAGTCATATCATCAGCACACTGTGATGCAGGCTGTCTGCACATCATTGGGAGGAAAATACACAATCTATTCTATCTATCTAATTAAATAAAATTGATGTGTGTTTAAAAGATAATTTAACACCAACAAACTGTACAGACTCCACTAATATGAAGTCACAAGCTGACATGTCCAGCCTGTTCTCACTTGAACCCCAAGAATCCAGAAATTGATTAAATGATGTAACGTGAATGTAAGTAGACGTATGTAACTGACATGTTACGTAACGTAAGCGATGGAAGTACATCAGTTACGTTACGTGAGTTACAAGACTAGTTAATTTAACAAAAATAAAAAAGGATGATGTTTCCCTGATCCTAACCAAGTAGTGTTTAAACCTTAACCTAACCTAACCACAAATGTTCGAGGCGTAAGGGAACGTAATAATCAGAATATGTCCGGAAGCTTTATTTTGAAAGTCTACATGATGAGTCGGGCGTGAGGTCGTGTTGACGTGTTAGTTACTGACAGCAGGAGTTCAGCGAGCTCGCTCTCCATCATGATTTGATCTATCTGACCTTTTCACTAAGATTTCAGTTCATCAAATTGGAAACTTTTCAATTAGAAATCACAAAGTAAATTAAGTTTAAGCTCTACCTGTGGCTAGTGGTGGCCAGCTAACTTTAAATTAAAAACTTGACCTTGACGCAGAGACATTTCGCTGACTGTCTTGTGGACAAACAGTTCACATATCAGGACATATTCTGACTTTTTGATTGTAATTACGTTCCCTTACTTTTTAAACATTTGTGGTTTGGTTAGGTTAAGGTTCAACAACAACTCGGTTAGGATCAGGGAAACATCATCCTTTTTTATTTTAGTGAAAATAACTAGTCTTGTAACTCACATACTGCTAAAAGTGTTTTGGTCTGGTTGATACTTACTGTGTTTTTTCAATGGTCGCTCTCAGTTTCTTGCAGAGATCTTCACTTATTAAAATGTGTTTGGCCGACCTGCTCCTCGTTTTCTTGTTCCAGCTTTATCTTTTTTTGTAAAACCACATCACATTTGACTCGTGTCGGGGCACGAACACAATATCTGCATCTACAAACACCAAAAACAATCTCCAGTCCAGATTCAGTCTGTTTTTTTTTTTTTTAAATATATAAATGAGTTATTCTTGGAGCTGTGGCTTTGTGACTAATGAGAGACGGGAGGCTGAAGAAAAATGTGGGTTTGGAGGACAAGAACTGTTGTAATGGGTCAGTGCACACACACACACACACACACACACACACACACACACACACACACACACACTGAGGCAGGCCTGTGTTTGCTGAGATAGCTAACAACAAATGGGCCGGGATGAGCTTCTCTTTGTAGTTTAAGCCTTGAGAATATAACCACAATTCCCAGGTCGCACCAGCCGCTAACTAACTGTGTGTGTGTGTGCTGGGAGCGTCGGGGCGCAGAGGCGATGTAATGAATTACAGATGAATGGAGCGCCGGTGCTTAGGAACAAACAGTCAGAGGTAATGATGTGGGGAAGAGGAAGAAGAAGAAGGAGGTGTGAGGAGGAAAAAGAAAAAGTAGAGGAGAAGAGAAGGTGAAGGATTAGGAGAGGAGAGAGGGGGAAGGAATGAGAAAGTGGAGAACTGGGGGGAGAGAGTGAAATGGAAAAAATTGGGGTGAAAGGAGGTGAGAAGAGATGGGATGATTGAGGGAGTGGAGAAAGAGAGGAGATCAGCGAGAGAATTGGTGAAGGATTAAGGAAGGGAATATGGATAAATAAAGGCTGTGAAGGGAGTTATAGGAAAGCAGAAAGGAGTAGAAAGGAAGGAAGGAAGAAGGATATGCGATGAGTGGATGAAGAAGCGTTTGGTGAAAAGAGACCTGAAGGAAGAGCGTAAAAAAGGTAACAGAAATGAAAGGAGGGAGGAGAAAATGGGCGGATGAAGAGCTATTTTGGGCATTTTGAGGGACTTTATGTCAGCGTATACCTCCACCAGCGCCCAACAGTCCCGTCTATCTGGATCAAATTGCACTAAACCTACTAGACATAAAAATATACCAGGATGCATGTGTTACTCTCTAAGATCCTAGATCCATCTCCTTATCCGTATCCACACCAAACATTAGCAGGGTCTGCTCTGGGCCCTGACGCATCTACCATCCAAGTTTCATGAAAATCCGTCATGTAGTTTTTGTGTCATCCTGCTGACAAACCAACAAACTAAATGGACAATCGTGAAAACGCGTCTCTCTGACGAGCAGCAGGCCGAGGAGCTGTCCGCCGCTGTGGTGCTGAAATCCTCACCAACACACAGCGCCTCTGTTACTCATTCATCTTCTCTCTCTTCATCCTCCTCTTTCTTTTTTGGGTGTTTTACACATGAGTGTCTTTGAAAACGTCCCCTCCTGATGTTCCTGTTGACCCAGTTTCTGTACGGCGTTGAGACTCGGCGCTGTCAGAACAGAACACGGTGGAACAAAGTGACTGGTGACGCCGAGAATAAAGCAGATGTCGTTACAGCGGCGTGAAAAACCCTCTCGTGAAGTATAGTTGGGTCAACACAGCTGCTGACTCCAACACAGGAGAGCACAGTCGGTATTTTAAGACGCAAACATCTGGTATTTACACTCTTCTGTAACACGATCAGAGACTTTTTCAGAGAGGAGACAAAAGCCTGTAGATCCAGTGATAGCCATTGTAAGACACGTGTCCCACCCTGGGAAACATATCAGCCAATCGTGTTGTTGTTCACCGTTGAGATTCAGGAGTTTGGATCAGTTGTAGATGGACTAGAAGCTAATTCACAGGATCACCAAGAAAAAGGTGAGGTGATTCAAACATTAAAGGGATATTCCGGTGTAAATTTAATCCATGGTCTAACACATCTTGACACTTGAGTAAGACTCCCCTCGAGAGGTCAAGTTTGCTGACCGCTAGCTTAGCTAGTTTTAGCAACCTCAGAAAAGACCGCACGAAAACAATACACTGCCGCTTATGCCTCCATTTAGAAACTGCCATCAAAAAGCCACAATTAATGGTGAGAACAGCACCAAACTTCAGCAACAGTACATGTACAGTCCCAGCACACAGTATCGAAGCATCAGACATCTGCTAGCTTTGCCGGATTTGTAATAAAAACACAGCTCAACTCACCCTCTCCTCCAGCAGCCTGCCTGTGTGGGGAAGCCCTGACGAGTCGATTACCGAGTGCAGTAGATTTCCTCATCTGAAGGATGAAAATGTATGATTATTACTCCATTACTTCCCTTGTATTCCCTGTCAGCTCTCGATAATAAGAACTGAGCATGCCATGGAGTAATAATCAGACATTTTCACCCTTGAGCTGCGGAAATCTACTGCACTCGGTAATCGACTCGTCGGGGCTTCCAAAGACAGGCAGGCTGCTAGAGGAGCACGGAGAGTTGAGCTGTGTTTTTAATACAAATCCAGCTAAGCTAGCAGATGTTTGATGCTTCGTACTGTGTGCTGGGACTGTACATGTACTGTTGCTGAAGTTTGCTGCTGTTCTCACCATTAATTGTGGCTTTTTGATGGCGGTTTCTAGTTGGAGACATAAGCTGCAGTGTATTGTTATCGTGCGGTCTTTTCTGAGGTTGCTAAAACTAGCTAAGCTAGCGGTCAGCAAACTTGACCTCTCGAGGGGGAGTCTTACTCGGTGTCCAGGTGTGTTAGACCATGGATTAAATTTACACCAGAATATCCCTTTAACCCTCACAGACCCAGACAGCTGAAAATAGCTCTTGTTCTAAAATGTTTAATAACCTTTTGCACCACTAATCCTGTCTGTTGTTTGCGCATTCAGAGGCTCCGTAGTGAACTTGTAGTCAAGGTACTGGATCATACGTTGCTTTCAAATACACATCTACATGGTTGGTAAATGAAATATAGGATTACACCTGTTTGTCACTGAAAAATGGCCACATATCTTGTAATAAATCGTTGAAACTTGCTTAGGAAAGGTCAGATGTCGACAGAAAATGCGCATGGAAGTGTAAAACAACCAAGTAGAAATAGACAAACTGAACTTCCAGAGATTCTGTCCGATTTCACAGGAAAGAAAATTATGTTTTTAGAAGATTCTAGTAAATTCATCCGTTCTCAGACAAACCAAATGTATAACTGGGACTTTAAATAAAGGGTCTCCTGAATCAAATGATGTCAGCTGCTTGACGCTGAAAAACTAAATAAAAACAGGGAAGTCAGGTGTCCCGAAAAAGGTCGTTTGAGGGCTTAATTTGTTCTGGTGGGATGAGCTGACGGTCTTACGTCACGGCACTCCGGGTTGAGCTGGTATCAAACTTTGTTGATGAAAACCTTCACCACATGGTTCTAACAATAGACCAAAGCCTAAATGTGGCCTCCTTGCGCCTGGTAAACAAAGGAAAGTGCACCAAACTAGTGTCCAGTAGGTGGCGCCGATCCAAGTCCCCCCAGGTTTGAAACCTCCCATCTCCCATTGTCTGAGAGCGCACCTGAATGCATCGTTTATGCGTAGCAGATATACAAGCTGTGTTTTAAATCTAAAATTGTTCTGTTTCTTTAATCAGATTCATAATGACCAGTGAAAATGAACTCATGTCTCTCTCTCCATCTATTTCGACGGGGTCCTGGTCTTGCTAAGCCGAACTAATAAACTGCCTCGGGCATCGCCAAGACGGCTACCGAGTGGCAAGACTTGTATAAAAGGGCTTTGATTAGCTGTTCTCCTGGAGGCGAGGAGGGAAGGGGAGGTCGGAGGTCGAGGTCAGCTCCAGTGCTGCATTTTCTTGAGATAACAGTGCTTATTTTTCTCGCTCAGAGGCGCTTCAGCAGGGCAAACGCACGCCGCCACTGATTTCATTTGATTCTTTATTCCCGCCGCTGCCTGTCATCTCGTTTTACATCAAAATACTCTGAATACGTGTCTGTTTTCCCTGTTGAATGACTATAAAATGGAACATTTAACGACTTTACATAATCACAGACCTGAAGCACCGTTCACCAGCCGTCTCCGCCCCTCCGGCACAGTCTCCAAAAGTAAGAACCGAACGTCGCCGAGGGGTTAAATCTAATCCACTTCTTCATTACAACACAACAGGCTCGACGCGATGGTCCCCACGCACGATCTACATTTTTTATTTGGATCTATTATTAATTCTGTTTAATTTTATTGGAGGCTTAAAAGCATCCTCAATGAAGTCCGACTTAATGAATGAGTGTGCGTTGCTAATTAAGGCATTAAAGCAGGGGTGTCAGAGTGGGAGTGATAATAAGTTCCCTTAATCAGGAGCTTTGCACGTATGAATTAATTTCCGGAAATAGGCCATTTACTTAATAAAGAGCCCATTGTGCGGTGTATATAGTCTGAGAGATGGTTTTTATCTGCCATCAACAAGCCTCTTCACTGGTGATTATTGTGACGGGTTTGTGCGGGATAATTGTACGTCTCGCTTAATGAATAAAGACACAATTGTAAGCTGAAAACAATGTGGACTGAATTAAACTAGTAATCAGATTAAAAAAATGAAGGATTTATATAAGATAAAAAGATTCTGGACACATTAAACAAACTTTGTTCTTTCATTAAAAAGCCCCCATGACATGTTTTATCTCAATCAGCTCACAATGAGCGAAGTGATCCGACTAGAAGACACTCATTTCTGCTCAAATTAAAACATTCATGTATTTCTCAGTTCTCTTTGTTCTTCAGAAGCACAGATATTCGATAAAAACAGGCTCTGGTGAAAGTAGAAGTACTGATACAGCTTCTTTACTCCAGTAAAAGTCGAAGTACTGATACAGCTTCTTTACTCCAGTAAAAGTACTGATACAGCTTCTTTACTCCAGTAAAAGTAGAAGTACTGATACAGCTTCTTTACTCCAGTAAAAGTCGAAGTACTGATACAGCTTCTTTACTCCAGTAAAAGTAGAAGTACTGATACAGCTTCTTTACTCCAGTAAAAGTAGAAGTACTGATACAGCTTCTTTACTCCAGTAAAAGTACTGATACAGCTTCTTTACTCCAGTAAAAGTAGAAGTACTGATACAGCTTCTTTACTCCAGTAAAAGTAGAAGTACTGATACAGCTTCTTTACTCCAGTAAAAGTAGAAGTACTGATACAGCTTCTTTACTCCAGTAAAAGTAGAAGTACTGATACAGCTTCTTAACTCCAGTAAAAGTAGAAGTACTGATACAGCTTCTTAACTCCAGTAAAAGTAGAAGTACTGATACAGCTTCTTTACTCCAGTAAAAGTAGAAGTACTGATACAGCTTCTTAACTCCAGTAAAAGTAGAAGTACTGATACAGCTTCTTTACTCCAGTAAAAGTAGAAGTACTGATACAGCTTCTTTACTCCAGTAAAAGTACAAGATACTGATACAGCTTCTTTACTCCAGTAAAGTAATAGAGTACAGGCTCTGACATGTCCTCAGAGTATCAGAGTAAAAAGTCTCCCTCTGAAGGACATCTGTGGTCAAAGCTAACTGAAGCTCACGTCATATTAATATAATTCAAAGACTATTAAAGTTAAAGTTAGAATCAGTAGGATTTGTCCCAGCTGTTCCTGAACGCACCACAAAGACAGCTGATTGTTGAGTCTCATTCCCAGGACGTCAAATAGACACATGTTGGGTTGTAAAGCGTCCCGAGCGGCAACAAAGAGAGAAAATCAGAAACTCTCTGCAGATACGAGACACTAGCACGCCTTTTCTCCACATTCCAGTCTCCCTCTCTGTCTGTTCACGGCTTCTTACGTCTGCCGCGCGATGACGCCAAATAAAAATAATCCAAAATTCACATGAAACTGAAGTAACGAGCCTGTTTTGAAAATGTGAGGAGGAGAAAGTTCAGAAGTGTCTTCTCAGTGGTTTGGATTTGTTTGCTCAGCTGGAAAGAGTCTCTGAGTGTTAAACTTTTGACTCATGATTCCAGTATCTCTAAAATCTTGGCTGCCGCCTGCTCCGCTCCAAAGAGGCCAAGTTTTCTTAAAGAAAAAAAAAGCCCGACGTTAATATGGATCAATATTTAAGCACATTTCCTGCGACTTCGAGGAAACCAGCGACACCATATGCACTTCAAGATGGTTTGGAAATCTTGGCTGCTGAAAATGAAGAAGTGGCGAAGACTCAAAAGGTGAATCAGATGAAACAGAGATGAAAGACTCGGCGGGTCAATATGGAGCGAGGCAGAGCAACTGCTGAGCATCACGAAAACTACGCGTCCCATGGTGCCGGGCGGGGCTCCACAGATGGCGTTCCCAGGTTAGCTTGCTAGCGTTGGGGGGGGTGATGGGGGGGTTGTTTTCTGTTGAGAAGGCAATATGTCCCTCTGTCAGCAGCGAGAGGCTCGTGCCAACTGGCAGGGAGAAGAGATGGATATTTAAAGATGGGAAGGATGGAATGGAGTCACGCAGGAGGGGACGATTAACGGGGAAAAAAACGATGGAAAGAGGAGGGGTATGAGGTCAAATACATGTGCTGGATTAGATAACCCTGAAAATCATTTGTAAAAGGGGATGAGAGAGGGAGAAAAGAAGGACGGCGAACGCCATGACACATAAGAAAAAGGGATTATGATGCTGAAAGCAGAGAACGAAGAATTGAAGGACATTTAGCTCCAAAATACAACAAAAAAAAAAAACAAGTTATCTTTTTTTAAAAATAGCATCAAATTCTCCAGACGAGAACTGAACCACGTCCGCGTCGCCGGGAGCCGCCAGAAGACTCTCATTCCTCAAAGCGGTACTTAAGACGATGAAAGCTTTGGGAAACAAACCCTCGTCCTGTAGTCTGCAGAACGACTGCTGGACTGATAAAGATAATTAGCTTATGCGGCGGGTAAGAAAACACACACACACACACACACACACACACACAGAGAAAGGAGGGAATGCCTGCAATAGACTGTGTGTTAATGCGCTGTGGAGATAAAATAGAGGGAGAGATAAGCTGAGATACAGTCGGAGAAGAAAGGAGGAGAGAGGAGGAAGGGGATCGGGAGCTTACAGGGAAAGACCTTGGCCCAAAAAACAGAGGAAAGTCCTCGTACGTACGCACACACTGTACGTCACACACACACACACACACACATGCAGCACGGCTGGCAGCCAGGCAGTGTTAAGTGTGACACATCCTACACGCCTGTTCATGTGCAGGATTCATAAAAAGCCTCCACCATCCAGTCTCACACACACACACGGCTTCATTCACCTTCACTCAGTTTGAATGTTGTGTAATTTGAGGTCACTCTTGGCTTCGGCCGGAGGGGGAATCGACCTTAACTGTGCACGATCCCAACACTGAAAATATATCACAGCTGCTGGGCGGGAAGCCTGCGTCTCTCGAATGTTTGCCCGTCAGAAGAAAAACAGCTCGAATGCTTTGATTTTTTTTTTTTTTTTGGATTCTCCGCTCTGACCTAAAAGGACCCGACTCAGTTTGTGAATGTGAGCTGGGCTGCAGCAGATTTTGAATATTGCTTGGTTCTAAGCTGTTACCTCGGCTCGGTCAGGCTGACAGTCAACATTTCTGCAAACCTTTGTACATTGTGTCATACATATCGAGTTTTATGTCGAGGTCAGTGTCTGTTGGGACAAAACCAGATATTTCAAGGCAAAACAAAATTCTTTCCTGACCATAACCAAGTGGCTTTTGTGCCTAAACCTAACCAGAGCATAAGAACAGCACAGTCACAATAAAATTGAAAATCGAGCTTAAAAAACTGTTTAGCTGAAACAGAACGAACGTAAAGTATCAACATATCAGCAGCAGAAACGTACAACATCAACATTTATTTGTAATCATGATTGGGTTGGGTCAACCACCAAATCTGACAACTTGGGCTGGAGATATATTTGCTTTTGGCAACGCGTTCCTCATATCCTGGGTCAGTTTGGAGCGTTGGCTGTGCATGTTCTCAAACAATTAATGCTACATGTCCGGAGGTATGCATATGGACAGTAGGGGCAGCGTTGAGCCGACAGGGTCAAGAGTCAATGAGCATGTCTGCAGCAGCACGGTCAACAATGTCCGAAAGCTTCGAAGACAAGCTAAGGTTTGCCACGTAGGGTAAGTGGGGTTACCGAAGTCGGCATGCATCAAACTGGATCATCTCTGTTATGGATCATTGTTCACTTATGTTTTACAATCTGCGTTTTTGTTTATATTCAGAATGAGTATCGTTTATCATCTTTGTGTTGCCTCTCCTCTTCGAGGTCACCGCGGTCCGCAGGAAGCCTTATGGTGCATACGTCCTTTGGCGACTCCTCAACGTGCTCAGTCGTCCTCCTGGATCAACACTCTTCACATCTATTTCACAATCTACTTGTATCAGAAACTTGGTAAACTTGTAATATGTATATTCTGTGATTTGGTTGGACTGTTATGTTCACGTTTGTTGCCTCAGGTTTCTACAAAACAGAGTAAATTCTGGCACAAGTGATGTCTTCAGAAAGGTCTTTGTGATTGAAACACTGACCTTTTTTAACAAATCAATCAACGCTGAGGTGAAACATGTGCAGGAATTTGTTCTTCCCTGGGGTCCAAGTTCCTACAACTGTAATTGCCAAAAGCCAACAATCCCATGAGACCACTTTTGTCACTCCTCACACAACTACTGATGTCACCTTTTGCACGAGCAAACGGAGAGCATCACCATGAAAGCCTCTGAGGAGATGCTGCACGAAAGTGTGTTCCCTTCTCCTCATTTGTAGGATTAATTGTGCTGAGACAACAGAGATGCAAAACACACAGCTCTTGGAGATCGGAGAGGCAGTGTGATGCAGCTGAAAGGACACGGTGGTGACAGGCTTTGTGTCTTCGACTGTCTCTAGATTTAGTTGTTTCATATTGAACCCCTGAATCCAGAAAGTACTTCAACCGAAGCAGCAAAACAGGTGTTCATTAGTTTTGGCTGAATTTGGGCAAATAAAACTGCTTTAATTTGCTAAATAATACAACTGACCCTGTTGCTGAATCAACATGACAGCAGAAACGTCGTGTTGTCGTCTCTCCGCTGGACAAATGTATCTCAAGGACTTCACAGTACCTCGAGTAACCCGAGTGGGAAATGAAGCACTGACCCTGCCATCGCTGGTGACTCACACCATCAATCAGCCGTTTAAACAACTGAAGTTAGTGTGTGATTCACGTCCCTTCACCTCAGAGGGCTGCGCGCCATCTGACGATGATGATACTTCACGTCTTACACAAGCAGCGTTCAGATCTGTAAACAGCTCTGCAGTCGACTAAATGTTTGTGTGTTTTATCAGAACCTTCTAACCCACTGTGCCGCGGATTTTGAGCTTTCACAATCCCCCCCCTCTCAGACTGTCAGGAGGAACTAATTATTAATACAAGGCATATTCTGCTGCGTTTTAAGAATGGGTCTTAAACAGAAACCCGCTTTCCCCTCAACCAACCTTGACTAATTCTACCTCGGTTTATGGTTTACTACATTTCCTTAATTGTACTTTTCTTGTCATTGTGCATTTACTGCAGCTGGGTTTTATTCTTCAGCTGTAGCAAAAAAAAGAAAGTATTGACAATGAAAAGCAGGACAGCAAGGAGGTTTTATTTTCAAGAAAACCCCAGAAGTGATCTCTGTGGTCTCTTCTCAGACAGCTTTGGTCTTTTTGTCGGATTGGATCGTTGATTGTGTTGGATTGTCTTTTCTGTTTTGGGGGGCCGACACCAATCACTGGTGGTTTGTTCTCTTGGACGTATAGTTCAGGCAAAGTGTTTTTATATCT